>OY804604.1:50119446-50498433 GCA_963680895.1 Fragum sueziense
TATATGACAAAACTGTAATTGACATATATCATGATGTGAGTGATGTATGATAAGTAAATGTTCCTGACTTTTCAATAATGTGTTATTTCCCCCACTCCTATGATATAAATTTTCTCTTGATTATATTCCCCTGATTCACAAAAAGTCAATTTTCAAAAAGAAAATGTGGATAGTTAACATACAATTTTATTGTATGTCAATGAGAGAAATAGGATTTGATAGCTTTCTACCATTTAATTTGTTTTGGAAACTTGTCTCATTTTGAAAATACTGATAGAGTAGATATTTTCTAGATATTTTTTCGTTGACTTCAATGCAAACTGTAAAGCAATTATCTCCTATTGGATTCACAAAATTTAAAACAAAAATGCCCTGGTCACAATATACGCCGCCCCAGAGACTAAGTTTTAAGGGGGCGTAACTCACGCAAAAATCAATGAACCATAAAAACCTCCCTTCAAGCGCATCTACCAATTGAGGTGATAACATTGACCAAGTTTAAAAACAATTCCAGCCAGAAACTTAGGATGAGTTGAGCTCACAAGAAAAGTGGATGTACGTATGTACGTACGGACGGATGAACGGACGGACGGAGAAGATGACGCCAATATACGACCGTCTTCGGCGATGTATAAAAAGTAAGATGGTAAAATATTTCTATTAACCCATGTCTACAACATATCCAACTTTCATAGAGACCTATATGCTCGAAGTGTTTGTTCCAATTAGAGTCCAAGGACCTTAAGTAGAAGGCTTTATGAATATTACTCATTAGGAGTGTATAAAGTTGACTCGATACAATAAGTTTATTTCGACGCTATCCTTATCGATCTGCATGATTTTTTCTTAAAGATGTAATTAAATTCCCGTTATTCTTCCTGTTATCCCGAATTTTGACAAAAAACATTAATTAGACACATCGGTTGTGAGAAAGAAGGAAAACGTATTTCTTTAATATATTCGTGCTATTGGCATTACATTTGAATCTAAATGAACTTGCCAGCAAATAACTCGGTTTGATAACATATCGAGTATCATTTGTGTTCCGTTAAGGTTTACAGCCTCTCGTTAAAAGCACCACTTTCTAGCCGTACGAAATGCATAAAATTACACGCATTTGTTAATAAACTTCGCATAAGTTGATTCACCGTGCCGGATTTCAAGATTATGCTCAAGAAGAAATTTATTGAAAAATTTATTTTTCTCTATATTTATATGCAAGGGAGGTAATTTTGAACATTTTTTTTTCAAATATTTCCATAAGTATGCATTGATTTTAAATTATTCTAAACCGTACAAAATGCTTATGTTTGTATTTGGAGTGGAAATGTAACACAGTTTAGGAATTACCGGCACTTTCAAATCAAGTTTCGCCTCTGGCTCTTTGGTGCTAATGAGGGGTTGGATACCTTAATATATCACTATGTATTTGATTCGAATTGACAAACAATTCCAAAGCCCCAATGTACCAGTGGATCATTATCGAATTAATTTAGGATCTTGATAAAAGCATTGAACAGCTTCGGTGTAATTGAATAAATGTTGGAATATTATCTGAATGATACTTTCGATTGATTAATCTGAAGCTAATAGAGTCGAATAAATTTGAAAAAATATTCTACTTATCTCGCTGTGATTTCGGGTTGAAACGACTGTAAAAATGTACTAGCTTCATTACTTTACCGTATTTATTTAAAGGCCCAATGTCATTCCCAGGTCTGTTAAAAATGAACTACAAAGGTGGTTTATAGCATTATGATGGTTCGTTTATAGACTTCGGGTCAAACAAAGTAAGATTTATACTGAACATTACATATATAGATAATCATGCATTTTAACCCTTTCACAAGCACGACACGTTTTTTCACGTTACATGTAGGGCAGGTTTTGAAAAACAATGAGACAAAAGGAGAAATTGTTGATCATCAGCATTTTCTCCTTTTACCTTAATGTTTTCTGTACCATATTATTCACAAATTTTACGTGATGTACATACTGTTACTATATATATATGTATGAAATGTATTGATCAAAGAAACTGTTTTGCTATGAGAATGTCAACCACTCAATCTCATAAGGCTTGGTCACATGCGATTCCGCGTCCACTTCGCGTCCAAATTATTACTACACGTCTCCGCTTGTTTTAGACGGCCTCTGGGCTTTATGCGGACGCGGAATGGTGTATATGACCAGGCCTTTGGTAGGTTTTATGATAATCATTACATAGACATAGTCTTTATGTCAACTTTCATCACTTCAGTCCTTTGATTTTTTACACTTCTTTTGTTTTATGTCTCTTGTTTTATGCTTCTCATGTAGTTTGAAAAGAAAAGAAAAGAACATAAAATGAATCCGTTTTAGTCTTATTCATCCTTGAAATCAAAAGAGCATGATGTATGTTATTTACAACAATATTCCGATATACTGATGTAAGTAGCATATGTATGCCTTTTCGTCATCGAATCTTGATTCCAAATAATATTCCCTTGCACAGAGCGAGCAGATCAGCATATGAAATAGTATGTGAAAACATTGAGAGAAAAAGAGAAGTTGCTAATAATGTTTTGACTGATTATGACGCCTCCGTAATTTAATGTTCGTGAAAACATAAAGAGAAAAAGAGAAAATGCTGATATTGTATTGACTGATTTTGACGTCTTCATCAGAATATGACACAGAAAATATTGAGAGAAAAGAAGAAATTGACTAATAAAGTATTGACTAATTTTGACGTCCTCGTCAAGAAAACGTTTGGGAAACATTGAGAGAAAAGGAGAAAATGCTGATATTGTATTGACTGATTTTGACGTCTTCCTTAACATTGGGGAAAGCATTGAGAGAAAAGAAGAAATTGACTAATTAAGTATTGACTAATTTTGACGTCCTCGTCAAGAATACGTTTGGGAAACATTGAGAGAAAAGGAGAAAATGCTGATATTGTATTGACTGATTTTGACGTCTTCCTTAACATTGGGGAAAGCATTGAGAGAAAAGAAGAAATTGACTAATTAAGTATTGACTAATTTTGACGTCCTCGTCAAGAATACGTTTGGGAAACATTGAGAGAAAAGGAGAAAATGCTGATATTGTATTCATTTCAATTAGGGGCTGTTATAAACTTTTCCTTGATATGAATCCGGAATGCAAATTTTACTGGTATCAAGTTTTCTCGATCACTTTCATAATTCTGAAAGTCATTGAGTCATTATGATGGTGTTGTGTCCGTCGCGCGCCGTTCGTGAGTAAACGTTTTACGTTTATAATCTTCTCTCTTAACAATAAGCCAATTTTGACGAGCTTGATTAATTTCAACGTGCTCGGTAGTGAAGGGTCCGTTTAGAGAAAATGTCAAATATTTCGTATTATATCACGATGTAGGAGAAACAATGTATCTGTTACAACAAGGACATAGACGTATTCGTTTATCTTTCAAAAACGAATAAAAGTATCATTGTAAATATATGACTGTATACAAAAGATGAAAACTAATAATAGTTTTGGACATTTTTATTCAAAAATACAACGTAATATTCAGCACATACAATGAAACTTCCTTTTATAACGTAAACAATTCCAATTCAATAAGGGTTGGGTATACCGTCGCCTCGACGTCTAAGGAAGATTTGATTCCGGTGATAATAACCTTTCCATTATGATAACAGGAAAAGTGAACGTTATCTTTTCTCAACGTAACTACCGGAAAAATTTCGGGTTCGTACGTTAATTTAAACGTTCGACATAGTTCGGGGATATTCAAGGGCGTCGACAAGGTGTGAAATGCTGACGACGTAATCATTTTCACCGACGTTAATTTAACGGGATAACCTAGTTTCTGTAGAACTCTCGCGTAGCGTCTTATTCTTCGACGGCCATCTTGGAATGAACGCGACATTCCGTTGGAATTGAGTTTTCCGTTTCTAAATACCAGACAATTTCCTCCGATACGACGATGTTGCCATATAAGACCGTTAAACGTTTTAGGATCGTATCTCACGTTAACCAACTGAGAGCATAACTCTCTTAAATCGATGTCGCAGTTCAGCGAGGCAGTGTATACGGTATTGGTTATATACATGGTGTGTACTCGTTCACGTAGAAATATAAAATGAAGACGAAATTACATATACGTATCTTTTTATTAAAAACGTTATTACGTGATAACAACAACAACGACGACTTTACAAAAAAACAACAACAACAAACAACAACAACAACAAACAAACGTTACACAAATTCTAACGAACAAACGTTACACAAACTCTATAACGAACAAACGTTACACAAACTATAACGGCGCGTTTAAACATATAGCTCAATACACTAATTAGTCATACTTTTTTCTTCGTATTGGGCGAGCACTCCTCGCATTGGTCCCTAACGTGATTCGGTTGTAGGTAGCAAGGTAGAACGTCGTACAATTCCGGAACTGCGGAGGGAATCATTCTTAATCCGTTTTTCAATTCGTCGTATTGTTGGAAAGTCAATGATATCCCCTTTCGGGTGGCGCAGACCTCTGAAGCCCCTTCTGGTAACCAAAATTTTCGTATATCCACGCAGGGAAACCCGGGGTTAACGCTTACGAACCAATTTCCCCCTAGATGCTTGCGAAATGTCTCTGACAGCTGATCTCGATTCCATTCATCCACGTGAAATCCGATTTCATTCAGGAGGGAGTACAGTTCGTTACACCTGGATAACGTCAGCGTTATTCCTTTTAAAGTGGGAACGGGCTGGCCGTCTTTGAAAATTAATTCCCTGATGTGAATGTATGTATTTCCTTCGAATTTACTATCGAATAGGTAACACTCCTTCCCTAGGTGTTGAGAGTATCTCGAATTCAGTCTGTTCGTCATGATGATCTAAACGCGAATGAACCTGCGATTCAAATTCCCTATTTATAACGGTTAATTTCAACCAATCAAAAGTCATTTCTATTTATAGTTTGAATTCTAGCGCATGCGTCTTAATGTTTTCCAGTAGGTCCTCGCCTCATCGATTGACTCATCAATGGGATGCGCCAGTTGTTTCACAGTCAGCCATTGGCGGAGATTGCCAATCAATTTGGACAAAATGTTTTTAAGATATCTTAAATTTGCGCTATTTTCAATCGGAATTTGTTTATTCCGAGTAACCCGATCTTAAGTCGATAAATTGGTCGTTTTCGGTTTAAATCTAGTAGACACGCATATGTACCGATCGAGACAACATTTGGTCATAGTACCGTTGATATAAAGATCCTGTATAGTTCAGAGTTATATCCCGGACACGCATATATATATCCTTAACTGATTCAGTTGAATGCCTTCGGATTGAACAAAATTGTTGTTCTTCGTTTTCACTCTCGCATCAACACGCGTTGATTAATACTCTGCGTATAAACGCTCAAGATCCTAAGATCGATGATATTTTCGACCTGATTAGATTCGTACACGTTGAGTTAGGCGCCTTGAAAATTAATAAAACGCACTTTTGACTTTGTTTTCGTGAAATCGTCCGCAAATATATAAATACCCTATATTAACAAAATGTGGTTGATTCTATAATTCCGCATATTCTAAATGTCCCGCCTAATCCTTACCTTTTTTCCTTTTTGTGTTCGCTGAATTTTATGCGCCCTTGACATCACTGAAAATTTCCGATGATCTCAGTTCTACGACAGGAAATGACCATTGTTAATCCTAAATTTTGTAACGAGAGACCATCGTCAATCCTAAATTTTTACGAACTCTTAATTAAGGGTTAAAAGGGACATCTTGTTTACGGTGTATGTTTAGATAGTTTTATCAATAACGAGTTAAATTTCCATTGTCCGTTCACTTCTATTGTTAGCGGAATAATGGATTTTACGTCCCAGGTATTGTCTGAACTCTTAATTAAGGGTTAAAAGGGATATCTTGTTTACGGTGTATGTTTAGATAGTGTATCAATAACGAATTAACTTTCCATTGTCCGTGAACTTCTATTGTTAGCGAAATAATAGGTATTAAGCACCAGGTTCATTTTAATCACCTGGACAGCCCATTATCGCCATACAGTACTTTTTATAGGCGATGACTTAGGGTCAATCATAACAGCTAATTAAGGACTATAATGATCATCTCGTTTATGGTTTGCGTTTGGATAGTTCAAGCTTCGGGATGTACTTTTTTATATGCGAGGTAAGATCGGTTTTAAAACCCTATTTGAGTTATTTCGCAATTCCGATCTTTTTCTCGATATGAAGGCAGTAATCTATTTTAAAGCCTGCGAAAAAGATCAACGATTAATATTCGACCTCGTTTTCGAGGCAGTTTAGACAATAAGGACTATATTATCGATTAAAGGAGATTGCTCCAGTCTTTACGGAATACTCGGTCATTACTGTAGTAAATTAAATGTTTCGTACCAATACGTTTCGCTATCATATTTTCGATAATATAACGCGTTATTTCAATTTACAATTTTCGACGGAAAAAGTGTATTCATTCGAAACTGATTTCCTCAAGATGGAAATGGATTATTTAGAGCAAGACAGTCGTAAGTGTGCATGCAGTTACCTTTGTTTTGCGTCATTTTATCCGTGTGTAGCTGATAAAAATTGCTGCAATTCACTAATAAGCGCGCTGACCTATACATTTTTTGTATTATTATCAGGTCATGTCGCTTAATAAAATAAGGGAGTTTTATCAAATTCTATTAAGTAGAACTTGAAATATTTCCCAAAAAATTTGACATAAAACGCTCCAGCTTCGTTGATCTAATCGAACACGTGAGCATGATGTTTTCTACATATATGCGTTTATAAAAGCACATACTTTGGGTTTTCCGTTCTTATTAAATGAAAGACGTTACTTTAAATTTAAATTTCGGGACTAAACGACGAATATACAGCTTTTTATAGACGATTTAGTGACCTTGGACAGGTGCGTGAAATTGTGATATTTTTCGATGTAGGGGTATGTGGTATAGAACAAACGATTAAATCGATCCTAAGATTTGCTTAGTTGCGCAACATTTAATTTCTCTGACACAAAAGGGTTATTATCCGAGTACCGTAAGATTATCCGATATGTCTATTGTTACTTAAATGAACGGATGTTCCTTTGCGGAGACTGACTAATTCGATCAATTACTCGATCAAGATAACATTTTAGGAGATTAAAAGGGATTAAAACTGCGCATCGACGGTGTTGGGGGGATTAAAATTTGTCGTTAGTCCGACCTAGATAATCCTTTCCCGAACGAGATCTAGTCTGATCGTGACGTGTGAGAAAACATTGAGAGAAAACAATAAACATTGAGAAAACAATAAACATTGAAACAAAGAAGAAAACATTGAGACAAAAGAATACATTGAGACAAAAGAAAACATTGAGACAAAAGAGAAAACTTTGAGACAAAAGAAAATGCTGATAGCAGTAATCCCTTTCGTGATACGACGTCAGCGGTGAAACGGCCTATGGCGTTCTAGATAGAACTAAAAATAGACCGTGGGGGGATTATGGGTGTGGCTTGAAAATAAACCCTAGGAAAACCCGAAAAATGGGCGTGGCTCCCCTTCGATCCGTAACGTTGTTCCGACCTATAACGTTGCTCCGACCTATGACGTTGCTTCGGCTCTGAGTCCCCTGAATTGACGTTAGTGGTCAGCCAGCCTATGGTATTCTTGATAGAACTAAAAATAGACTGGGAAAACCCGAAAATGGGCGTGGCTTGGGCGTGGCTGACCTCTGATGTAACGGGTCAATGGTCAACCACGCCTACTAACGTCATGGTCAATGATTAGCCACGCCCACTGCGTCATGGTCAATGATTAGCCACGCCCATTTTTTGGCTCATCGCTCATCCATATGGTACTCAAATGCATTGACTATACTACTTTCTGAGGTT
This sequence comes from Fragum sueziense, assembly GCA_963680895.1. Lineage (NCBI taxonomy): Eukaryota > Metazoa > Mollusca > Bivalvia > Cardiida > Cardiidae > Fragum > Fragum sueziense. Next base: position 50,127,316 of record OY804604.1, read on the forward strand.
GTATTCACCAACTCGCAGCTCCTGATAAGATGGGGTAATGACTTTTAGAAGTGCTACATTCCATTAACCTCTCATCAAACACTTTGTTGAAGGTACTCATAAGACTTGTTTTATCGAGACGATTCAAATAAGTGCCCACAACATAGGGATTGGATTTGAAATAATATCGTAAGAATGTCTCTTTAGTCTTTACTTTCTCTTATCTGTTCCTCTGAAAGTCTAAATTTCTGAATATCTTTTAAAGTCTAACATCACCCAATCCGATTGGCCGAGACATACGTCTCGTCCAATCAGATGGTTTGTAATGCGATTGTGCTTGGGATACGGAAATATTGGTGAATACGGACCCTATATCCATTTAGGTACGTTCATATCTTGAAACAAGTCTTTCTCAAATGCCATGCTGTTGTTACGTGAGGCTTTGACCTCTCACCAACGATAAGCGTGTTCTTTTTTCGGACCCCGGCTAAAATCTTTGACAGCTGTACAGTCCCTTAAGGTTAATGATTTATACTTTGAAAATCTTGATGAAGTTTTATTGTTCACGGAGTTTTATAGCTTCGAGCGAAAATTAGATTTAATTTTGAAATGCACTGAACAACGTTTTTTTTCCAGCAGAACTTTTTCCTTATGCTATGTATCACGTATAATTTTCATTTATGGAAACACAATTTAGCTTCGTAACGATGTATTTTACAATCCTAATAGTATAGTTATTAAACTTGAATTCCACGCAAAGCACATTTATTCAGAAAAAAGTAAACAGTTTGAGTTTTAAAATAAAATTACAATCATTTTATGCACTAAAACGCAGTCATTCATATTCAATCGTTTTCCTAAATGAATGAAAATGGACGAAAGCCAACAAATGCCGATATCATAAATTGCAACAAAATAGATCTAACTTTTTGTTTTTTACAATTATCCACCCGTATCCATTATTAAAGCATAATTATATATAAATAACATGCACCTTATGTAATAAATTTCAACTGAAATTTGAACAATGATGACACTTATCTTGGATTGAGATCACCATCAACTAGTCGTTTCGTGGAGTTGTCTTATGTCTTTTTTTTGTTATTCGCAGAATATGTAAGAGATAAAAGAATTAATTTATCCTGATCAGAATTGTCTCGTATAACTCTAAGTACTTTAAGGCATTAAATACATCATAAAATATAAAGGAATTCATGCAACTTAGAATACAATTAATTTGCCGAATAATCAATCTGTGGCAATTCTTACAAAGACAACTCATTTTGCTGAATTTTCTTCTCTTGAAAATACTATTTGTGTCATTGTTCCCACGTATGTTAAATTTGTTTATATTTTGTATTGTAGGCTATAAACATGCTTATAAATTCCTGTTTCATGCTGAATGAAATGTTATGTTATGTTATGTTAACCTAGAATACTTTGAATCTTTGAAATTCGGATTAATTCGCCAATTTATGTCGTCATGGTGTTAAGAAGGGTTTGGTATTAAATGGTTGATCGCACGTGTTAACCCATGACCAGACGACATACGTTTGGGTTGGTCAAAATTCAAAGATATTGCAGACGAAAATTCAAAATGAGTGTCCTTTTTTTTTTACATTTTTGGGTCATTTTGTGTAGAAAACATTGTGGAAAATGTAGCAATTTCTTCATTTTTCACAATGTTTTCAAAGCCATTATCACTTAGGGAATAAAAAAGAGCCACTGTGTGGTAATGGGTCAACGCGAAGCCAAAAAGGGATTTTGTTTTCCTACTGCAGTCTTTGCCATTCAAAATGTATGACGTATTATCGTTTCTTTTCAACGAAAACCTCGCAACTGGAGCTTGTTTTAAGCCGCAGTCACGAGAGTTTCTTTAAAAAGCGACGATATATACCAACCATGCCCCTCCTCTTGGAACCGCTAGTCAGTGCCACCTCAATCAACGTACCACCAGACTGGTCCAGCAATCGTAGAGAGACCGCCCTTCTTAACCTGTCAACAACAACAAACACACATACATAAACATGTGGTATAGATCGTCCAAAAAGAGTGGCAGATGTTTACATTTTGTTTTCTTAAATCATACCGTTATTAACCCGATTAATTATGTATCAATGACATATACAATGTCTTAAACAGATTATTTATCTCCTCACTCGGTTTAAATCTCAAATAAATAGCCTGACATCCTTTTGTTAATGAAATAGCCTATTGTTTATCTGCCTCTCTTTTTGGACGATCTATATTATTTTGAATATAGGCTACTTAAACGCGAATGATAGACAAATAATTACATTTATTGGGACTTTCCTTCACAAAAAGAAAAAAAATAATAAAAGTCACCTAACGTTTAAGCACATAATTGTGGCACATGCTAAAACACTGTATATCAAGAAGGGGTTAGTTTTTAATATTCAATATAATTGTGCCTTCGTTAGTTCGAATCTTGCAAGTGTCTCGCACAAAATCACAGCAGTTTGTAGTTCGATAGTGTGTTGATTACATACGTAAATTTCTTAACGACGTTACTTTTCATTTTCAACCATTTTATTTCACTTATGAACTATGCATTATAAAGAATTTCCCGTAATTCTTTAATCGCTACTCTACAATGGACAAAGACGGAAAGAAATATATTTGATTCTCGATTTTTTTTTAAAGTTGTATTAAAGGTAATACTGAAAATTGAAGACCTTGAAAACCGGATGTGGTAACGAAAACCTTTTCCTGTAATCCGATGGATCCGCACAATAGCCACTGCTCGTGTTCTGATTGGTTGATTTGTCTGTGACGTACTTCCGGTTGACAATGCAATCAGCTCTGAAACAAAAATGAAGTTGATTCAATTGAATTTTATTACAATTTCCCCTAAATATTTCATTTTCAATTTGTTGCAAATGAAGATTGAAAATTATAATGATTTTTAATCTGTGCTTCATTTATTTTTTTTAAATGGATTTAAGTTTTCTATAAGCGGCTTGACTTAGCTTGTAAATGACTTTATTATTAGGACGATTTACAAAGAGTGGATATTGCACATGCAATTAAAATGTATTTTGTCTTTTTCTGTTTTTGTTTTGATTGTTCAACGAACATTTATAATGCCTTGCAACTTTGTCATGGATATCAAAGTGAAGCCAAAGAAGACAAAATCTTGAATGTTCTGTGCATTTGTCACTGGTGCTAAAGTGCAACCATGATTACGATCCTATTAAAATTACTCTTTCTAAAGAATAATGCACCCTCATTTTTTATAATTAGACATTTAATGTCTGCCCATTTATAGAATGGAAACGACATCAATTCATTGTCTTTTTATGATTGTTTTTGTAAAATGTATGGTCGTTATAAGCTGAAATTACGACCGCTCATTCTGTTTCTGATAACGTGATTTTTCATGCCCTCAGAAATGGCTGGATATTATGTTTACTGTCATGCAAATTAGACATATATTAATGGTTCAATCTATGTAATCACAAAATGTCTAAAAGCATTTTGTGATTAAATGTCTGGTGTTTTACGGTGTATGTGTGTAATGTCATCAATGAAAAATTTATTCTAAAAATCTGAACGAGATTATACACCGACTGCACGTTTGCAGTTTACACGGTGGTTAATTTTGTTAATACCTCACCAATTTGAATTCGGTTTTAAACAGAGCAGGTGGAAAAATACCAGGAATAAGCAGGACGTGCTGGATTTTTGAAAAATCTACAATATTTTGGTTGATCTGTAATATTTTTTTCATTAGCTGGTATTTAAAAAAAAAAAAAAAAAAAAAAAAAAAAAAAAAAAAAAAAAAAAAAAAAAAAATCCACCACGTCTATTGAATGCGTGACGTCTGTTCAACTTCTCTGCTTCAAACCGAATTAAAGCGGTCCCGTATTTATAAAATTATTGAATATTTTCTGAAATTGTTGGACCACATATAAATAAAGATTAGGGTGTCAATAATGAAATAATCCAGAATTGATATGTTTGTTATGAAATTGATATTTTGTTAAATAAATTGCACTATTTTTCTTAAGAATTAAAAACATTTTGACTTTTGAAGAACCTAGGCCTATATTGTGATACAGTAGGTCTATGAGAAGATTGCCGTCTGGAGAAGGCCCTACAGGCGATTGAAATTTCTTCTTTCAGATTATTCAAGTCCTTAGCGATTCTGTTAAAAACAGTATTTATAAAGTATTCACGAAATGTGATTTTTACCACTTGCAGCGTGAAACAAAAAAATGTCTAGGTGGTTAAGGACTATGTAGAAAAAATATAGCAGTTCAAATCCAAATATCTGGCTCTTTCTATGTGAGACACAAAACCATTCTAGGTATTCCATCCGTCATTTGATACCAAACACTACGTGCAACTTCGGGCATCATCCTTGGCAACGGAAACTTAAGACGCCTGGCGGTATACCCTCGTCAATTTCCTTTGCCACAGATTACGCCCGAAGTTTTACGAAGTGTTTGGTATTTAAATATAGATGGAATACCTTTTAACCCGTCGTAAAGAATAACTTTCGGAGATCGTAAATTGTAAAGTGTCGAAGGTTTATAAATCAAAGTGCTGAGAGCACTGTAATTGGACGTCTCTGATTGATTGAGCGGGATTTTACATGAACGAAAGATATTTTATTCATTCTTCAGTGTTTAATTCTATAAGATCGGTTTCGGACATACGAAATCGGCTTTATTACCAGAAAACCCTTCTCAGGCTTCAAATGATTTGATTGCCGTTTCAAGACAACTGATTTGTCTCTATGAATAATCACTATTAATTTGATTACCCAATTCAATTAAGGTCATGTGATTAGCACTTTTGTCTTCTTGTTTCGGTTAACTGTGAGTATTGTCGTCAGTTACACCTTTCGTTGATTTTATAAAGGACGATACAAAGCAATCTATTCAAAATGTAAGCCAACGCGCCACATAAATGAAAGCCGCGATAGCTCACTTGGCAGAGCACTCACCTTGTACTCTTTACACATGTCTATATCTGGAAGGCCCTGGGTTCGAATTCTACTCAGACATTGTTCTTTTTTATCATCTTCTTTTCGACTTTTATCTCCACCATTGTTAGGGATAAAACGACCGCAGTGATTTAGAATCGATCTAAACACAAATTCAACGACATAAAGTAATGAAACGCCGATCATTTACATACAATTCCGCTCAATCAATCAGAGACGTCTAAATATAGTGCTCCAAGCACTTTGATTTTTATTTGTGTTTAGAGTAAAAAAAAAAGAAAAGAAACACTGCAGCAGTTTCCCCTGGTTGTGGTTACAAAACAAATTCAAATACACTCTTTTCCTGAAACTAAATACCAGATGAATTGGAGCACCTAACCATGGATTCCTCATACCAGTACTACCGCAACATCCTTACATCTACAGATGTGCGTACAAAGAAGAAATTGGGAACGTGCCGTCGGGAATATGGCAGTGGAGTACAATACGCAATTTAAATCTTCATATCATTATCAACGAAAATTTGAGAATAGCAATGTCCATATCTGTACACATATTCATACGATCATCTATGTTCCATTGTCATTGTTGCAGACCCATTGCTTAATCTTCTTAGTACAATACACGTAAACGGTGCACTTAAACGTGATGAATACAGATCGCTGTCACTCGATCATAGACTAGTAATAATCATTGTTGTCATGATCATTGATCAGTATGTAAATAGGTCATGATACTGTCGAATATCAGTGATACAGATGCTGGAGAAAAAAAAATAAAACTCGTAAAGGGGGGTTTACACGGTCTGCTTTAGCATATATGCTTTAGCAGATGTGCTAAAACATACCGTGTGAACCCCAGATAATGGGCTTTCTGCTAGCATATCTGCTAAAGCAGACGTTTTAGAGCATGCTCTATTTCTAATGAAAAAGCAGACGGAAATTGACCAATCAGATCTCTAATTCCAGAGATATGACCGGTAAAATAAACAAACACTGGTCAGCCCCCTCATTAATCATGATAAACCCACAGAATCTCTATAGGTAACTATTAACCCATTACCAAACGACAAAATTCTAGACTTGTTCAAATTCAAAGATGTGGCAAGCAACGATTTAAATTAAATGAAGTTTTACACTTTTTTGGTCTTTTTGTACGGAAAATATTGTGGGAAATGAAGAAATTGCTTGCCACAAGCAATTTCTTCATTTTCCACAATGTTTTCCAAAGCCATCATCTTGTAGGGTGAAAAAAGAGGCACTGTGTGTTAATGGGTTAAAATGATGATCTTTTATTATTATACCTCACAATAAATGACCTGGCAGAGCAGCCCATGCTAATCGAATGAAATGCTCTGCCAGGTCAATTCTCGTCCACTATACCTAACCATAATTTCTTTTTTGAATTTAGTACAATAATAGCTCTTGTTTTAAAGTAAATTTTGATACTCTGTAATGAAACTGATCATGATATCATGCTGATCTTTACCTTAAATAGTATCTTTTGATGAATATAAAAGACAAGGTTTAGATCAGACTTTAAAAATATGGTCTTTATACAAACATGTTTGATCAAAAAGATATCAAAAATTTCAATTTTTCATTTCATATTATTTGTTAATAATGATAATAAAATTTAATAATCTGCAAAAATACTAATGTTAGTCAGTCTGATTTTGACTATAGTAAAGCATGACTCTCGTCATAGTCTGATCTAGATTTTAACTTCTATCTTTGACATCTTTGTGATGGGGAATCTCAAGATTATGCAAACTATTGTAATTTGATTTGTATTAATCCTTTCGCAAACAAGACCTGATCTTGACGTCTCCTGTAGAAATAGAAAGGCAAAACATTGAGACAAGAGAGGAATTTGTCATGCTAAACCAGTGAACTTTAACATACACTTATGTTTAAGATCAGAGTAGGCTACGCAATGGAAAATTGGTTTCGATTCACTGCCTCTTTTCTCAGCAATGTTTTGTGATAGCAAAAAGGATAAAAGCACATAAGGTATAATATTTCACTATCCTGCATTCTACAACTGACCAGTGAACTGTTTGACCTAGGTCAGCTACTTCCACCAAAAGCACATGTGCTAAAACATACCGTGTGAACGCAAAAAACATGTGTACTAAAAACATACATGCTAAAGCAGATATGCTAAAGCAGACCGTGTAAACCGCCCTTAAGAGCAACTATTTTTCTGAATAGGTGGATATCACTAGCGTCTCATCTGAGGCTGCTCAGATGGAACCCCGATTTGCCATCGAGTCGAACCCGAGTTGCGAAATGAACTCACTCCCTGAGAATTAATTTGAAAACCCTGTTTCCAAAATACGTCTCTTGGAAACCCCGTTCCTTTAAATATGTCAAAGACTTAAACAACAATGATCAAAGAAAAAGAATCGATCATACATAATTCGTTCATTAAACTGAGTAATCATCCTAAAATGTCTGTTTTCAGTAAAGACATCAAGAAAAACAAACTTTTTAACAAACGTTATACAGAAAAAATAATCCGAACAGGTTTCGAACCAACGGCGTTCCAAATTTCATACTAAAAAAGGTTGCGAGGTTAATCCTTTCCCATTTGAGCTCTCGCTGCTGATGATGATATAAGGCGTTTGTTTACTTTATAAACATAGTGTATGCATGTATCGCTTTCTAAAGATGTTACCCTTTACACAATATAACGATACGAAAGTCAAATCACTACAACAAAATGGTTAAATCGAAAAAAGATCGTAAAGTTGGTTAAGACGTGGCATGAATTGAATCGGCAAATGAATCTTATAGTGTTTGTTAGAGAACACATAGAAAGAAGGAAAAGATACGACAGTTTTCCTGTATGGTTGCAAAATCTGTTTTGAATTTTGGTCAACTGGCAATTGAGTCTGAGAAAGGGTTTTTTGGTAATGAAAACTCATTTCGCCTGTGAAGTGGTTATAAGAATTGTACGTCCTTTCGGACGTCCAATTAAAAACTACTTATTTTCGAACATTTGATCTTTCTTTGACAAAATTGTTTCGACTTTGGGATCAGTTTCATTTGATTGAAAGAATGGAGTAGAATTGGTCATGTATTTCAATAGAAATGAACCCCGTACAGAGTCCCCCACTTTTTCATCAGATGACGTGACAAACTCGCGTATCTTGGTACTTAGAGTCACAGCATCAATGGATTAACAATTTATTGTTGACATGTACTCACTTTAATGACCATTACACTGACGACCAGATTTGTTGAATCATTGTTTATGTCAACACATGGATGCCTAGCATCACTGATCTTAGATGATAGAAATAAATATTTTGATAAGACTGTCGATACCAATGCAAGGAATGTTGAATAATTTATAAGCCACAAGTGCTTACGGTTGCAAGTGAATATAATTATGTACATTTCTTTCAAATATAATCTCAATTCAAGTTGATATACTTAGTCAACCTATGTTCGAAATTGCTGATCTCTTTGAAAAAGTATTTTTTCCATTGTATTTTATAGTCAACTCGCAATTCTTACGAATCTAATAGTCTATCAAATACGCGTTTGTGTGGTTTGGTTCGAATCGTGCAGGGTCAATATTCGAATCAACACATGTTAAATGACAGACTTTTGAGCGCGATATTGTGTTGTTTACATAGATATTTTTGGTTAACATGTGTCGTGATCGAATCACACATTGTAAATCTGACCAGTATTTATCGCTGTTGTGTTGTTGATGATAATTGTTCATGCCATCAGGTATTTATATTGATCAACATGCAAATTTGACATAAACAAATGAATCCATTAAACACAAAAACACATAAATGATTACTAAATACCATAAAGTTATGGAGCTATGTTACAGAACTAATTACCATACGGGATAGACATTAACTCATTGAACGAAATTGTCATTTATGAATGGAACGAACACATCAATTTTCAGGGAGCGGTAAAAGTTTTATATGGTTATTGAAATGCAAATCAAACATCGGAACTATTATTAAGTGTCTAAACAAGAAATCCAAACAACTGTTGGTAAAGACTAATAGACGATATAGATAATTTATTTTGATTTTCCCTTTTCGTTACATTATATATACCGGTGATAGCATCGACAAAATTGCGATGAATCCTTGAATCTTCGCCAAGCACATGTGAATCTTGTAAGTATGGCATGGTGGTAGGTATGTATGGCATGGTGGTAAAGCGATATGCATGGTGGTATGTTATGGTAAATTATGATGGTATTGTATAGGGGTATGGTATACTGATAGGGAATTGTGATACGGTAGTATGGTATGATGGTGGTATGGTAAGGCATGGTGTTATGATATGGTATGATGGTGTGGTGTTGAAGTATGGGTTTGTGGCATGGTACATGTATGCTGGTTTGGTGGTATGATAAGCTATCGTAGTATGATATGGTATGGCGGTATGGTATGGCGGTATGGTGTGGTGGTATGGAATGATGTAGTGGCATGGTGTTTTAAGGTGGTATGGTGGTATTGTAAGGTGGTATTGAATGGTTTGGTGGTGTGGTATGTTGGTATGGAATGGCGGTATCTTATGGTATGAATGTTTTGTGGTATGGTATGGGAAGATGGTATGGTAAGGTGGTACGGTAAGATTGGATGGCATGGTTTGGTATGGTAAAGATTTTCCCGTCAAATTCATGTCACTGTTAATAGTTTAGTAGAAAAACTAAGTGTTTATCAATGCAGCAATGCACTTTTAACATTATCGAATTAAACTTAAAAAATAGTCTAGATTATTTTTCGTTTTGTTTAGGGCAAGTTTAAAAAAATGTGACCATTCACTTTTTACATGCCACGGCTTTTACAGAGAAACATATTCAACCCAATCAAAGCTAAAAAGATGTGTTATTGTGTCTATATACTGGGTACCAAGTTTGAAGAAAATCGCTTCACAAATAAAAAAGATATGTCATTAAAACATGTCAAAAATGTCAGGAGTGAAACGTTTTTGTGTGACACTTAACAGTTTTACCAATTTTCTAAGCTATGGTAAATAAAAGACAGTGACAGGATACTACAATAAGCACTTGTAATTCATAAAACAACATGTGCATCATCATCTTAAAATTACTTTTTTATCTTATCATCATTGGTTAAGGATGTGGAGTCTGTTTTATACGATACCCCTCTGAATTTTATGTCAGGAGTGAAACACTTTTATTTTTCAAAATGTGTTCTCATTTTTGTCTATTCAGCCAGATATCTACCACTCAAAATTTTTTAGGGAGTCATCAACCTTGTGGGCATTCTGCACTCTACTTTTTAGTGAATCGTGGGTTACAATTTCTCATACTGTGCAATATATATGCTGTCAGGAGTGAAACGCTTTTTTGTTGTCATTTTGCAAAATTGTGCACACAATTTTAGCTAAAAAGTTGTGAACATGAATTTAAAATATAATTTGGGCACTGCTTAACCATTTAGAATAGTTTTTAGCCACCCTAATTAAGAAATCTGGATGATATTCTGTAAAATTAGCTGTTATTCTTAACATTTAAATGTCACACTTTGGTCACATTTTTTTTTAAACCTGCCCTTTAGTCTATTGTAGAGTACGAATTCCATTATATTTTTATATGTATTGTAACCATTAAGTACCCTCGAGAATGATGTCCTTGTCTGAAAAATAACCAAGATAAACACTGTATGAGGCGTCTATACAATTCTCTCATGTCAAAACAGACTACACAATCTGTAGATGTGCTAGTACATTTCGCTCTCTTTTTGGTAATTCCATGAACATGTGTATATTCTTTTTGGAATCCATACACAACAGATCCAAATATATTAGTAAAGTATATTCCATCACATTTATACAGTCTAGGGTTTTATAGTTGGGAAAACGGGAGTAGCCGATCTTTGACAAATGCACGTAATCGGTCATTAGGTTAATGGGAGGCTTTAACATCAAATGATATTTCTAACGGGGATTATCATTTCGTACACTTAAATTTGGAGGACAAACTAGCCCAGGTCCCAGCATACGTAACATTACCCTAATATACTTCCATAAATCAAACTACTGCCATGTCTTATTATCAATTGTGATGAATTGATCTACAAAAATGTTTAAGAAAAATTCTATAACCACGAAGGTTGCTACAGATAGGAATTGTTATTTTTTTTCTTGTGTCAAAAAATCTAGATGTTTTGTTTTGGTACTTTGGTAGTTTCAACTTGTCCTTGGAGATTTTATTTCTCGGTACACCAATTACTTGAATAAACACTTGTAAAAAGAATAAGGCTATAAATATATCCTACTGTTGTCTTAAAGCACGTGTGTGCATATTAATACGATTTTATAGAGTACGTGCTCCATTTATTTTAATATGCATAAAGATTGTGAAAATCCCTTCAGAATACTTTAACATTTGCAGAAAAACCAATTAGATAAATAATTGTTGGGTGTTTGAACATGTAATCATTTAAGAGCTGGTGCCTTTGTCCACGTATGTGGTTTGTATTGCAATCTCTATTGCGTTGTCTAATGGTATCATGACTCTTTTTCCCGTATCAAATATTTGTGTTATCATAAGAAAGATCTCAGAATGATTTGATGAGATTAAGAAAAAGGCAGACAAAATGGAAAAAAAGAAAATAGAAAAATAGAAATAAATAATAATAATAAAAAATCTTCCTTGTCACCGCATATTTCAAAATTTAGATGTATTGTAGATGTTGTCCATTTTGATTTTATCTATTTCAAAATGATCTTTAAGCAGGTAAAATTTGATACAAAAATTAATTTGTGGCAGATAAACAACTTTGGGCCATGATAGCTCTCCTTTTTTTGTGTACATTTGTCGTAACACACAGAAGTCCTCTTGAGACTGGTGTTTTATTAATGTTCCATATCTTAAACAAACACACCGCAAGACAGGTCTAGTGGTACGCTTTTGGTCACTGAATCAGTCTGTTCCATTGTACATAATAACTTTCAATATCTTGTGAGGTTCGTAAGTTCATGATGTCCCCTTGAGAATAAGATTTTTCTTAAAGTCAAACAACGGAAATAATCACCCACCACAACCGCAAACAACTAAACTTTTATCACTGAGTGTAATATAAACGCATGTGTCTGTGAAGTTCTGTTTACCCTGTCCCAAATAACAAAATTTTAGGGAGGTCCAGATTAAAGATTCTGAAGATAACAAAAAAATGATTTAAAGACAGGATTTGTGAAAAATACAGCTAAGAAAATATTGAGGCAAAATGATGTCTTGTTTGAGTAGAGGTTAAATTAAAGGATGTTTCTTTGGCGTACATACGAGATTTATCAAAACATGACCGCGAACCCAGACTATTTTAGCATAAAAATTCATTGCCATTAAAAAAAGACGAAAAGAAAATAACTGGTGCAATAGAAACACTAGGTAAGACCAACGAAGGTCGGAGTAAGATACGTCTCAAAATGTTGTACATGCATTGGTGGTTTAGTGGTAGAATGATCGTCATCCACGCGGGCGGCCCGGGTCCGATTCTCGGTCGATGCAATTATTTTGATAACATAATGATGGATGATTTATTTTTTTTCTCTTGAAAGAAGCCGGGTCCAGATAGCTCGGGTAAACACCAGAGACGTTTGCGTCCAATGTAATGCGATGCAAAAAACGGATACTCAATATTTGACTGTACCCATGTTTGTTTTATGATTGAAATATCTAACATGGATCCCTTTAAACCATGGAAGGCAATGCATGTAGCGTTAAAATATGAATACATGATAACGCAATATTGACATAAAAAACGATAGTACAAAAACCATCTCAAAACCCTTTGATAATTAAATTAATGATTATCACTACAATACATCTAGTGATGTTGCGATTTAAAAAACAACAACAACAACAACAACAACAACAAAACAAAAAACAAAACAAAACAAAACAATTGTGACCCATCACACGAAAAGGAACCATATGGGAAGTATGAAAAATATACACGTCGATAAGGATTTCAGGTCGAGTTATGGTAGTCCACCCCTTATAAGATTCGCGCGACGTCGGAATTAATCGGGCGCCGTCGAAAACATTCGGCAGTGGAACTTTCCACCGCCGAATGTTTACGACCGCGCCCGAATAGGTTCGGATACTTAGCGACGCCGCTCGAAAAAACCCGTTGTTTTATGGATCTCAAAATGGCTACGTTATGAGCATTCTACCTTAAACGAAAATGGTATCAGTCTAGACGTTCACGCCATCCCTCACTTTGCATTACGGATGCTGATTCCGCAGATGACGTAACGTTGTTGTCCGACAAATCTCACGAAGTGACGTCATACAATGGCTTGACTCCGCTACCAATCTAGAGCATGAGGTTTCTGACAAAAATAAAGTGTGCGACGTTTACGTCATAAAGCGAAGTCTCGGTTTTTATCCATTTCTCGATCGTCAGAGGAGATCTAATACAGACAAACTTAAAACGTTCTTTGACACATTCCTTCACTCACTAACGACATATTCTTAGACTGTTTAACATTTTTTCTAACATTTACTAAGGATGAATTCCGTGTTTTGAGTATCGATTGTGGAAGTCGTTTTATGACAGAAAAGTCGGACATTTAACTTTGTCAGAAATCTCAGGCTTTCCGAGAAATGACCCATGACTTCCCGTTTTTCCCGCCATGACGTCATTATTTGGCCGGTATGTCGTCATAGCCTAGCGTATTTTCTTCGGTAAAGATCGGAAAAGACCAAAATTTCCAATTCAAACTACGAAATAAAACACTTCTAATGTTTGAAAATTGTAGAAACTTTGATTGATCTATTTGGTTATTAGAAAGGTGTTTTTTCGACACAAGAGTTTAATTTTGCCAATCAGCGGACACTTTAAATTTCACAGAATAAAATTTCTGAGAGCAAGTGGCCTACCTCTAAATACATCATGATTTGACAAAAGATCGAATAGATGTGAAAACTTAGAGGTTTGAATTCCTGTTAAATTTTGAATAATTTATTGCAATGCTCGATTATGCACATGTGCCATACACTTCTCCTATAGAGCTCATTTGTTTGATATTTAAAACCCATTGCCAAGTACATGTAATGAAGAAAATGCTGATAAATAGAATTTGCTTCAATATTTTTGTTCTCTCTGTTGTTCTATCTTTTATTTAGCAATAACGTCTGAAACAAGACATGGTTTTGACGTCCTTTGTTGAAAAGGTTTGGGAAATATTGATGCAAAATAGGAAAATGCTGATCAATAGCTAGAATTTCTGCTTTTGACTTGAAATGTTAAGTGTTATATTGTAGATCTACATCTACAACTTTGAAATTAGAACCGTCCAACTTTTGGTTGTACGGGAAAGGGCTAATCAGTGATATCTGTTGCACATAGAAAAGTTTGAGCCGAGTTTTAATGACTTAAACTTATTAACATGTCGTTGTTTACAACTAAATGAAAAGAAAATCTAAGAAAAGTTAATAGAAATGTTAACCTTTTATCAAACAATGGCATTTCTAACGACCTTCAAAAAGAGCTTTTAACAACACTGAGAGTAAAGAAGAAAATGCTGCTATCAGCAATTTTACTATTTTCCTTAGACTCTTTAACCATATCAAATTAAAATTTCATGCATCCAACCTAGTTTACATTCTCATCTAAACCTCTTTCAATTTAAACCTTTCCAAGATTTTGATGTTTAAGAAAGGATTAACCCTTTCCCAAACGACAAAATTTTAGGGTGAACCACTTCAAAAACTACCACAAAAGACAAAATGGATGCTATAAATGATAACATTTGTGTAAAATATGACACAGAAAATATTGAGACAAAAGAAGAAACTGCTGGTTATCAGCAGTTTCTTCTTTTGTTTCAATGTTTTCCCAAGGTTTTTCTACTAGGGTCGTCAAAACCAGGTTTTGTTTGGGAAAGGGTTAAATGAACTTGTTGTACTGTAAGTCCCCCATATTAGGCTAGAATCAAATTAAGGTAATGCGTCATCGAACTTAAATTCAATTATAGGTGCAAAATTGTCTAGGTCCAAATTTGTTGGAGCCGAATAAATCATTTGTTGATTTGAATGGTATATTATACGTTTTATCATTGGTATAAAATAATGCTCCAAGACATGACGCCACACATTAATAAAATTGGGTCATAATGCCGTTCAGTGGGACACGCATATTAATTAGTTCCAGTTAGAAAACTGCTTCTGTGGATGTTATAAAATCTGATGTAGAGGAACAGTGTACAATATAATGAAGAAAATATTGAAGTGAAATGGGTTTGGTTTGGTTTATTTGGGTTTTTACGCAGTTTTCAATCGCTATGGTCATATCGCAGCTGCTGGCGCACCCAACCATGGATTCATGTTGCTTTTCATACCAGTACTGCCACAACACCCTTACCGAGCCTCCAGCTGATTGTCCACATAGGTTCACGATACCAAACCATTGATGAGTGATATTTTTGTCAGTGAAGTAAAATGGGACGTTTGTCCTAATGCGTTCCTATTCTTCTGTTAGGTCTATCGAAATGTGAGTTGTCTTAAACAAAAAAGTTAAAATAATCAAATAAGGATTTTGTAGCCGGATATCATTCCAAATTTTCAGTTCAGTAGAACAACTTACATAATTGGTTTATCGTTGATACAATTTTATACCTTTCCAAAACTTCAAAAAATTATACTGTTTCCATTTGATAAAATGGGAGTTACTAAAGTTAAAATATGAAAGTAGTATCGTATAGAAAACATTTAGACAAAGGGAGAAAATGCTGACTATCAGCATTTTATTCTTCTGTCTTAATGCTTTCCAAAGTAAATTCTGTTAAAGCCGTCAAAAGCAGACATTTTTCATGGGAAAGGGTTAAATAATTAGTTGATACAATTAAACACATTATAATAACATACTTCCTTGAGGCCTGGTCGTTCAACTTTTTTTTCTCACGAATCTTTATTTCCAGTACTAATGAAATAGTGAATCAATAGAAAGCCTTGAAAATGGGGAAAAAGAAAAGAGAATTGAAAATCAACACCTCTTGTGTAATTGTATATCTTAACAAATTAAAACTGTTTTTGTTCATTGGACTAAGATTTGTTACAAGTCTGTTAAAAATGAAGACACACTTTAACCCTTTCCCAAACAAGACCTGGTTTTGACGTCCATTTGAGTAATCATTTTGGAAAACATTGAGACAAAAGAAGAAAATGCTGGTTACCAGCATTTTCTCCTTTTGCCTCAATATTTTCTTGACAATATTGTACACAAATTTAGCCTTTATTTACATCCACTTTGTCATCTGAAGCAGCTTTCAAATTGAAACAGTCCACAATATTGCTGTTTGGTAATGGTTTAACAAAATGAAATGGGAATGTGATGTCTCTTTAGAACCTCATATAAAGATATGGTACAGAGACATTTGTTGTTTTGTGTTCATTACCCGTAATGTGGCCATTTTGAAATTAAAAAAAGCAGTTGCAGACAAAATAAATGATACCAAAATATTAAAATGTGTATGTTATGGCACAGAAAATATTGACGGACAGGAGAAATTGCTGATGATCAGTAATTTCTGCCTTTATCTCATTTTTTGTCCAAGTATCATATATTAGTGATGTCAAACCATATCTTATTTGGGGAAAAGTTTGAATGCCATAAGATCGTTTTATCTATGTCTCGATTCACAATTCAAATAATTCCTACAGCTTTTCTCGGGAATTATATCAGAATGGTTTAAAAACTGCTGATTTTCAAAACTGCAGAATTTCATAAGTTGTATGAAAATGCTGTGCCGATGCAGGGATAGCGAGTGATATATTCCTTTTCATTGTTGGAGAGCATAACGATGCTTTTCAACAAAAACCTCGTAACTGCAGCTTAAAACAAGCTGCAGTTACGAGGTTTTTGTTGAAAAGTTACGATGATATCTATGTGTAAATGATGTGATACATGGCTTTGCTGAACCGAAAAAGAAACTACGAATAAAATACTAATTGTTTATCCTTTCTCGATTGATTCGTGTTTTACTGTTCGTGGCGTTTTGTAAATATTGAAGCAAAAACTATATCCATAAAATAAAAAAAAATAATTATCGGTATTTTCTTCTACCCGATATGGTCTCTTTTATGAAACTGAAACAAAAATGGTTCAAGGTACGAACATTTAACAATATATACATGTAGTCAACCTAGAACCTAGAACCATGAGGTGAATTAACTTTTACTTATATAGTATCGTACTTAGTAGAAAAAGTTCGGTAAATGAAGAAATTGATAGTTACAAGAAAATCTTCATTTCCAACAATGTTTCCAAAAGCCTTTGTCATATATCGTAAGGACGGCAAAAAGGCGTCAAAATGCAGAAATTGGTATTCAAAGGTGATATCTCAGATTACTAAAATCAAGATTCCCTCATGATTTCAATAAATTGGTTTTTTTCTCTATCTCATAAATTCTACATGAAAATATTACAATTTGATAAATTCGAGAAGAGTAGAACTAATTTTCAGTTTCATTCTGGACGCCATTTTCTTCTATGAGACAGTCATTTATTAACAGTATAATAATATTATTACTTAAAATTCGTTATCATTTACAGCCAAAGGAGAAAAACTGATTGACTACTGGAGGTTTTGTTTCCCCTGTCTTTCATATGGTTGCTTTTCAACAAAAACACGTATCTCCAGCTCAAAACAAGCTGCAGATACGAGGTTTTTGTTGAAATCAGCGATATGTACACATGGTCCGTACATAAGGACAACTTGTCAAGTTTAGACTTTACCTCAAAATCAGGTTGTTTTTTTTTACCAGAAAACCGATGTCGGAAAAACGAACTTGAAATAAATTACAATCTATAATCGATTCATGTATAAAAGGCTCATTTTACGAAAAATTAGAAGCCTTAAAAATATCATCCAATGATTACAAGCATAATTAGGTGTATTAATTTCCAATTATTTTCTTTAATTGAATATATCTATTATCATTTCCTAGAAAAAAAAAGACAGAAAAAATCAATTGGTAATCAAGTTTATAGAACAGGAACTTCTTAATTACATTTTAAACGATTTATTATCAAATAGCGATCGTTGTATAATTTTCTTTTTCACACAAAATTGGGTACACATTTACTTTATAACCAGTGCACATGTACTATATTTTGACCCGAGCGTAATTTAAGGCTTATAATGATTATAAAAAGATAGAAAAGGGACGGAATAGCCTCTATATTATTCAATTATAAGAAATATAGCATATGATTCTATATTGTTATGGGACAATACGCCATAACCGAAATCAGCTAAAGGTCAAATGTGAGGAACTGACCTTGGGTCACTTTATGACTAAAAGTATTGTAAAATTAGAGAAATGTTCCTGTAATAGTCTCTATATAATCCAATTATGGAAAACCTATATGAACTTAGTATTTTCAGAAACAAGACCCGATTTGGACGTCCCTAATAGAAATAGTTTGGGAAAATATTGAGACCAAAGAAAGAATTGTTGACAATCAGCAATTTCTCCTTTCGCCTCAATATTTTCCGTGATGTATTATTATACACAAGTTCTATCTTTATATAAAAATTCATTTTGCTGTTATCTACATCTTTCATATTGACAGCTCCAGATTCTTTTGTTTGGGAAAGGGTTAACTTATAAGAGGGTAATAACTGGAACTAATGTACCAAATGGGTGTCGTATCATATATCGTTCTTCCTACCTAATGACCATTGGTCAATAGGGACAATAGGGGAAAAGGGTTAGCTACATAAATGTGGGGTAATTGAGTGACCTTAGTATACGCCATAATTCGGTTTCAACACTAAAGTTGATTTTTTTGCACGTCTAAAGAAAAATACAAAAACCGTCTTCAATTTTTGTTTCTGACACACAAACAATTCGTCGTTGTAAATGCAAAACCTCATATCTCGCTTATGGAAAATTTTAAAGGGGAGGGAAAAAAAGTGTAATAACTTTTCCCAAACTGAAATATTTTACTTGAAATTTTGGCATATTGTACACAAATAATGTGTCATTAATACTGATCAGTAAAAATATCTCAAAACCTTCGAGAATTGTTTAAACTGGGCAGAAAAGTTTGTACTTTGGAAATCGCCAGAACCGACATACGAGGTTTTGCATTTACACCGACGAATTGACAATTTGTATGAAACTGATTCAATCTTGTAAATGTAAAGAAATAAATGCTGCTGCATAGGACAAAATTGATGTAGATAATTTTGGAATTTGTGTACTATATAACAAGGAAAATATTGAGACAAGGGGTTGAAATGCTTGGATTGTTTTTTAAATTTTATCAGCACTCCCTTCTTTTGCCTCAATGTTTTTTTCAAGCTTTGTTTGTAAGGGACATGAACATAAGATCTTGCTTGGGAAAATGATTCATAAAACAAATTGGGTCCTACCTAAGTGCTTACTTGAACCAAGTTCGGTACTTAAGATGGGCACATTACCAACATCAGCATGGCTAAACTGGTCCTCAAAGGCACTGTCTGAAATTTTGAAAACGGGTTTTTAGATTCGAACCAGAATCTGGAAAAATGTACCTTATAGATCACACTGTGCGTATACGCAGGCTTATCTGGAACCATGTTATGTTCAAAAGCCTTAAGGGACATTTTTCCAGATTCTGGTTCATTTATATTTCGATGGAGATCATCACCAAACCTTCAACATGACACAACATAATTATTCTTTTATTATATTCAAATACCTTTCTTACAGTCGACACTCGTTTTGTCGACAACGGATAAGTCGAATTACTACTCAAGTTGAAGTGAAAGTCTGGTCCCGTCCTCACCGATGCATATCAGACAATTTCCAACAAAATAAATTCAAAATAGATATAGCCATTGAAGTATAGTAGAAAAAGGATAGAAATTGCTCGTTTCGAGCAATTTCTTTCATTTTCCTACTGTATTTCAATTGTGAACGAGATTGATGAGTACCAAAATTGGTCAAAAACATTTTGATTTAAAAAAAATATTAAAAAAGTTGATGAGTCGATCTGTAGCTATATCGAGGTATTTTGACGGCCCGTTTTACTTCGACACAACGAGTGTCGACTGTGACGTATTCTAAAACAGGTTGACACATAGAGACGGTAGGAAAACGCCTGGAATTTGCTGAATCCTAATTCAAAGGTTTCAAAGTTTATTATACATATAGGCCTCCAGCCCATTATATATACAAAGCATATAACATTTTAACATAGTTGAGTTGCGTTTTATCACAAAATAGAAATAGAGTCATAGTTATTTATCAAGATTTCCCAATTAATTGTAAAAAGACGACACAATGAGATTTAAGTTTTGACCAGAATCAAGCAACATGTATAAATGTCATTTGTTTCTACGCAACACCAAAACCTCTTAACGTTCACTCTAAGGACAGTTTGTTCATATTCATGATTCGCTAACTCATTGAAATGGTCATGTACACAAAATATAAACAAATAGCAAAAAAGTTAGGGAACATTATTCTTAGAAATAAGCATATACTTTTAAATTGAAGAATCGTCTTTTATTCTCATGAGATTAAAAATATAAATAGCGAGTTTTCTTAGATTCGACTCATTTTTTGTAGTCATTATGCGGTAAAAATTATCGCGTGTTGAAAATCCTTTAAACCAAGAAAAAAGAAACAAGTTTCTTACATTTTCAAATTGGAAACATTGAAAGAATGCATGATATTCATCATCTATACAATAAATATTTTTATGTCTCAAACAATATTGGCAAAAACGTTCATTAAATGGAATACCCTGGTGACGACCGATCTCAACATTAAATTTGTGACTGCTGCATCTAAATCTAGCTAGATATCGCCGTAATGTAAATGACATTTCCGTTCTCAGATACTTTTCTGGTTCTAACATCGTTTTAAAATGCCTGTATGTAGCGCATCGACTTTGGTTATTTACGTCACTATGCCAATTTTGTTTTGCACTATCTATCAATCTAATTCTGAAATTGTTAAGAAATATATCCTGATTACCTACTTCCTGGGATAACCAAACCAGTCCATAACCATATGAATATAAAAGATGTTTCACTGATGAAGCCCAAGTGCGTCTACCCATGTCATCTAAATCTTTTAACATTAAGTAACAATTTCTTGGATATCTATGACTAGGCATATTCAACAATTTTAACCAATATTTAACACATCTATAATAATAATCGACATAGAGAGGTAATCTACAAACAACCTTTTAAATAGCATGTAATATAGATAAAATTATGGACAATAATCAAAATTTTGGTTTGTAATCTGTACTTTTACAATTGTTTGAAAGAGCCATCGAAAAGCAAAATATCATTGGCTTTTTTCCCTTCTTCTCTGCTTCAAATCGATTTCATGTCTTTAGCGTATTAGCTGAACTGTTGAACTCTTTCTGCAATTATTGTTGTTTTTGTGTCACGTGACCCCACGTCCATTACCAAAAAAATTTAGGGTGGTCCAGATTGAAAAATTCTGCAGACGACAATTTCAATTGAATGAAATGTTAATTTTTTGGATCTTTTTGGCTGGAAAACATTGTGGGAAAAGAAGAAATTGCTTGTCACAAGCAATTTCTTCATTTTCCACAATGTTTTTCAAAGCAAATTTCTTGAAGTATACAACTAGAATCTAAAGATGACATAATGCAGATAAAAATCAATAAGCCAGAGATATAAAATATCTCAAAAGGAGAGGCCGATGCTGATTGTCTTCATTTTTACACAAACCCAATTTAGACTATAGAGTCAATAGAAACCTATAACAATGAACTTTTTGTAGCAGTATTTGTTGTTATCAATGTGTTTTGAAGGCATGAAAGGTAATTTTCGTATATCACTGTTTCAGGTTAAAAAAACGTTAAGGAAGTTCCAAATGCAAATGTATTGAGTACAGCAAAAAAAAAAAAAAAAAAAAAAAAAAAAAAGGCACGCGGGAATTACGTGACACAACAACAATTGTGAACAATTTTGGAATTATCTGAAGCAAAAAGGTAAAATTTGCACAGGACTTACTGGGGTGGTAGATATTCTAAAAAATAACTATAAAGTATTCGACGACCAAGTAGAATGTTACTTGATCGCCAACTTGTTTCAAAGATCTATCACATCCTGCAAGTAACTGACATTATTACACTTATCTGCTTTAATCACAATTCAAATTGGTTACATATTATTGACGATCATCTCATATTGTTGTGTCACGTAAATCGCCGTCGTGTCAATGCAGTGTAAAGATTCTTGCGACCCTCCAAATTCTTTTTAAATACTTACCCTTGTTTGAGCATATCTTACAGCGTGTATTGGGTCTCAACTTGGGCTGGGAACATGTTACTTTTGGACAGTCTGGTAATAGGGAACGATTTTATCTAGTAAAAACTGGCGTAATTTCGGACGAACAATAGTATTTCTGTGGGTGTTGTTATAAATTCTCGTAACCATGGCTTGATTGAAGCCGCAGTTGCGATTTTTTCTAACAACACCATTGATTTATCAAAACATAACGGAAAAAAGTCTATTATAGCACACAATTCTTTGCCAATACTTGAATATATATTCGTTTGAGAATATCTTACAGCATGTATTTGGTCTCAACCTGGGCTCGGAACATGTAACTTTGGGGCAGTCTGGTAATTACTTGAATACATACCCTGTTTTGAGCAAATTTTACAGCATGTATTGGGTCTCAATCTGGGCTCGGGACATGTAACTTTGGGACAGACTGATAATTACTTGAATACATACCCTGTTTTGAGCATATTTTACAGCATGTATTGGGTCTCAATCTGGGCTCGGGACATGTAACTTTGGGACAGACTGATAATTACTTGAATACATACCCTGTTTTGAGCATATTTTACAGCATAATATTGGGTGTCAATCTGGGCTGGAAACATGTAACTTTTGGACAGACTGGTAATTACTTGAATACATACCCTGTTTTGAGCAAATTTTACAGCATGTATTTGGTCTCAATCTGGGCTCGGAACATGTAACTTTGGGACAGAACGGTAATAACTTGAATACATACCCTGTTTGTGCATATTGTACAGCATGTATTGGGTCTCAACCTGGGCTCGGGACATGTAACTTTGGGACAGAACGGTAATAACTTGAATACATACCCTGTTTGTGCATAATTATTGTACAGCATGTATTGGGTCTCAACCTGGGCTCGGGACATGTGACTTTGGGACAGACTGATAATTACTTGAATACATACCCTGTTTTGAGCATATTTTACAGCATAATATTGGGTGTCAATCTGGGCTCGGGACATGTAACTTTGGGACAGAACGGTAATTACTTGAATACATACCCTGTTTTGAGCATATTTCACAGCATGTATTGGGTCTCAACCTGGGCTGGAAACATGTAACTTTTGGACAGAACGGTAATAACTTGAATACATACCCTGTTTGTGCATATTGTACAGCATGTATTGGGTCTCAACCTGGGCTCGGGACATGTAACTTTGGGACAGAACGGTAATAACTTGAATACATACCCTGTTTGTGCATATTGTACAGCATGTATTGGTTCTCAACCTGGGCTCGGAACATGTAACTTTGGGGCAGTCTGGTAATTACTTGAATACATACCCTGTTTTGAGCATATTTTACAGCATGTATTGGGTCTCAACCTGGGCTCGGAACATGTAACTTTGGGGCAGTCTGGTTTGATGTTCCTACATAACACTTTACCATCCAGCTGCACGATATTCCGTTTTACCACCTACAATAAAAATAGTCGTGTCAAGTTTGTTACTTTGTGATCGTCCCTTCAGATAAATGTGACCTGTCACGCTAAAAGGAACCTTATCCGAACTACAAAAATCCAAATTTTGACAGACTTGTCAGACTCAGCACAGGTCAACCAGATACTGTATGCGAAAAATGAGCATATAGTAAGATAGGGAATACATTCGGATTTCCGGATTTAGAAAATTACATAAAAGTGAAGAGTGTCGACCCTAGTCTGTCTGCGCGCACCGCGCACACTTCCTAAAATGCCCCTTTTAGCGTGATGGGTCACATATATACTGTCTTTGTATGCCCATATTACAATTAAGCTCTTTCGAAAAGCTATCCTATCACGAAAAAACCTATCTGAGTGTAATAGTGTTACACTGAATGTTAACTGGAGAACTTAATTAAAGTCAATCTAAGTGACGCCGTCTGTAGTTCAAAATGACGCGATTAAGGTGCATGTTAATAGTCCCAGTTGTGACATCTAACGGATTTTGTTAAAATTCACTAAATATTTGACGAATTTGATGTTGCCCACGAGATGGATTTTGAAGACTCTTGTCTAAATAAACGCCAATCAAAACTACAATATATCTTCTTTGAGTCTATTTTTCTGTAAACGACACAGTGTTTTTGCCTAGTAGATTTAGGGAAAAGTGTCATTTTTATTTTATTGTATAACCACACTTAAACGAGGACAGTTGCATTTGCTTTGATAAACAACTGTAAAAATTCTCGTTATAAATTAAAGACAATATACAATAAATAATATTGACATTGCTAACATTTTTTTTACCGAAACAGTTAAACATCAGGGTGCTTTGATTTGAAAATGGACAAATGGATGGCGATCACAATATTTATGTACATGTATAATATAGCAAAGAAAATATGGAAGCAATGAGAGAAAACGCTAGTTATGTTAAAGGGACATTACATTCCATTTTCATTTTTTAAACAAAGTATGCTCTTTCAGGTAGAAATATAAGTAAAATTATGAAACAAAAATATCTGTGAAATGTCACTTGAAAATGACCTCTTCGCTCCTGTTTCTAGACGAGCTACAAAAACCCATGTTTAAGAAGCTTCAGTAACATAAATTGCTGAAAAATGACTTTGTTACGGAACAAGATTTCACGAGTCTTCATAGATTCGTATGGTATAATGGCGTGGCAATGCAATCAGTCACCATAGAAAAAAGTTCTATATTTCCTAGAAACAGCAAAGTTATTTTCAGTTACTAGACAAAAAATTCTTTGCTTGTTCAAAAGCAATAACTTTGAAGGCGACACTTTCACGTGAATAAAAATACATTTTTACGCCTTTCTGGACCAATATGTCAGTAACTGATACACCAGTACTGTCCATTACGGATGTCAGCAATTTAAGGATTACGATTCATAATTAACTACAAAAGACTTCGTGCATCTTCGTGTGTCATCCGTAGCAACGGAAATTGACGAGGGTATGCCTCGTCAATTTCCGTTGCTACGGATGACGCCTGGAAATTGTCAAACTTATTTCTCGTTAATTTCCGCTCTTTCGGAGATGCATATAGTGTTTTCTATCAAATGATGGTTTGTAATTCCTTTAAATGCGTTGCACAATCACCGTGTATTGTCTTACAACCGATGCTTTAATGACCAATATGTCAGCAACCGATACGTTAGTATTGTCCATTACGGTTGTCAGCTATTTAGATCACGTTACGTTACATCAGAACAATTGGAGGAACTATCTGCTTGAAATGAAGACAGCAATGTGATGAATGTTTTCTTGTTAAGTTGAAACTTGCAAAATCTTACGCACATCTTCTTGCAAAACTGCCTTATGGATAATTAGTGAGCTAAGTGAGCCTTTTAGGGAGATTTCTCACCTCATCAATAGAGGTCCTTACTTGTATTTTTGTATTTACGACAATGAACAATGGTTCCATTCTTAACCAATACATTTTTGTTTTTGTTCTTCTTGTTCTTCTTGTGCTTTTGAAATAAATGTAAACATTTCTGTACTTACATTTGACACACTGCACCACACAATATGAATCTATTTCATGTCTCAAATTGTCCATCCGTGTGTGTGTGTGTGTGTGTGTGTGTGTGTGTGTGTGTGTGTGTGTGTGTGTGCGCGTGTGTGTGTGTGTGTGTGTGTGTGTGTGTGTGTGTTTCTGTCTGTGCATACGGGTATTACCTTTATCATCATTATTGTTCCGACCTGAGAACATTTGACACACTACATCACTCCATAAGATTCTATTACTGGACTCCATTTGTCCACCTGACTGTATGTGTACATCTGTCCGTCTGTCTGTCTGTCCATTCGGTTATTACTTTTATCACTATTATTGTACTGACCTGAGCACACTGACATTTGACACACCGCATCACTCCATATGGCTCAATTTCTGGACTCCATTTGTCACCCACCATGTAAAACCTGTTACCCAGCCAACAACCTAGAAAAATAAACACAATTGAAATAAAACAACAACAACACAACAGAAATAAACAACAACAACAACAACAACAACAACAAAAACCACCACCACCACCACCACCACCACCACCACCACCACCACCACCACCACCACCACCACCACCACCACCACCACCACAGCATCAACAACAACAAACAAACAAACATTAAATACCTACATACAAACAAAACAAAGTAAAACGAGCAATTTGCATGGTGTACGACAATGTAAATTTCTAAAATCGCCTGTTCACATTCCATAGACAGCTCCAAGAGCGAAAACGAAAAAAATCAGCGCTGACGCTGTGTTTTACGGTCATTAAACGCATGATTACTCGACAAAAATTAACAGCAATTAATCAGGATAACTAATCTTAACCATATTAGGAAGTTATTACAGTAAACAGTTCACTCATTCTATCAAAGCCTTCTCTTGAAAAAAATATTCATTAATTTTTAATGCTCTGCTGCTGTTTTTTCACCATAAAGCGCATTTTGCTCCGTATTTAATACTTCGTTGTACTCATCAAGACAGAATTAGAGCGTCCTAAAGTTTGACAAATTGTCTTGCAAAACAGTTCTAGTGGTTTCGGTTTTAAGGATTACAACTCCACAGGCGGCAATCACGTGACTTTGTTATGATATATTTTCCTCACTTATGTAAACAAAAACACTTGGTAAGAACACATTTTCTCAAATTTTAAATCAAATACTTAACTCTCAGTATTGAGATACGTACCATTCGATGCGTCGTAATCTCCGGTTTATTTTGATACCAACATCATCCCTCAAATCCATGTCAAAACTGAGAACATTCGTGCAAAGTGCAAACATTTCTTAAGAAAATATATCACGGCATTTAAAAATACTTTGCACGAATGTTCTCAGCTTTGATAGGGATTTGAGGGAAGATCTTGGTACCGAAATAGACCAGAGAGTATGACGTATCGAATGGCACGTATCTCAATATTGAGTGTTAAAAGTATTTGATTCAAAATTTGAGAAAATGTGTTCTTACCAAGTGTTTTTGTTTACATAAGTGAGGAAAATATATCATAACAAAGTCACGTGATTGCCGCAAGTGAACTCATCGTTAACTACAAAATACTTTGTGCATCTTCGGGCGACCTCCGTCACAACGAAAGTTGTCAAGGGTATATCTCGTTTATTTCCGTGGTAACGAATGACGCCCGAAGATGCACGAAGTGTTTGGTATGCAATGATGGGTTGTAATCCTTAAGTTGGGGTTAACACGGTGGATAATCACGTGATGCAATAATAACTGAATATCTTCAATTACTTTGTTAATACGGGACCGATTTGAATTCGGTTTGAAGCAGAGAATGTGGACAGACGTCACGCATTAGATGGACGTAGTTGATTTTTGAAAAATCAACTGATAAAAAAGTTATTGAAGATAAACCAAAATTTTGGTTTATCTTCAATAACTTTTTTAACAGTTGATTTTTTAAAAATCTACCACAACCATGTTATTCCTGACATTTTCTCTTCTCTGCTTCAAACCGAATTCAAGTTGGTCAAGTATTAAAAGTTATTGAAGATTATCGGAAATTCTAAGTCACGTGACTTTAGACCGTGGTTAAACAAATGCTGGTGAATATGTATATAATATTGATTTTTTCAAGTAATAGCGACATCACAGTAGGACAATTTCAATGGAATTTATCAATCTATGTACAAGTAGGCCTAAATCAATTTATTTTAGAACAAAAGCAATTGCTATTCTATAATATCTTTTCAGCTAGGTTGTCCGTGAGTCTCTGAGTTACTATCAAGAGAACCCACAAAGAATAAAAGCATTGCTGTCGCATGTAAGATATGCCAATAGGAAGTAATCTCATATTGGGGAGGGGGGGACTTAAGCCCCCATGTCTGAATAGGGGGGGGGGGGGGCTAAATTGGATTCTCCCTGAATTGTCAGACTGAAATAAGAAAAATTCGACGTTTTTCTGCCAACGTTTGCGGCTTAGCCCCCAGCCCCCTGTTCTAAGGGGTCTGTAAGATAATGTCACATTCAGCCCATTCCAACAAAATGACGTTGTATATAGAATAGTACAGGACTAACCATATCACTTAATCCATAACCCGAGACTACGGCAACAACTACGGTAGATAATCAAGTGACTCGGAATTTAAAAAAAATCTTCAATAATTTTGTGAATACTTGGCCAATTTGAATTCGTTTTGAAGCAGAGAATGTTGACAGACGACGCGTATTTGATAAACGTGTTTGATATTTTAAAAAGCAGCTGATATAAAGTTATTCAGGATCAACCAAACTTTTGGTTGATCTTCAATATCTTTTTCATCATTTGATTACTTTAAAAATCCATAACATCAAGCTCAATCCTGGCATTTATCAACTTCTCTGCTTCAAACCTAAATTTAAATTGGTATTTTTGAAGTTCATGGTCACGTGATTTCCTTTATGAACAAACACAGAAAAAATACGAAAATTCATGTTTCTACAATATACTAGTAAGCTATAAATTCGTGAATGTCACGTTTGCGGGCTAGGATATCTGAATACATTAATCAAGTTGTATGTATACATTGCATATGTTTGTACGTTCATGGGCCCTCTTAATGAATTGAATCTGAAGTGTTTATGTATAGTTATGAATTCTGCAACATCACAAATATACTAGAGGAAAGAAGAAACGCAACAACTATTTTTGTTATTTTTCTTAATTCTTTTATGTTACAGAGTCAAAGTTATTACTGATTATTCTAGGGAACTGTATCTTAATATTGATCTTTATGTTTACGTTAGAACCTGTCTTACCTCTGAGATAACGTCAAAAAGACGTTTACACGTTTCTCCCGTGCAAACCTTTAAATGCCCAAACTTTACATAAAGCACATTTGATTTGTGTAGATGCACGTCGACTCGACAAAAGGCAATTATTTTCGTTTGGATTTAATCCCTCATATCATTTTACAACTTATTCAAAGACGTCGTCCGGTAGCATTTGTGATGCTTATTAATGGAACATCTCAACCCGCATTTGCTGCTGACTTTGGTATACGTTTGTTGACAAAATATTGCTTGAGATAACATCTTGGAACGAACGGAACAAGTGACAGTCGCTTTAAAAGCGGTCGTCAACGTATAACGTCACGACGTCAGGACCATAACGTTCGCTTCTTTTATCTACGTTAACAAATTTTCTTATCGTGAAAAATGTTGATGCGATTCATGGACAGTACAGCAATCAAATTTCAACCAGGAATAGTGAACGTCAAATTGGATTGCGTACAAGAACGCATTTGACGTTGACGTCAAACCGCTCTCATTTAAACGCATAATGATGGCACGTTCAGCCGTGATATTGAGGAAATGTTGACACTAGAAATTCAAATGATGAAGTTTTAATATGTATTGAAAAAAAGTACTTGAATGAGGGTGATTTTGAGAAAGACAATAACAAAACGTATGATCAAACTTATTTTTGTTGCGTTTCTTTTTTCCTTTAGTATATTTCGCTGAATCTAAATCTTAATAGGTATAACACGTTTTGATAATTGAGAGGGTGTTTCTCTGTAGAAACACGAAATTTGATACAGTTCTATATACACTATTAAGGCTTCCTTCTCAGATTATGCTAGAGTACTGAAACTTCATAGACACAACTAGGCCTATTTAAATTAAACCCATTTCCAAAAACTGGCATTACCTTACTATCAATTTGTCCTTACGACTCACTTATTCGTTTTTCATTAAATTAATCCACCCATTATGAGATTCGCGTGACGTCGGAATTACTCGTGCGCGATCGAAAACATTCGGCGGTGGAACTCTCCACCGCCGAATGTTTAAGACCGCGCCCGAATAGTTTCGGATACGTAACGACGCTGCTCGAAAAAATACGATATTTTATTAATATCAAAATGGCGATATTACGGGTATTCTACCTTAATTGTGGACGAATGACAGAAGCTTATTTAATTCCTTCTCGATTCTGATTCCTTGGAAATACACGGGTACGCGTGCCGAATGTTTTGGCCAATGAGAAAGAAGCCAAGAACAACATAATTATTTTTGTTCTTTTCAGATTCATCTTAAAAGACACTGTCTTAATACGGCTAGTTTTACCACACATGTCACCAAACTAAAATGATGTTCCCTCTTTTTATGGGAGGAGGGAGGGGAGGGGTGTAAACTCTTTCAAAAAACTAAATTTTAGTCTGATCTAAATTGAAAATAATTGCAGACGACAAAATTAGTGGTGTCAAAAGAAGTAAATTTTGTGTATTTTACAGCACAGAAAACATTTAAGGAAAATGAAAATACATTTTTCTTTTCCTTCAATACTTTCTGGTCCTCTCTCCTTCAGATGCGTCAAAAACAGGCCTTGGTTGGTTAAGGTAGAATACACGTAATGTGGTCATTTTGAGATTCATAAAACATCGGCTTTTTTCGAGCGTCGTCGTTACGTATCCGAACCTACATCTTCGCAAGCCAAGGTTGAACCCACCTACGTTTGTATTCACCCTTGGCGGATTTAGTCCGATTTTCTTGAAATCGCGAAGCGCCGCCTAGCGGTTGTTCTGCTGGTTGTTTACGTCCATTATTGATGACGTCATTAACGCGCTTTGTCTTTCGCGTCATACGTTATGCGGATTATGTAAAAGTTAGCTGCTTTTTGGTCGAATTGTCGAAAGTATAATAATTCGTCGATTAAAGTTAGGGATTTCCTTTCTATTGCAGTGAAATTCTTAGGAAAAATCGCCCATCTTCGCGTTTTTGAGTTGCAAATGCAATGCTTTTTCCCGCCCGTTGTCATGATTTGGTTACTCATAACAAATGTATCAGTCGACAATCTGATTGGTTCCAGCGAGACCTCGCTGGAACCAATGAAAACTCTTTCCAGGAGACCAAGAAAATCGGAATAAATACGCCAAGGGTGAATACAGAAACGACGTTACGTCGTAGATGTCACCCTTGGCTTGCGAAGATGCCGAACCTATTGCGCTCGGTTGTAAACATTCGGCGATGGAAAGTTCCACCACCGAATATTTACGACCGCCACCGAATAATTCCGACGTCATGTGAATCTCATAAGGGGTGGACTACCTTAAGTATTGCTATGACGAAACGAGCATACGGAAGGGGATCACGCGAAAAAACAGTTTCAGAAAATCCACTGTGATCCTATTTCAAAATACATGAACAAACATTTTGAATTCAATTTGAGGCAGAGAAGGTTCAGATCTGTCGAACATTTGCTGCATGCGGTAGATCTTTTAAAAAAATATGATTAAAAAAAATTGACAACCACTTTAAAAAGTTTACTTGTGCGTTAATATGTTTTTTATTGAGTGTTGTTCATCAAAATCGAATATTTCATGAAATATCTAGCTTCCCATGTCTTCTCTGTTTGAAACCATTTTTCAATTCGGTCATATATTAACAAAATTATTTAAGATTTTCTGTACTTCGTCGGTGGTGTAACTGCAAAACCATACAACAAGGGTTTTCTAATAACACCGACGATTTGTTGGATCACGTGATTGCTCATGAACATTATAGCTCACGATAAATTACCTGGCAGAGCATCTCTAGCTATTAGCTAGAGGTGCTCTGCCAGGTCATTTATCATGAGCTGTACATACCTGGAAAGGTCTGGTTAAACATCCGTTGCTTATCCGTACTCCGTAATAAAGACAATCCGAGCGGATCTGCACGGACGAACAGACGGACGGACAGACATACAAACACGACAAATAAGGATGTTAACGCCGTGTAAAACATTCCTTAAAATCCCAGAGATTTGTGCAAGATAGTCGTTAAATTGAATCAAATGGCATTAAATTCCGAATCCGTTACTTAGAAACGATATTTTTTGTTTGTGTCTTTTGTTTTTGTCTTTGTCTTTTTTTAATTTCTCGAGTTAAAATAGGTGTTAGAAATCGCGTAGAAGGTTAAGTGTCATTAGCAATTATAAATCTAAGAATTTCTGAAAGATGTCATTTTTTTCAAATTCATTTTTGTGTACATGTTTGGAAAAGATACATATTTATTTCTTTTCACACCTAATTTCACAAATCAGTATTTCAATTTTTCGAATCTTTTCAAGCCAAATTTATCCAAGTTCACAAACTAAATGTTCAGTCATTTTTCAGATTGGGTGTTAAATATTGCAAGTTTTTATTTGAAAAGGCTTTAAAGTTAAAGAATTGATACATTATTTGTTGGTAAAAGCGGGGCCTTGCTAATCGCTGTTGCGCATGTCTTTTTGCCCAAAACGGGGATTAGTGTTATTTTGGTGTAAAGTCGAGGACAAAAGTTCGGCGGATTGGTTTTAAAATACAGTCGACTCTCGTTGTGTCGAAGTCGGAGGGGCCGTCAATATACCTCGACATATCCTGAGTTCGACTCGTCCGATTTTGTTCCGCTTCGATAAAGTTGATATTTGACCGTTTTTGAAAGTAATCAAGTGCAATTATTATTGAAATATTGCAGGAAAAGGAAAGAAATTGCTCGTGTCGAGCAATTTTTATCCTTTTCCTACTATATTTCAATAGCTATATTGAGTTAAAAAATATTTTGTTTGAAAAAATAATGTCCATTGATGAGGACGGGACCAGATTTGAACTTCGACTTAAGAGAAAATTCGATTTATCCGATGTCGACATAACGAGTGTCGACTTTACGACATTTAGGTATTCAATCCATCGTTAAATACCAAACACTTCGTGTAATTTTGGGTGTTATCTTTGGCAACGGAAATTGACGATGGTATAACCACGTCAATTTCCGGGCGTCATCCGTAGTAACGGAAATTGACGAGGGATACCCTCGTCCATTTCGTTGCCACGGAAGACTTCCGAAATTGCACGAAGTATTTGAAAGCTAATGATGAATGAAACATCTTAAATAGTGGTCAAGAATGAAATATTTTGGATAAATTTGGGATTGGCTTTGTCAGGAATGAGACGAAAACATGATTGGAGTTGTAAAGAAGGATCAATAACCACGGTGGATAATCACGTGATGCAATGTTTTAAGAAAATCTTCAATAAATTTGTAAATACTGGACCGATTTGATTTCGGTTTGAAGCAGAGAATGTGGACAGACGTCACACATTAGATGGGCGTGGTTGATCTTTGAAAAATCAACTGATAAAAAGGTTATTGAAGATAAACCAAAATTTTGGTTTATCTTCAATAATTTTTCTATCGGTTGATTTTTCAAAAATCCAACACGTCCAGCTTATTTCTAGCATTTTCCCACATTCTCTGCTTCAAACCGAATTCAAATTGGTCCACAATTAAAAAAGATATTGAAGATTATCGGAAATTCTGAGTCACGTGATTATACACCGTAAATAATATAAAGACAAAGGTTGTTTTGAATCATCTTGCAGATGACAATAATCAACATTAGCTCCGATATGGAATCATCGAAAATGATACGTGCTATCACATTTTCATTTTTCTCCACAGGTTTTCTAAAGGCTAGTTAAACAAGGAATTTTGCTCCTTTCCAAACGATGAGTATCTTGACTTTTCATTTTTTTTCTCCAGAAGCGGCAAAACCAAACCTTGTTTGGAAATTGTTATTTTTACCAACTACATGTATACAATGCATGGTTTTGATTATGAAACGGCAGAGGTGTGATGAGGTTTAGTATGTGTGGGCTTTCGATTCTCATGATATTTTCGTATAGAAACCATATAATACAATCTGCGTGGAAAGATATATCAATTAATTTAGAAGTTAATTGATTTATAACCTAATACAAGCATTGTAGGTGTATTGTACTTTAACCCTTTTCTAAATGACAACATTCTAGGGCGATCCACTTCAAAAACTGACACAAATGACAAAATGGAAGTTATTAGAGATAGAATTTGTGTAAAATATGGCATAGAAAATATTGAGACAAAAGGAGAAACTGCTGGTTACCAGCAGTTTCTTCTTTTGTTTTAATATTTTCCCAAGCCTTTTCTATAAGGGAAGTCAAAACCAGGTCTTGTTTGGGAAGTGGTTGACTCTTTTCTCAACGATTGAATTTTAGGCTAGATACTTCTAAAAACTGCTACAGATGAGGAGATGGAATTTGAATTTTATTCGTTTGGAAAATGCTGGTCTTCTTCTTTTGTCTCAAAGTTTTCCAAAACATTTTCTGTAAATGGCATAAAAAATAAGTTCTCTCTAGTAAAGGGTTAACTGTAGCATAGACTCACATATTTTGCTTTTTTTTTAAAAAAAGTTTTATTCCACGGGAATTCCTTTCTTATGCTTTCATATCTATTGTTTTCTCAATTAAAGAGAAGCCATACAACTCAATTTTCTCGTTTTCCACTGGGTTGTCGTTTCTGTCGCAATAAGTGTTTACGTGTCCATGTTACGCCAGTCCTGAAAACTGCTACAGTCTACAAAATAAACGAAAGTTAAAATTGATTTAACCCTTTACCAAACGGCAAAAATTCAGGGTGATCTACTTCAAAAGCTGCCACAAATTACAATCAAAGAAATTAAAGATAGAATTTGTGTATTATATGGCATAGAAAATATTGAGACAAAAGGAGAAACTGCTGGTTATCAGCAGTTTCTTCTTTTGTTTCAATGTTTTCCCAAACCTTTTCTATTAGGGTTGTCAAAACCAGGTCTTGTTTGGGAAAGGGTTAGATATAGCACAGAAAATATGAAAGCGAAAGAAAAAAAGTAAATACAGCTCATTAACTTATTTGTCCTTTAACTTAAATTTTGTCAAGCCTTTTTTATTACTACGGATGCAAAAACATAGACTTCTAGGGAAATGGTTAAATGATCTACGAAAAGTGGTTGCTCATTCTATTTTATGAATGCACCAAGACTTTTGGCCTGTACTGTAAGCAATTCAACAGTTTAACAATTTGATATATTTTGACGGCAAATACCCACCAATAACTTTACCTTTCAAATCAATGCAAATAAATGTGAATAAAGAAAAAGTGAGAAATATGCGAACATATTCGTTAGAATGTATTTAGCTTTGTTATTCAACTAATACGCGAGCAAATAAAAGGGTAAAGTGACCAAATATTTTGTTAATTTACACTGTCCCAGAAAAGAGCATATTTTGATATACCTACTAGAAACAAAATGGTTTAAAAAATACTATAACATAAGAAGAAAATGCTGATAATAAGCATTATCTTCTTTTGACTCAATATTTTCCGCGCTATAATCGAATAAAGCAATATTTATCAACATCTTTCTTTTTTCTTTCACATTTGAACAGTTCAAATAAAAAATACCTTTCGAAACAGGTAGAGTAACCAAATATTTGTTAATTAGTTTTTGTACTTTATTTGTAACTTATACGTTACGCTTGTGAAAATGGAAATTGCTTTTTGATAACGCTTCACGACAAGAATGGTTATATTTTCTTACGTTTTTTTTATTTTTTTTCTCGCATTTTTACTGTACTGTAATGATTGACATGATGCATGTTTGTTTCAGATGAATTATTGTTTTTTTCCTAAATTTTTCTTTCGTTGTCTCTCACTGGTGGTGAACTCGGCCAAAGCGTGGGAAGTTTTTTCGCGATCATAGTATTCCGCCGGTGTTGTTATAAAATATCGTCACTACGGCTTCGATGAAGCCGTAGTTACGGGATTTTATAACAACACAGACGATTTGTCAATACATATCGGTAAACCCGGTCTATTCTTAGAACAAAGTTACTAGTATTGTTATTAGAAAAACTATCCAATCAGATCTTTGAACTCACATTTAAACGCAAAATATCTGTACCTTGTTGTAGCGAAAAACGTCCCTCGCTCTGGCCGAATTCACCACCAGTGTCTCTAAGGGAAAATAAATTTATCCCGTAACAAAAGAATTAAAGTATTACAAGACGGCAGAATTGTAGACTGGTTTAAATTAAAAAATGTTGCAGACTATAATTTCAAATGAATGATATTTTTTATATTCTTAGCCTTTTGGGATATAAAACTTTGTGGAAAATGAAGAAAATGCTCATCGCTATTTCTTCATTTTCCACAATGTTTTCTAAAGCTTTCATATTGAGGAGCGTCAAATAAGCGTCACTATATATGTGGGAATCATTTAAAGAAATGAAACTGAATATTTCGTTATGTGTATAGCTTACCATAAATGACCTGGTAGAGCATCTCCAACTATTATCGAGAGATACTCTGCCAGGCCACTTAAAGTGACATTTCAGAATTTTTTGTCATAAATTTTACTTTTATTTTTATCTGAAAGAGCATATTTCCTTATGAAAATTCTGAAAATTTCAAGCCAAAATATTGCGCCGTTTAGGACAAATTTATATTTTTGTGTAAATTGAACAAATTGTTGTGGACAACAGTTCGGATTTATATGCAAAAAATATCGATTATGTCTCAACTTTAAATGCGTGTTTTTCGCTTATTGGCAACAACTTAAAAAAAAACTAATATTATTTATACTCATTAGAATAACCAATCTTGGCATCGAGACATACTTTAAAAATTGAAATTGGAATGAAATGTCCCTTTAATGTGAGCTATACATAGGTCCATATCGAATTTTGAGAAATGAATGCGGAGGGTCTATTAATGAAGAACAAATATCGAGTCATCCGTGTTCAAATAAATGTAATGACCGCAAAATTTAGACAAATATGATGTGGCATTTAACTTCCACATTCTTTCTATCAAGTGATTTAATGTGGAAATGGTAATCACTGATTCAAAATGATTAAAGGTACATAACATTCCAATTTTATTTTTAAAGTACGTCTTGATGCCAAGATTGGTTATTCTAACGCGTATTCATAAATGTTATCAGTTTTTTAAAGTTCTTATCTATAAGTGAAAAATACGCCTTTAAAGTTGAGACAGAAATGACAAATTCCATATAAATCAAAACTGTTATCCACAACAATTTGTTTAATTTTAGCTTAAAAATTTCTCGAAAACGGTCAAATATTTTGGCTTGAAATTTTCAGAATTTTCATACGAAAATTAGCTCTTTCAGATAATAATAAAGGTAAAATCTATGAAAGGCCATGCTATACCCCCCTCACACATAGCTCGCGACCTTACTGCGACCCGAAAACTAATGAAATAGTATTTTTCTTTCGAAGATCGTTTGGTTTTCTTTCAAATTTCTAAATTTCTCTCGCCGACGGTCCGGGGCTCCACAGTCTTGTGTTCTGTGCGTGTTTTTTCTACGTCCTCAATACGACCCTTCTACGTCCATGGTGTTTCCACTGCGACTGTATTGCGTCCCTAGGGCAACCCCACATTGATCCAACGGCGATCATCGGCGATCCAGCTGCGACAGTCTCTGCGTTTTTACGGCGACTCTTCTGCGACTATTGCGTTTGTCCGGCGACTGTTCTGCGACTGTAAGACGTCCTTGCTACGTCTATGAAAATAATACTTTTTCCAGTAGATTTCATTCTGAGTCTGACCTTCAACGAGTGAAGACGTAAATTTAATAAGTCTTAATTTGAATCATCCGTATTATTCCAAAGATGAGAGGCGGACGAGGCAAACGAGCGGAGCCTCTAAAAGTGCTACAAGTTGACACGGTCGCCGATTTGGATAAATTAAGATATCAATGAAGTTGTGCTATTTACCAAAAGGCAAAATTTTATACTGATCCAAATTCAAAGATTTTTGCAAACGTAATTTTCAGGTGAATGAATTATTACATTTTTTTTGTCTTTCTTGGTAGAAAACATAGTGTGAAATGAGCAATTTCTTGTAATTTCATCGGCGACTCTACGGCGTCCTTAGTGCGATAGTGCAACGTCTATTGTGTTCTTATTACGTCCTTACTACGATGCTGCTGCGACTATGGCGACTCCACTGAGATCCCATGACGATCTAACCAGGACGCAGTAAGCACGCAAAGGTTCTGCGACTGTTTTGTGCATGTTCAAAATAGTCGCCGACGGTCTGCGACCTTGTGGGTCCTTGGGGTCCTTGCTACGACCTCGCTGCGTCCATGGCGACTGTAATGCGTCTTGGGTCGTAGCAAGGTCGCAGTCAGGACGCAGTAAGGTCGCGAGGTATGTGTGAGGGGGGTATTACGTTACATCCATATCTTACAGAGCATAATGGAAGAATGCTAACACAAATCGCCCATCGCAATGTAATTATAAAGGTCTAGTCACATACACAATCACTGGTGGTGAACTAAAACAATTTTCGCTACAACAAGGTATAGATATTTTGCGTCTAAATGTGAGTTTATAGATTTTTTTCTAATGACAATGAACTTGTTCTAAAACAGACCGGGTTTACCGTTTTGTATTGACAAACTGTCGGTGTTGATATAAAGTCTCGTAACTATGGTTTCGATAAAGCCGTAATTACGATGTTTTATACCAACACATACGGAATACATTGATCGCGAAAAAATGTCCCTCGCTTTGGCCGAGTTCACCACCAGTGACAATTCCGAGACCACTTTATGGCCGGGAGTAAGTTCAAAGATCGCGAGTAGAACAGCACTGTTTAGACGCGATGTGTGGACGTGAGGTGGACTCGGAGTTTTATGTGACCAGGCCTTAAAATGTACTGAACATTAGTCTTCATTTTGGTTCTCTTGTAAACTATTTGTATTATTGTAAAGAGACCTTCAAGTGAATTGTGAACAGTTTCGACCTTTGTGATTCCTTGAAGTATGACAATGTTCTTAATAGGGAACGATTTTGTTAATCAAGCCGTTGTTAATATTCGACATCGAATCATGGGCCGTGACGAAAGGTTACTGTATATTTCAATAAATGTAAATTGAAGCATATTTCCAAAGAAGCAATTGACCCCTTTCAATTATCGTTTTAGTCCGCACCTGCAGAACACATCCGGTAATCCGAGTCTTCTCTGATGAAAATTCGCTCGTTGATATTTGGATGTCGTTATTTACATCACAGCGCTGTCCCATTCATATATATATGAGCCGGGATCTGGAAAAACGTCCCTTATAGCATTTTTAAAAAATGAGAATGAAGATCAACCTGTTGTCAAATGCAGTCCAACATGCATCCATGTCGCTCTCTTTAAGTTACTAAAGGTCACAAAGAAGCTTTTAGAGAACAACGTGGATCCTGATCAGACTGTGCGTATGCACAGGCTGATCTGGATCTATGTTGGGCTCAAAAGCCTTAAGTGACGTTTTTCCAGATCCTGGCTCATATATAGTCCGACACGTGCGAATTTTTATCAGAGAAGACTCGGATTAACTTCCGGTGGCAAACAATGGATTAATGGGAAATTAACATTGTATTAGATCTATAGGGAATCGAGATGGTTTTAAACTGCATGGTTTTCAATGCAAGAATCGGAAGATATATGACGAAAGTAAAGAGAATCTACATTCACTTTTTCTGATTTCCACAAGATCAACGCAAGCGCAAAGCATAGATAAAGGCAGTGAGCAGGGATGAATGTCGCCTTTTGTCTCTAAGGACGACTTCCGGTGGCTGTTGTGTGTGTGTGTGTGTGGGGGGAGTCTTAGTTACACATTTTTCGTGCTGTCGGCTGTAGCCGTGGCGGTACAGTTGCTGTCTCCAGATAGTACTACGTCGATTTATTACAGGGTGGTGGGTTTGAGTCACATATTTCTAATAATCAAAATCCTTCTTCCCCGTCAATTTAGACTCGCTGATCTTTGATCATTCACAGGCCGTTGTCCTACTATACGAGATTTTATAACAACACTACGGTTTATCAAAACATGACGACAAACATAGTCTATTTTTTAACAGAATTCATTGCTATATATTTGCATTTAAATCCTGCCCTATTTGCACATATAAATGGTCGAGTAAAATCTAGGTAATTTTGTCGAGAAATACAGACAAAAATAAACTGTGTTTTTTATTGCTGCGTATCAGGACTAAGTGTTGTTTTATTGGAAAGATAAAACAATCTAACGAACAAACTGTAAGCACTTTACGGCCAGCCTATATTAACCCTTTTCCAAACAGCGAAACTTCTTGATACACCTTGTAGAAACAGCATAGGAATTTCCGAAATTATAAAGGTAAAAGAAGAAACTGCTGATGACCAGCATCTTTTCATTAAGCTCCTATTTGTCCTTATCTATTATATTGTGCACAAATAATCTTTTAACAAAATTCATTTTGTCATCTGCACTAGCTCATAAATTGGGACTGTCTATACTTTTGCTGTTTGGGTAAATTGTTATCAAGACGACATAATTTTGGACTCGTTCAAATTAAAAGGTATTTCAGGCGAGAATTAAAGTGAATGAAACTGTATTTTTTTCAGTTTTTTGAAGAAGGGGAATATTGTGGGAAATTAAGAAATTGCTTGTTACAAGCAATTTCTTCATTTTCCACAATTATTTTCCACTCGTTGTTCTTGGTGCGTCAAAAGGCGTCATTGTCCGGAGATGGTTTAAGGTAGTCTACCCCTAATGAGATTCGCACGACGTCGGAATTATTCAAGCGACGTCGAAAGCATTCAGCGGTTGAACTTTCCACCGCCCATTGCATACGACTGCAACCGAATAGGTTCAGATACGTAACGACGACCCTCGAAAAAAATCCGATGTTTTATGAATCTCAAAATGGCCACATTATGGGTATTCTACCTTAAGGTATCCGACCCCTCAAAAGCACCAAAGAGCCAGAAGTGAAATTTCAAAAGTGCAAATAATTCCTAAAGTGTGTTACATTTCCATTCCAAATACAAACATAAACATTTTGCACGGTTTATAGTTTTGAATTAATGCATACTTATGAAATTATTTGACAAAAATGTTGAAAATTACCCCCTTGCATATGAATATAGAGTAAAATAATATTTTCTTAATTATTTTCTTTTTGAAGCATAATCTTGAAATCCAGCACGGTGAATAAACTTATGTGAAGTGTATTTGCAAGTGTGTGAAATTTGATGCATTTCGTATGGCTAGAAAGTGTAATTTTTTTCAGGGTATGTAAACCTTAAAGTAGGGAAGAGAGATACACGACACGGTACGTTACAGAAGATAGAAACTAGTTTCTTGACAAGACAACAAACATTGTGGACAAGGAGAAATTACTGAAAGATATAATATTCTCCTTTCCTCTCAATTCTTCTCCAGTACGTCAAAATAAGTAAGATTTATCGAAAATTTTCAACGATTTTGTAAATTTTCCATTTTTGTATGTTAAACATTACTTTCTTTGTTAAACTATACATAAACGCTTCTTTTCAACGAAAACCTCGTATCTGCAGCTTAAAACAAGCTGCAGTTACGAGATGTTCGTTGAAAAGCGAAGACAATTTCTTTTGTGACCCACATTTATTCTGTCGTCTGCAACAGTTTTAACCCTTTCCCAAATGGCAAAACTTTAGGCCCATCCTATTTGAAAACTGTCACAAATGACAAAATGGAAGTCATTAAAGAGAGAATTTGTGTAGAATATGGCATAGAAAATATTGAGACAAAAGGAGAAACTGCTGGTTATCAGCAGTTTCTTCTTTTGTTTCAATGTTTTCCCAAGCCTTCCCTATAAGGGACGTCAAAACTAGGTCTTGTTTGGGAAAGGGTTAAATGATAGTCTCATTTTTTTATCGTTTGGAATAGGGTAAAAAAAAATAACACGCACTAATCAACGACAACTGAAATATGATCTAAATAATTAACGATACTGGCAATAAAGAGAATCTACGACAATTCATTCAATCTTTTTATCTCAAAAGTACAGAACACGCGTCAGAAAGTGGGATCAAAACAAACAAAATACTGTTAACACTTTCTAAAACAAGCCCTTTTTTTCAAATATCACAATAACGAAAGGTTGTGAGAATATTACTATAAGAATAAAGTGATAGCATTTTCTCCGACCCCCACCCCCTTCTAAATCCTTTTATTGTTATAGCATAATTATATCTTTACTTTTTATAAAATCATATTCGTTGTCTGCAACAATTTCGAATTGAACCAGTATATAGTTCTGTCAAATGGGACTTGGATAAGCCTTTCGTATAACCCTTTCCCAAACAAAACCTGGTTTTTGCGTCCATGAATGGAAAGGCGTGTGAAAATATTGTGACAAAAGAAGAAAATGCTGATAATCAGCATTTTCTACTTTTGTCTCAATATTTCTTGTGTTGTACTGTACACATACTTTTTTCTTGAATAACGCCAGTGTTGTTCTCTGTAGTATCTTTAAAATTCGACCGATATAAAATTCTTTCATCAGCGAGTGGGTTAATGGTTTCAGAGGTATCAAACGTCATGATTCTGAATTAATGAATAATTTAGCACGGCTTTTAATCATCAAATGGTTGGAAACAGAATATTATGTTTTGAAGGACGAATGAAAAATAATGAAAACAAGAGCCGTCAGAGACGGACAATGCTCCCCGAATAATGCATAGTCACAATAAATGTATGCCATGCAGAGCTAACATAAAGCTAACAAATGTTATGCCCCCTTTTTGCATGACTTAATTTTTATTCCAAAATTCCACATAGTTTATTGTCAAGGGCATCTGATTTACTACTCAAATATGACATTTCATCAAATTTTGACCATTAGACTAAGAGAAATTAGAGAAAAACTGTATTTTACCTTAAGTCCCCTTTTCCCATGACGAGGTTTCAAATCCAAAAACCGGGAAAAGTACATTAACATTTTGTCATAGGGAGGTCACATTGTAAGTTTCATTTGATTTGGCCAAAGGGTTATGGAGAAATCACTCCGGACGGACGGACGGAATGACGGACGGACCGGACGGACGGACGGACAGACAAAGCGGCGACTATATGCTCTCCCTTCGGGGAGCATAAAAACTGTTGTTTGACAATCGAAAGGCATCAACTCATGATCAGATTTTATATACTAGTAGGCACAGTTCGATCTTGCAACTATGTAGGTTGATCTCTTGCTCTGGATTCGTCATTGAGTTAAATGTCCATTACTCGGAGCAATGTTGACTTACGGATATTTCGACCGTATCGCACAGTCTTCATCAGCTGATGAAGACTGTGCGATACGGTCGAAATATCCGTACGTCAGCTGATGAAGACTGTGCGATACGGTCGAAATATCCGTACGTCAGCTGATGAAGATTGTGCAATACGGTCGAAATATCCGTAAGTCAGCTGATGAAGATTGTGCAATACGGTCGAAATATCCGTAAGTCAGCTGATGAAGACCGTGCGATACGGTCGAAATATCCGTACGTCAGCTGATGAAGACTGTGCGATACGGTCGAAATATCCGTACGTCAGCTGATGAAGACTGTGCGATACGGTCGAAATATCCGTAAGTCAGCTGATGAAGACTGTGCGATACGGTCGAAATATCCGTAAGTCAGCTGATGAAGACCGTGCGATACGGTCGAAATATCCGTACGTCAGCTGATGAAGACTGTGCGATACGGTCGAAATATCCGTACGTCAGCTGATGAAGACTGTGCGATACGGTCGAAATATCCGTAAGTCAGCTGATGAAGACTGTGCGATACGGTCGAAATATCCGTACGTCAGCTGATGAAGACTGTGCGATACGGTCGAAATATCCGTAAGTCAGCTGGTGAAGACTGTGCGATACGGTCGAAATATCCGTAAGTCAGCTGATGAAGACTGTGCGATACGGTCGAAATATCCGTACGTCAGCTGATGAAGACTGTGCGATACGGTCGAAATATCCGTAAGTCAGCTGATGAAGACTGTGCGATACGGTCGAAATATCCGTAAGTCAGCTGGTGAAGACTGTGCGATAGGTCGAAATATCCGTAAGCCAGCTGATGAAGACTGTGCGATACGGTCGAAATATCCGTAAGCCAGCTGATGAAGACTGTGCGATACGGTCGAAATATCCGTAAGTCAGCTGGTGAAGACTGTGCGATACGCTCGAAATATCCGTAAGTCAGCTGGTGAAGACTGTGCGATACGCTCGAAATATCCGTAATTCAACATTATTTGCTCCGAGTAAAGGAAATTTTACTCGAGAGTTCGATCTTCTTCTTTGTCGGTCTCAAATTCTTTAAACGCTTCGCGAGATTCCGAATGCATGAATAATTGGGATATTTTAAATCTTGAAGTGGTTCAGACAGTATATCGCCGCTTTTCAACGAAAAACACTCGTAACTGCAGCTTGTTTTAAGCTGCAGTTACGAGTGTTTTTGTTCAAGAGCAGCGATAAGGTGTTGATGGATAAAGAAAATATAACGAAATATGATACATGAATGTTCTACATTTTAATTGACGAATCTGAAAAAGGGGCTTTAGGATGTAGAATTTATGAAAACGCCCTCTTGCG
Source organism: Fragum sueziense (assembly GCA_963680895.1). Taxonomy (NCBI): domain Eukaryota; kingdom Metazoa; phylum Mollusca; class Bivalvia; order Cardiida; family Cardiidae; genus Fragum; species Fragum sueziense. Next base: position 50,171,745 of record OY804604.1, read on the forward strand.
TACGACGTTCCCATACGGCAAGGTTTTAGACTGTCCAATTTGACCGTGTTTTAAGCTATGGAAACGTATCTAGAAATCACGTAAAATGACTAAAATAGTGTTCGGCGTAATTGTTTGACGAATGAAATTGCAGTATGTTATAAAATTCCGCCGCTATATTTCGCATAAACGAGACCCATGTCTCCCATGTGTTATGTGACGTCTATACCTAGCCACGTCCCCGTCTCCAATGAAATGCTAGCGAACACTAAGTCTGATAGAGCATGTATATTAGATTCTACGCGATATAAACTTTCAAATGAAGTTCATTTAGTCCTTCTAAATCAAGTCTGTTTATAATTGACCCTCCCACACATTACATTTATAGTAACATTTATTGGAAACTGGACCTTGTAAGATAATGAAAACTCGGTACACACCAGCGCTAAAATTCCTTTCTGTTTGGCTCTAGCTAATGCTATGCACCACACAACAATGCGAACTCTGACTGTTCCCATGTTGCTGCTATCCTAGAAAAAAACTAACATTTGCCCCTTTAAAAAGGGAATTCTTACAATTCGCCGCGGCACGCTTTTCACTACAAATCTCTATAATTAGTCCAAAAAGGATTTTGTACTTCTTATACTCTTTTGTCATCTGGACCACATTTTGATATAGAGCACCAGTGTGAAATGTTGTTCGCGGAAGGGAAATTACGTCAATAGAAATCAGTCCACAATATCTTTATGGCTTTGTTCTGGAACTTTCATGTCTTTATCAGAAGTATTTATCATTTTTATAATAGTGGGAATGGTCCATCAGTCCATCACTTTAACCCTTTTCCCACACAAGGCCTGGTTTTGACGTCCCTGATAAAAAAGGCTTAGGAAAATATTGAGGCAAAAGGAGAAATTGTTGATCATCAGCATTTTCTCCTTTCGCCTCAATATTTTCCATGTTAATTATTACACAAATCTCTTCTTTATCAACGAGCATTTTGTCGTTTGCATAAGCTTTCAAATGGGATCCGTCTAAGATTTTGCTGTTTGGGAAAGGGTTAACACTTTCCCAGACGTAAAGAATTAAGTCTTGTCCACTTTTAAATATGCTCAGAGGACTAAACATATTCAAGAAATTAAGATTTGTGCAAGTTATTACATGGAACATATTGAGACAAAAGAAGAAAATGCTGATCATCAGCATTTTCTTCTTTTGCCTAAATATTTTCCAACACTTTCATCTTAAAGTGACATTTCACAGACATTTTTCATAAATGCTACTTTAATTTTTATCTAAAAGAGCACATTTCCCTTTTGAAAATTCTGAAAGTGCGATGTTTACGAGAAATATATATTTTGTATTAAAATTTAACAAATTGTTATTAGATGCATATGAAATTTGTCATATCTATCTCAACTTTAAAGGCGTGTTTTTGGCTTATCAGCAACAACTTAAAAAACTGATTGCATTTATGTACATAAGAATAACCAATCTTGGCATCAAGACATACTTTAAAAATGAAATAAAAATGAAATGTCCCTTTAAGGACGTTACACACAGGTCTTGTTTAAGAAAGGGATAAGTACGTAAGCACAGGGCTTGTTTGGGATAGGTTTAACCATGGAGTAATTGCCAGTGAGTCTAAGCAATAAGTACAAATAAATATGTTACTGTCACCAACAGATATATTTTGAGACAAGGAATTTCATGAAAAAAAAAAAAAAATAAATAAAGAAAGAAAGAACACATGAGAAAATAGTTTTAAAAATCCCGTAAACATATTTGGAGACAGAAATATCAATGAACTTTTTTCACCCAAAAATTGGATTTTAAAACACAAGGAAATAAATAGTTTTGCAATTTTTCTAGGATCACGAAGAGTACAGAAAAGAATCCTTAATTTTTAACCCGTTACCAGACTGCAGAAATGAAGGTGTTACAGGGTATAATTTGAAGTACATGTATATGATATTTTAATTGTTTTTCGGTCTTTTTATTTATAAAACAATGTGGGAAATGAAGAAATTGCTTGTCTAAATATATTGCGGATACGGGAGTACTAACCATTTGTTCCCGGTACTTCTTTATGATATACAATAACAACACATAGTAAGAGCCAGCGGTGCATATGGATAGTCATCTGATAGACGAGTTTACCATTGTCAATGGCTAATGCAGAATTCGAATCCAGTCGGAACGAGATCGATGTATTCTGTTTCTAAAGGAATTATCGAGCCTCGTTAATTAATCCTTATTCAAACAAGACCTGCTTTTGACGTCCCCATAAGAAAAAAAAAACTTGGGAAAACATTGAGACAAAAGAAGAAAATGATCAGCATTTCCTTCTTTTGTCTCAATATTTTCCACGCTATATTGTGCAAGAAAGTCAATATCTTCTGTGTCATCTGAACCAGTTCTCGAATTAGAACATCCCAAACTGTTGCCGTTTGAGAAAGGGATAAACGAAGATGTATGATATATCCAAATGATGTAATGACGACAAAAAGGCGTTTGCAGGTCGATCTTTGACGGACGAGGATGCAAAACCATCTGTCTTCATTCTCGGAAAAGTCGTGTAACTCTTTAGGTACTGTCTGCATTTAATTAGACAACAAAAACCATTTCCCTAACGGCTAAATGTGAAGGTAGTCTTTGAAAGCTACTTTAGATGATAAAGTTGGTGTGTAGAATATGATACAGAAAATATTGAGACAAAAGTAGAAAATGCTGATGATAAGTATTTTCTTCTTTTGCCTCAATGTTTTCCCAGGTAATTTCTCTCGGAGACGTCAAAATATTGAATGGTTTTACCCATTCTCTCACCAATACCACCACCATATCCAAACCGAGCCTCAAGCTGCTCTCCCACATAGATGATTCACAACCATTGGTGAGAGACAAATGGTAAAAAATTGCTAAATGTCACAATGGATATTGGCCGACTGAGCTATCAGGGCTCGGCACCAGGAAAAGGAACAAACCACTTTCTATTTTTCTTTTATTGGAAAAGGGTTCAAAGACTGGTATATATCTTCTTTATAAGGAAAGCGATGCATTTCATCACTCAACATGTCTGCAATTGATTAGGCAACTACAATTGATAGTTGTTCAGTTTAACCTTTCTCACACTGCAACTCTCTAGGGTGGTCCAATTCAAAAATTACCGGAGACGACAACATTTGTAGTAATGTATACTATCATGATGCATGGAAAATATTGAGGCAAAAGGAGAAAATGCTGATTATCAGCATTTTCTTCTTTTGCCTCAATGATTTTCCCAAGCCTTTTCTGTAAGGGCGTGAAAACAATTCTTGTTTGTGAAAGGGCTATACCGTCGATGAGTTACGTGCATGCGTTACATAATGTTCGTTTTGTTTCTGAATGAGCGATTTGGTGTTGGAAACTGGTTACTGCCCCAAATTAGTTTCTTTTGTAACGAAATGATCATTCAAATAATGTGCCATACTCCTGTGTGCTAAACCTTAAAAAGTATAACTGGTTCCATTTGACATGACATTGACCTTTATGCAAAAACATGTTCAAATTTTGCAAAGAGCATAATAAACACAAAAAAAGAGACTAAAATCGCAGTACACTGACATGAAATGAATTAGATAACCGAACTATTTTTACGGAAATGCGGAAGTGTGTAATTTATGATAATTTAATCTAAAGCTGTGCCATGTCAAATGTAATCAGTAATAACCGAACGTATAATTGTTAACAACCATGAGAAAAGTATCGCACTCGTGATATTCATAAATGGCAATTGCACTGGACCTTGTGACCTTGCAGTTTGACATGACGAATAAAAAAATAAAATCGACCTTCACATTATTTATTATGCGGTGTTAGTGACAAATCCTCGCTATCTCCCTAAACATTATCCATTGGCAAGACCTTTGAGTCCATGAACCCTGACTTTATAGTTTGATTTTCACTATAATAACTTAAATAAATGTTCAATATTTTTGTCAACATGGGACCTATTTTAATTCGATTTGAAGCAGGGAAGATGGACAAAGGTCACGCATTAGATGGACGTGGTGGAGTTTTGAGAAAAAAAAAAAAAAAAAAAAAAAGGCTGATAAAAAAGTTTTTTCCCACCTTCTCTGCTTCCAACCGAATTAAAATTGACCAAGTATTGACAAAACTATTGATGCTTTTCTGAAATTCTGAGTCACGTGATTGTACATCGTGTAAATATTCAGATGCACTACTAGAGAAAGAGATTAAAGGCTACCAAGCTAGGTAGTGGATTTCACCGTATATTGGAAGAAAATCATTAAATTAACGTGTTTTATAAAAAATATGCCAAACACGGTTGTTTTAAAATTTCTTACTTGGATTAAGAAATACTAATTTTCGAGAAAATAAAGATCGGCAATTTCCGTAAAATCTCCACGAAGGGTTGTCATACAATGGCTTGACTCCGCCTTCAATCTTGAGCATGAGGTTTCTGACAAAGATAAAGTGTGTGACTTTTCTGTCATAAAGCGAAGTCTCAGTCTTTACCCATTTCTCGATCCTCAAAGTAATACAGACAAACTTAAATCGTTCTTTTGCATATTCCTTCACTCACTAACGATATATTCTTTGACTGTTTTAACATTTTTCTAACATTTACAAAGGATGAATTCCGTATTTTAGTATCGATTGGGAAATTCGCTTTCTGACAGAAAAGTCGGACATTTTACCTTGTCAGAAATCTAAGGCTTTCCGGGAAATGACCCACGACTTCCCGTTTTTACCGCCATGACGTCATTATTTGGCCGGTATGACGTCATAACTTCAAATAGGAAGTTTAGCGTTTTTTCTTCGGTAAAGATCGGAAAAGACAAAAATATCCATTTTAAAAGACGAAATAAAAGCACTTCTAATGTTTGAAAAGTGTAGAAACTTTGATAATTGGTTATTAGAAAGGCGTTTTTCGACACAAGAGTTTAATTTTGCCAATCAGCGGACACTTTAATGATTCTCAAAGGAAAACCGTCTGCGACGATATCATGTTGCCGTAACCACTGTGGTTAATCACGTGACTCAGAATTTAAGGAAATTGTCATTAATGTTGTTTATGATTGACCAATTTGAATTCGATTATAAGCAGAGAAGGTGGGAAAATGCCAGGAGTAAGCTGGACATGGTGGATTTTTGAAAAATCTACTGGTAAAAAAGTTATTGAAAATCAACCAGAATAATTTTTTACCAGGTAATTTTTCATAACTTTTATTTAATGCGTGACGTGTTTCCTACTTCGCTGCTTCAAACCACATTCAAATCGGTCCCGTATTAACAAAACTATTGAATAGTTTCTGAAATTGTTGTTTCACGGGATTATCCACCGATGTAACATTACTCTTAAAAAGCTCGATTTTTCAGAATAATAAAATTGATATCATCGAGTAAATAAATTGAACGACGCCAGTAATGCACATTAAAGCACACATTGTTATTTGAGAAAGGAACTTTTTTATTTGTGATGTTTCGCGTTTAATAACCGCCCATTAATTAATTGCTGACGGAAATGCAGTTTTTATGTCGCATTTTCTCTTTGATATTGGTCACGTGACTATAATGTCTTTTGCACAGACGACATTTTCAATTTGATAAAATTTTGAAATTTTGTGACTTTTTTCAAGAGAAAATATAGTGGGAAATAAAGAAATTACTTGTCACAAGCAATTTCTTCAATCCCCATAATGCTTTCTACAGCTTATATCTTGAAAGGCGTCAAAAAGCGACATTGAATGGCAATGTGTGAAAGTTCGAAGAAAACATTCCGATTGATATAACGACTACTATTTATTTTCCTTTATCATTTTAGAATCACCTTTGATGCGATGAAATTGTGGGATTTATCATGAAAATTCGCGCGTAAAATGTTACCCAGTGACACAAATTAAAACAAAGTAACATCTTCGCGAGATCAATACAATGTTTATGTAAAAACAGTAAAATCAGGTTCGTGCTTTACATCGTGCCATGGAAGCGGGAGGTCGAAGGTTCCAATCCCGGTGGAAGCCGGCCTGTCGGGTTAGAACTGATGCGACCGGTTGGTGAGCTGCCAGCTAGTTAAGGTTCCGGAACTGTAATGGCTGTAACTTTATTATGATTTAGCTGCACTACAAATATGCCTGATAGTGTTTGAAATCATGTATCAATTATATGTATGGCAAACCCCAAATTGATATGTTATGATGTGAATGGTAAATAATCAGTAAAAGTTTCTGACTTGAAATAATGCATTATCTCCCCTTATAATATGTATTTTAGTGGATTATCTGCCCTTGACCAACGAAAAAATTGGATTTCACAAAATTTATATGGTAAACAAACTATTTTATTGTATTTTATGAAGCGAAATGATAATTGGCAACTTTCTACCATTTGAATAATTTGAAAAGTTGCCTAATTTTGAAAATATTGACAAAAAAGATATTTTCTCATTGTCTTTAATGCAAACTTTAAAGCCAGTTATCTCCCCTTGGATTTACAAATTTTAAAAAGTAAGATGGTAAAATATTTTTATTTACCAATGCCTACAACATATCCAAATTTCAAAGACATCTATACACTAGAAGTGTGTGTACCAAATATTGCCATTACAGTTCCGGAGCCTTAAACTAATGGTTTCCGTAGACCCATCTCTGCTAGATCTCCGACACCATAAGTGGGGAATCGGGAGGTACAGTGCAATCAGAAGAGAGTGTCTCATAAGCCAAAACTGGCTGGCCCTTTTAATGGTGGTAACACTATAATAAACATGCCCTTACCTTTACCTTTTATATATGGTGATAGCTGAATCGACACAAAGCCAACTATCTGATTTTTGGCATCATGTGTAGTATTACTTCGAACTAATTTCGATATATCAGCGTAATAGTTTGATCTTAAACTGGATAGTTGTAGTAAACAGCATTGAAAATACCCCCCCCCCCCCAACTAATATTGAAAATGACCTTGACAGTAATATTGACAGTGCGAAGATAGAGAATATTAGTAATCTAGAAAGATTGGGAAGCCTTAGTAGGTTCATGAATTTCACATGTACATAGAGGATGGTTATGGCTACGTACTTACATAACGTTGGTGGGAGGGCAAAACCTCGTAACTATAGATTGAATAAGCTGAAGTTACGAGGTTTTGAAATCCAATCGACGATTAGCTGTATTTTCTAAACGTGGGAAACGAAATGAAGTGATCGTGATGAACAAGTTATCGCTACTTTTAAACAAAACCTCGTAACTACAGCTCGTTTAAAGCTCTAGTTACAAGGCTTTCGTTGAAAAGCGACGAAATGGTAAATTTGACGTAAACCTTCTTAAGGTTTTATTGTGGCTTTTCAACAAAAACGTCGTAACTGCAGTTTTCGGGAAAAATTCAAGTGAGTCAATCATGATTAAAAAAGCTTTCCAAATACAAACATAAGCATTTTGAACGGTCTAGAAGTTGGAAATAATTCATAATTATGGAAATATTTGACAAAAATGTTAGAAATTACCCCCCTTGCATATGGATATAGAGTAAAAAGATATTTGTAAATTATTTTCTTCTTGAAGCATAATCTTGAAATCCGGCACGATGAATCAACTTATTTGAAGTGTATGTAAGTGTGTGTAATTTGATGCATGTCCCTTTTCTACGAAGTGGTGTTTTTAATGATGGGTCATAAACCTTAATACATAGAAAAGGAACAAAAATGATATACATATATCCTTGTTAGATTACTGATATACTTGAAGCATCACTTAGATCTCTGTTAATATTTCTTGAATAAATCAACAGAAATCGTCCAAAATTTTCACATGTCGATAACCATCAGTAGTGTGGTCACAGTCTCGTTTTAAAAATACTGCCTCTATCTGGTTCTATGTAAAAACGAATAATTAACGAACTGCATTTTCAGCCTTAATAACACATTAAATTGCCTAAAAGTGTGTAAAAACTTAAAGCTAAATAGTTATATTTTATTATGATAAAATACTTTTACCTTATACACTTTCTTTTTGTGTTAAATCTCTATTTGAAAAAGTGGGTCAACTCTGCGTTTCTTTGTTTGAACTCGGTCGTTACCTTAGAAGGACGCGTGGGTATGTGTGATAAAATTGCTTTGGCACTGCCATTTCTTAACGGATTTTCATAAATCTCATATCAAATTAAAGAGGGAAAATAGATCTATTCATCCGTGTATGTAATACGTTGAATCGATGAATTATGAGTCGATGATTAGGTATTCAAAATAGGTCATTTTACTCGGCTTCAAATGGCAAGAACTATGCAGCAGAAAAGCCTAGAAAAGCCTATATGTGTTATTCAACATCCTATCTATTCAAATAATAAAACATATTGTGCTTTTAGCTTAGCGCATTCAAGTGCAAAGGCTTAAATAATGGGAAGTGTTTTTCAATTCCCCGTGATTTATCGATAATGTCTGTCTAAACTCCATGCATCCTAAATTTATTCATAAATGTTGACCATAGTGACTCAAAGAACATTCTTGCAAAGTTTGGTTGAAATTGGCCGAATGGCTGATTTGTTAAGAATGATATCATGATTTCTCAAAGTTCGATAAGCCTTGCCCTGCCACGCCCATATTTTTTGACAAATCAAAAAATCGCGAACACGCTTTAAATATGGTCATCCAAGGAACATTCCTGTAAAGTTTTGTCAAAATCGGCCGAATGGTTAAGGAGTAGGAGGTGTTTCAAGGAATTATGGGCGAACAGACGGACGGTGATTGACCACAATAGCTCATCTTGAGCACTTCGTGCTCAGTCCAAAAGGATTTACAAAATCGGCGTTCTCATGGGCTTCCTAAATATCAATTTAACCCTTTCCCAAATAGTAAAACTTTATGGTCATCAAACTCGAAAGCTTTGACAGGCGACAGAATGAGTGTAAAAGAAAATAAGATTCTTTCGCCTCAATCTTTTCACCTTCAATAAAATCCGTGACGTCAAAACCAGGTCTAACCAGGTCTTGTTCGGGAAAGCGCGAGGCAGCCAAAAATTAGATTGAATTTAGAGGTTGCAAAATGGACATGTTCAAATGTATGGTGCTCTTTTGGGTCAATGTTTTGAAAGCCTATTTCTTTACGAATCAGAGATATAATGTTAATAATCGATCAATTGAAAGTTTGAATTATTTTTTTTGGTTTGAAATTCCTATTTTATATGTCGTAAAATCTTATTTTTATCGGAGGCAATGACACGGAAATGATATGGGCACAACGAAGCGCTGAAAATATTTACGCAAAGGGAGAAAATGTTGGTTATCGGCATGTTCTTCTTTTGTCTCAATGTTTTCCAAAACCTTTTCATATATGATCGTGAAAATCATGTCTTGTTCGGGGAAGGGTTGAAATAATGTAACAAATATTTATACAATTGTGTTTGGGTAGAAATTGAAGAACTAGATTGCTTGGTAGAATAATTTCATCCTTTGTAAAACTTCAAAGGGGTGTAACTATTTTATTAAATATCCGAAAACGTAAGCAGTTTTGAGTTCCTCTCATTCAGACCTTGAAAATGATATACAATTTGTTGAAGTTCTTTGAAAAATAAACAATAACGTAATTCAGCAGAATTTTCTCCCCCTTGTAAAAATCTGAATAAGTATTATTCCATAACGCAATGTCCGATTTTCACAATTCAACCAGTTTTATGTTTCTCTCAGTATTCTCTGTAAGCTGGTATATATTTTGTAGGGGCTGGAATACTTTTGTAAAAAGTGTGACCACCCTACCATCAGTTTTGACGTAGCTGATGAAGTTTCATAGTAAATGTCTGAGTCTACTCTGAGACAGAGCAATTTCTTTCCTTTTCCTACTAAATTTCAATGGCTGTGTTTGTTTTGGAATTCATTTTGATATCCATATGTTGAGGATGGGACATGACTTTCACTTCGACTTAAGCAGAATTTCGACTTATCCGATGTCGAGATAATGAGTGTCGACTGTATAACATTTTGAAAAAGCCTTCACTCCCTCTTATCTGTAGCTCTAGCTATATTATCTAGATCGTTTCATAGTTGTCTCTCGTGACGGTAGGCGATACGATACATTTAAGGTAGCACACCTCTAATAAGATTTACACGACGTCGGAATTATTCGGGCGACATCGTAAACATTCGGCGGTGGAATATGCAACTGAAGGACATTCGTGTTGATAGATTGAGGGTCATGGATAAATCAACTATCATTGTGAGAAATCACGTGACACTATTAAACCCTTTCCCTAACGACAAAATATTAAGGTGATCCAATTTGAAAGCTCCTCCAGACAACAAAGTACATGTGGATAAAGAAAGAATTTGTGAATAAAATAGCATAGAAAATATTGAGGCAAAAGGAGAAAATGCTGATTATTAGCATTTTCTTACTTTGCCTCAATGTTTTCCAAAGCCTTTTTAGATAGAGACGTCAAAACCAGGTCTTGTTTGGGAAAGGGTTAAGCCAATTGCAGATCTTAAAAATTCATTGTGCACTGTAGTAATACCTCGAATACGTAGAGTTAACTCTTCAATTGACCAATCACATCCAGGAAATCCGACACCTGACGCTTTCTCCGCTTATTAAAGTGACATTTCACAATTATTCTTACATAAATTTTACTTTTATTCTATCTGAAAGATCATCTTTTCTTATGAAAATTCTGAAAATGTCAAGCCAAAATATTGAACCGTTTATGAGAAATATATATTTTTGTGCTAAAATTACTCAAATTGTTGTGGACAACAGTTCATATTTATATAGAATTTGTCATTTCTGTCTCAACTTTAAAGGCATATTTTTCGCTTATAAATAACAACTTCAAAATAACTGATAGCATTTCTACGCATTAGAATAAACAATCTTTGCATCAAGACATACTTCTAAAAATGAAATAAATGTGAAATGTCACTTTAAAACCAAATTCGATAATACCACGTTATAACAAATACATGTATATATTCAATTTTTTTCCAATAATTGTTGTTGTTGTGTCACGTGATTTCCCGCCAAAATTAGTTAGATTCTTGGTGGATATTGTTGAACAAAGAGAATAAAACTACTTTAGGGTGGAAAATAAAGTTTTATTTGTGCGTAAGCCATAAAGTGATTGTACAATTACATCCCCGACATACATATGTATCTAAATGCATGAAACCGGCCAAATCACAGACATAGTGGTTAATCTTATTTCTAAATTACATCTACATCTATTTATTCATTAGTAACAAATCAAATCCAAGATCTAGAGAAAATGGCCATTTTTGCATTTGATACTCATCAGCCCGTTTACATATAAATATTCCGTATACTATTATATAAACTATTTAGTATGTCGCTACTCTTCAATAAAAACCTCGTAACTGCAGCTTAAAACAAGCTGCAGTTACGAAGTTTTTGTTGCAAAGCGACGGTATATTGCAACAAAAGCGGATTAATACCCAATTGAATATCTTTTCCAGTCTTTGTGTTCAAATTACTTATTGTAGACATCTTGTTATGAACTATCTCCGTGTCATTTTGCGAAAAGACGCAATCCAAAAACGCATTTAAATCCTTAATATCTTCATTCTAAAGGAGTCTAAAGAATTTCAGAAAACAGACAAAAATATCGAACATGGTGAGGCTTAAACCAATTTTTGTGGTAAGTGCTTCCAAAAATTTTAAATGTAATAGTTATAAGTTAAATAATTATCAAAAGTGGATTTTGATATACATTGGAAAAAAGAAAAAGGAAAACACACACAACATGTTCATATTCAATACCTTTCGTTTCCCTTATTCTCAAATTTTAGAGTAGAAAAATAGAGTCCTAAAACAACCCGGAGAATAGTGAGTACCAAATTACTAAATCACATTTTCAGAGACACAGATAAGAGGGGGTAACGTTATATTTCATTTATTGTCAATCAAACCCTATGTTGTGGGTTCTCATTCGAATCGTCTCACCGAGACGATTCAAATGAGTACCACAACAAAGGGTTTGGATTTATAATAACAATTTCAGAATTTCTTTACCCCCTATTACCTGTTTATCTGCATTTGGTTTTGATGTAAATCCCAATTTTTACAGATTTACGTGCCCTCAGACCGCACTGTGTTCCGTTTCCTTATCCATGTCCATTTTGGTCTGATCATTACTCCTTTTATATCTATGGACATCAATTCCACCTAGTGAATCCACCTGTCGCTTTTCGGCGTCAAGTTCGGCGTCAATATCGTCGTCATCCATTTGGTCCCGTTTAAAGTCATAAATTTCCGATCCTCCAAGCGAACTAAGTGCACGTTTGTATCCATGGAGATTGGTTCCGCCCAGTGACGACAGTGCCCGTTTAGCTCCGCCCCCATGAATATTTGTCCCGCCCAGTGAACTTAGGTACCTCTTATTGTATCCACCATAGAGATGAGTTCCGCCAAGTGAATCCAAGCCTCGTTTTTTATAATCGTAAATATGTCCGCCGCCGAGAGACGACAAATACCGTTTGTAACCGCTATGTAGATTAACTCCGCCCAAACTGCTTAATGTACGTTTATAGTCATAGATATTTTGTCCGCCAAGGGATGACACAAAGCGTTTCCCGTTGAAAGCGTGAAGGTTGTTGCCACCGAGGCTGTCAAATCGCTTATAATCATGGATTTGGGATCCCCCGAGAGATGACAAGAAACGTTTATACCCGCCATGAAGATTTGTGCCTCCTAAACTGTCAAAGCCTCGCTTGTAGCCGTGGATCTGCATGGTACCCAGTGTGTCTAGCGCTCGCTTCTTTAGTCTTGACACTCGGCTTTCTGAAAGATACATATCAACATTTTTATGTAATGACAACAAACAAACATCAATTCGTCTGTGTTATTACAGCTTGATTTAAGCTTGAGTCACGAGGCTTTGCACTTACACCGACAAATTGACATTTTAACTATTTTCTTTATAATTTGCTTCTTTTTTCAAGGTAAGGAAACTCTCCAGAGACACTTTTTCACGGTAAGGAAACTCCCCAGAGTCAGAGCCATGGTTACGCACAGAAAATCTTCTTGTGGCGTTTAGAGTATTCACGATATTTGAAACATTTTGGTGCTTAAAGCGAAAAAATGATAGTGTTGTGCTCTGCTACAACCATTTATTTGTCTGTTCTAATTCTTTCGCCTTCAAAATCGACATTTTGTTCACATGACCAGTGTTGTCGTGGGTTGACCCGATGTGATTTTAGTGTTTAAGCCTAGATCATGTATTAATGAGCATTTCAATGCTAACAACTGTCACACGAACATGCGATATGGTAATCGAAAGCTTCTATTGAACAGATAGTCTTTTTCCAGATAGGCATGCCTAAGAAATATTGGATACTGATATTGAAGTAAATGGTGTGGACATAGGGTCAATAAACGACAACAATGATCCTCTGAAAACGCGGTCGACTTTGAACACTGTATGGAAACTACTGTATGTATAGTTAGCTGGGTTTTCCGAATTCAAAATAAAAATGGCGGACGGGATTTCTGTACAAGGTAGGTGTCATGTATTTTTGGTCACATACTATTGAATATGTTCTTTCATGCAACTTGACGGATATCAGCGTGAAGGCAATTGGTTGGAGAACCAATAGCACGGCCGCTTATCTACTAAATCACAACATTTTGTTGTGTATGAAAAAAAGTTTAGAGGATATCCGGTTGGCAGTTAGAGGAGCCGACAAATCGGCGGGTGAAAGGTGAGTCTGGTCTTTTAATCGTAATGTTCTTGTTTCTAGCTCGGAAATCAAAAATCGGAGAATGTCATACAACCCTTTATTCATTTTCACATATTTGTGAGCCCCATCCAAACCCCGATTCCCAGAGGTTGAACGGAAATTCATTTTCTCCCGTTGCAAGGGTAGCCCCAATATTGACATTTCGTCAATCCTGATGAGCGTTTGTCCACTTTCTGAGGATGAATGGCCCAAAACCAGTGTGTATTATAAAATAGTTGTATGTAAATAACATCGTGCAAACAATATTTTAATAACTTACTGTCGATCTTTGAAGAAAATCAGTTCTTCCGGTCAGTTTGTGCGTTAGAGGATAGGTTGTGAGTAAGAGGATAGGTTGTGATTTAGAAGACAGAATGCATTCATCGCATTTAATACCATTTGTCATTGTTTATATGCAAATTAAGCCAAACCGAAATACTCTATGTGATATGTCTATTTTCGAAGGGTGAGTGAAATGGCATAACGTATTTTTACGCCCAGTAAATTGATACATCAGGGACACAGACCTTTAACATTGTCTGCTTGTCTGCCAATCTACATGTGATAATTCAAAATGAAAATTTAAGTTAAGAGGGCGTTTGCGCGTTCTCTTTTTAAAATTTCATACACCTGATATTCTTGTCTGCTAGGCCTACATCTTTTGCTTCGGAAAAGTCAAATATTCAGCCATTTTGGTAATGGGTGAAGTGTTTTCAAAAGTGTTTTCAAAATGACACAATTTTGGACTGATTTATTCATAAAGAGTTACAGATGTGAGAAGTATATGTTTGAGGGCGTAAATATTGAGGGAAGGGCTGATAATCAACAATTTCTTCTTTCTCTCGATGTTTTCTGAAACTATTTTACAAGGGAGTTATAAAATATATCTTGTATGAGACAGGATTTTTGGAGAAATCTTTATAAAGGAAATCGAATTCTCTTGTTCCGTTGCTTTTACATGATGTGTAAATGGGATTCTTTAACCCATTCTCATACAAGACATGGTATAACGTACTTATTAGAAAGGGATTGTAAAGTATTGACACAAAAGAAGAGATTACTGTTAATCAGCAATTTCTCCCGTTGTCTCAGTATTCTCTGTACTACTTCTCTTTATATAAATCATCTTGGTATTAGTATCCATTTGTCGTCTGCAGCATTTTTCAAATTTGACCAACCTAAAATGTAGCTGTTTCGAAAAGGTTTTTAAAACGTTGGTGGTGTGAAGATATGCCTGTAATCAAACTTTGTAAGTTGTATTTGCATCTGTCATCCAAGTATTTTAGTGGCCCTTTATTTTAGAGTATTGAATGATGTTAAGAATCCTACACGCAAAATTGTAGATTCGACAGATTTTGTCTATATTTGTATGAACTTCAAATGGTCATAAATCTTTTCTATTAAGAGAGGTAAAATGATAATTTTTGTGTCATTGATTTTCTCATGGAATGATCTCAAATACGATATATTACAACATTGGAATAATTTCTAAAAGGGTTATTTACCGTTGTTAGTTTCTGCTTGATATGAAGCTGCATGCTAGCGGTGAATTTCTTACTTCCAAGGTTAATAATTTGCTTTTGTTGATTTTCAGGATGTGTTGACCCAATTCCTCGCCACAAATGAGATCAGACTAATCTGATACGGGATGTATGGAGTGGAGAAACTTTAGGCTATTTTTATCGCTTATTCAATAAGCTGCAGGAACTTTACAATATTTTGGAAGTGAGGCATGCGTGGATATTTTTTAACGATGACGTGGTTTGTACCTAGACAAACCATCGTTGAAGTTGACAAAAGTGATAAAGTACGGATTTCACAAAGTTCATCTTTGATATATGTTACAACTTTCAAAATTTATTAATATATCAGTTCGTAGGCCTATATGATTGGTGACTTAATATTAAACATATTGAATCAATAAACAAGAAGATCTATGGATAAACAAGATTTACAGATCTGTATTTTTGACACGTCTTTATTGTCTCCGATTTTTCCACTTCTTACGCATTATTTTTTAAAGAGGCTACTTTAGAGCATACAAAAATGGCTGGAATATTGCACAGTATTTACTTTGAATTGTATTAAAGTTCACATGAAGACGCACAGAGTACAGACAGAAAGAAACACAAAGGATAGTGAATGTTTATATCAAACATTGTTATAAATCTATATTATACATAAGAACCTTACATTCATTTAGATGAGATAATGTAATATGATATATATAACTGGTGTGTAAAAAGGGTTTTTTCTATATCATATCACAATGAACTCGTACTCTGTCAAATAAAAATAACAAAGTGATTCTTAAGTGAAATAAGGGTTTAATCTTTGGACAAGACTAGTCTAGTAATGAGAGTATTTCGGTTTGGCTTAATTCGCATATAAACAATGACAAATGGTATTAAATGCGAAGAATGCAATTCTGTCTTCTAAATCACAACCTATCCTCTTACTCACAACCTATCCTCTAACGCACAAACAGACCGGAAGAACTGATTTTCTTCAAAGATCGACAGTAAGTTATTAAAATATTGTTTGCACGATGTAATTTACATACAACTATTTTATAATTCACACTGGTTTTGGGCCATTCATCCTCAGAAAGTGGACAAACGCTCATCAGGATTGACAAAATGTCAATATTGGGGCTACTCTTGCAACGGGAGAAAATGAATTTCCGTTCAATCTCTGGGAATCGGAGTTTGGATGGGGCTCACAAATATGTGAAAATGAATAAAGGGTTGTATGACATTCTCCGATTTTTGATTTCCGAGCTAGAAACAAGAACATTACGATTAAAAGACGAGACTCACCTTTCACCCGCCGATTTGTCGGCTCCTCTAACTGCCAACCGGATATCCTCTAAACTTTTTTTCATACACAACAAAATGTTGTGATTTAGTAGATAAGCGGCCGTGAATAGATGTAGCCCCCTTTTTACGAATTTGCCTCGTTTGACTGTAATGTTTGAATGAACACAGTGTCGCGTTGACCTTGAAATCCGAAGCGATAGATTTTGAAAAATCGGTCTGTATTTCCGAATTCCTAATGTTCCTGTCAACAACACAGGGCTAGATGGGTGGAGAAATTGATATTCTTACCTGAAATGTTTCGACAGATCGTCTGTGTAGTCTACATTTGTTGTAATTACACTTTGAAAATTCTCATGCTGTACAGCTGTGTGCAAACCGAAACTAACCCGGTGTACAGCTGGATGAAACTGTTTTTCTGTATGTGTGGGTGCAATATCTAACCCTAAAACACTGTATGTATGGGGTTTTCTGGATAAAATCAGATACATGATTCCGAAACTCTTTTGTGTTGAACTATCGAAATATATATCCCAAACTATCCAAACGATTTTCATTAAAGAGACATTTCACATATAATTTCTCATAAATTTCACCTTTTCTTTTATCTGAATGAACTGAATTTCTTATGAAAATTCTGAAAAGTTCAAACCAAAGTTTTGCGCCGTTTAAGAGACATATATTTAATCTTGAAATTACACTCATTGATGGATGCCGCAGTTAAAATGTAAATGAAATTTGTCCTTTTCGTCTCAACTTTAAAGGCGTTTTTTTTATTCATCAGCAACATTTTCAAACAACTGATAGAATTTTTTTTAAAAAATGCATTAGAATAATCGACCTTGTCATCAAGACATACCTTTCAAAATGAACTAGCAATGTTATGTCTTTTTAGTGTGCTTCAGAAAACGCATGAAATCGATAATCTTACTGCAGCAGCTTTTAATTTGGAAGTGCAGGAACACCTTAAAATCTTGTCGTTTGGGAAAGGGTTAAGATTTGTTTTCTGAATTTATGTAATACAACTTGGAAAATATTGAGACAAAATGAGAAATTGCCGATTATTAGCATTTTCTTCTTTTGCCTTAATGTTTATTGTTAATCCCAAGCCTTTTCTGTTTTTGATACATGTAAAGAAAACAGCAAAAAAAAACCCCACAAGATATAGAGTAGCTGTGATATCGTAGCCACAAACTTGATGATGGGAATTGTTTGGTTTAAATTCAAAAAGGTCTCGGTAACATTATTGCAACTAAGTATAGAGCTATGAGCCATGTCTGTCTGATAAGGTGTTGCATCAACTAATTTTGAAAGCTCAGAATGACCCTAACATCCCAAATTTGTTATGATTCCTAGATTATCCAGCCATTACCATTTTATTCATTTGTTAACCCTTTCCCAAACAAGACCTGGTTTTGACGTCCCTTATAGAAATAGCTCTTGAAAACATTGAGGCAAAAGAAGAAACTGCTGATAACCAGCAGTTTTTCCTTTTGCCTCAATATTTTCTGTGCTTTCTTATACACAAATTGTATCTTTAACAACACCCATTTTGTCATCTGCATCAGATTTTTAATTGGACCTCCCTAAAATTTTGTCGTTTGGTAAACGGTTAATCAATGGTTCCTGACAATCTGAAAGGAGTTATAGTGAACCCAACTTAATTTCAACCTAGCCAAATAATGAAAGCTATGAAAAACATATAGAAAAAGACTGCAATAAGACTATTAATGTCATACATTTTCTGGAGCACATTTATGAAAATAGTTTGGAATAAATATTATTAATAATTTTATGATTTTGAAAAATTAAACAAAATGTTAGGCTAAAAAGCGGAATGTATTTCTGAATGCCTAATTTTCCTGAAAACAGCACACGACTAGATGGGTGCAGAAATTGATACCGTAGTTAAGCTTAAGGGATATGTTTCAATATTTCGTCTGTGTAATTTTACTTTGGTTGTAATTACACTTTGAAAAAAAAAAACATGATATACTTGATTTAGTTATTGTATATTTATGTGTATATTTTCATTTGTGGGATAGTCCGCTACCAGTTATAAAAAGATGGTGTGAATATTCACTTTGGGTGTGCAAAAGAACGAAAACGATAATGGAAAAAATATATACAGAAAGACTGAAGTAAGATTATCGATTTCATACGTTTTCTGAAGCACACTAAAAAGAAATAACATTGCTTGTTCATCTTTAAAGGTATGTCTTGATGCCAAGGTCGATTATTCTAATGCGTTTTTAAAAAAAAATGCTATCAGTTGTTTGAAAATGTTGCTGATAAATAAATAAAAAAAAAAAAAAAAAAAAAAAAAAAAAAAAAAAAACGCCTTTAAAGTTGAGACGAAAAGGACAAATTTCATTTACATTTTAACTGCAGCATCCATCAATGATTTTAATTTCAAGATTAAATATATGTCTCTTAAACGGCGCAAAACTTTGGTTTGAACTTTTCAGAATTTTCATAAGAAATTCAGTTCATTCAGATAAAAGAAAAGGTGAAATTTATGAGAAATTATATGTGAAATGTCTCTTTAATGAAAATCGTTTGGATAGTTTGGGATATATATTTCGATAGTTCAACACAAAAGAGTTTCGGAATCATGTATCTGATTTTATCCAGAAAAACCCAAACATACAGTGTTTTCGGGTTAGATATTGCACTCACACATACAGAAAAACAGTTTCACCCAGCTGTACACCGGGTTAGTTTCGGTTTGCACACAGCTGTACAGCATGCGAATTTTCAAATGTAATTACAACAAATGTAGACTACACAGACGATCTGTCGAAACATTTCAGGTAAGAATATCAATTTCTCCACCCATCTAGCCCTGTGTTATTGACAGGAACATTAGGAATTCGGAAATACAGACCGATTTTTCAAAATCTATCGCTTCGGATTTCAAGGTCGACACGACACTGTGTTCATTCAAACATTACAGTCAAACGAGGCAAATTCGTAAAAAGGGGGCTACATCTATTGGTCCTCCAACCAATTGCCTTCACGCTGATATCCGTCAAGTTGCATGAAAGAACATATTCAATAGTATGTGACCAAAAATACATGACACCTACCTTGTACAGAAATCCCGTCCGCCATTTTTGTTTTGACTTCGGAAAACCCAGCTTACTTTACATACAGTAGTTTCCATACAGTGTTGAAACCGAAAGAATTAAAACAGCTAGACAAATGGTTGTATCGGTCATGACGGTCTCCTTTTTTCACATTTAACCCTTTCCGAAACAAGACCTGGTTGGGACGTCATTATTCGTAAAGAACTGGGAAAACATTGAGGCAAAAGAAGAAAATGCCGATAATCAGCATTTTCTCCTTTTGCCTCAATATTTTCTTACCTGTAATATACACTTGTCTCATGAGTATTTGCACCCATCATGTCATCTGCAACAGCTTTGGCATAGGGCCGCCTTAAAAGTTTGCCGTTTGGGAAAGGGTTAATCAGAAAATGAAAACAATTTGACAGCAAAATGCAAAATGTACTTAACCCTTTCCCAAACAAGACCTTGTTTTGACGTCCCTATTAGAAATGACTTGGGAAAACATTGAGACAAAAGAAGAAACTGCTGATAAACTTTTGCCTCAATATTTTCTGTGCTATTCTTTTCACAACTATCATCTTTAGTAACATTTCTTTTATTGTCTGCACCAGCTTTCAAATTCGGCTCCCCTAAAATCTTGTAATTTGGAAAAGGGTTAAACCATGCATCCAGAGAAGTCCAAAGATGATCTTCTGTGCGTAACCATTGGGTCTATCTCTGGAGTTTTCGTACCGTGTGTTTGCACGTGTCTATCTTAACCTTATAGTGCGCCCTATATGGAGGTCATTGCTCTAGAAGTATAGACTGCATAATTTGGTCAACAAATGACCATGTGAACACGCGATTGATAATGTAATCAAGAACAGTTTGAAGACAGCAACAAGTTGATGTGATCGGTCACGCGGTAAAGTATCGTAATTATGAAATCCGTAGCAAGTCAATCTACCAGCCTATGCAAACTAACAATAGTCTTTAAAACTTAAAAAAACTGTGGATTCCTGGTACTTCACGATAAAATGACTTTAAACAGCGGTAAGTGCATACATACTTACAACTGTCTAAATCATCAATTTCTTTAGAAAATCACTATCGCATAAACGCTCTTACAATCGGAAATGGTAAATTGTAATGGCATTTTATATTTTCGAAAATGTGGTAGCGAAATATATTTGGTACGAAACATTAAAATCTTCTACAGTAATGACCGAGTGTTCCGAAAAACTGGAGCACTTTCCCTTAATTAACAGACTCCTACATTATCGACTGAGATATCCAGGCTCGGTGTCAAAATATCGTGTTTGGACTTAACTTTTAAGAGTTCGTGTGAAACAATGCACTGTTTATGGGTAAATTCAATTAGTCTTGCTCTACATAAATGTCTGCGGAAGATTATATCGTTAAATTTTACAATTTACACCGGATGCAGTTTAGCACCGGAAATGGCGAAATAATCAGGACACCTCGATGAAAATAGAAACAGCAATGTCAACGCTCTTCCAACTTAAGAATCATGCACATGTTCTAACCTTATTGGAGAAACGCGCAAAGAAGACTTTCTTGAAAAAGGTCCCTTCCTGCATATGATAACTATAAGGATCTTGACCAGCCTTTGCATTTAAGCAAAGTCAGTCAAAAGTCAAAGTCAATTGTGACCCCTTACTTTACATAGAATCCTAAAACATTAATACCACAAAAAGTCCCTGTGTATTAGACCACAGGCTAATCTTAAAACCATGTGGTTTCATAAATGCTATAAGACAACTTTTCAACACCCATGTCCATGCATATTCGAGCAAATTTACATTCCAAGGACACTCCTAAAATAATATATTTCATCGGTAAGGTATTAAGATATTGCGACTGTCTTGTACAATGAAAATCGTATTCAAAATCGAACTGTTGACTATATATCAGAATGGCTTTCGTGTCCAGCCGATTTGGTTACATTAAAATTGTCTGGTGTCCAACTAAAATGCATTTTAGACTTTTTGTAGACCACAGAATCTTCATTCATTGAAAAGTTACAATGAAGGGAAAGTATGTAGTACACCCACAAAAAATCTTAATGCAATATTTATTGGATACTTATTAGTTTATGACTTAATCTAAATTGGCTGGACACGAAAATCGAATTATTGACCCATATATAGCAACTGTCAGGAACTAATGACGTAATTATACCCACCAGTGACGTCATCACCTCCAGCCTCTCTTTCATATCTATTGTAAGGTAGTCGGTACAGGTTGTTTCCCCCTAGTTGGTCTAGTTCCCGTTCATTTGCACTCTGAAACGATTATAGAACGTTTTAAAATAACCTACTATGCATTTATTAGGCTGTATAATTCTACGTCAAATAAACATTCAAATGCGCGCTAGCGATTCATTGGAGACGGTGCGTGGCTATGAACAGACGTCACATAAACTAGCCGACAGTCTCGTTCTTGCGAAATATATCGGCGACATTTGAAATATACCGCAATTTTATTGGTCCAAAACGTAGGTCGAACACTTATGAAGATAATACAGGTTATACCAAGGAATTACACTTTCATAAAGCATTGACTAATTAAACATCACTACAAGACCCGATTATGTTTAAAAGTTTAATTTCGGCGTTCACGAAATGCTCGCCTCATAGTAAGATAAAATATGAAATAAAATGTTCATGATGTTCATAAAAATTGCTTCCAAAAATGATTGATCATTCTCG
Organism: Fragum sueziense; assembly: GCA_963680895.1. Classification (NCBI taxonomy): domain Eukaryota; kingdom Metazoa; phylum Mollusca; class Bivalvia; order Cardiida; family Cardiidae; genus Fragum; species Fragum sueziense. The sequence continues at coordinate 50,194,035 of OY804604.1, forward strand.
AAGCAAATAGTCTTGTGTAAAGCAAGTACATCGCTGCTTTTCATCGAAAGCCTCGTAACCGCAGCTTATTTTAAGCTGCAGTTACGTGGTTTTCGATGAAAAGCAACGATATGTTAAAAATAATACCTTTCCAAATTCACTCCTCTTAAAGATGCTAGCGGATGGAAACAAGAGTTGATTTGGTGCCGGCGAGGGCAGCACGGCCGATGTCCACGGTATGTCAAGAGACTGTGTTTCTGCGCTCTGGTCCTCGTCCATACTGTCCTCGATAAATCGACGATGCTGAAAAGAGATTATTGTCGCTTTTCAACGAAAACCTCGTAACTGCAGCTTGTTTTAAGCTGCAGTTACGAGGTTTTGGTTGAAAAGCAGCGTTATAAACTTTAATTTAGTTAATCCGTTAACAGACGTAATTTCAAACTTGTCGAAATTCAAAGAGGTTGCAGACAACAATTGCAAATGAATGGAATTTTATGTGTCTCTGTGGTTTTGGTAGAAAATATTGTAGGGAATGAAGAAATTGCTTGTGACAAGCAATTTTCTACAATGTTTTCTCATTATAAAGCTGCTGCATACGATAGATGGATGTTGATAAAGAAATGAAATGTGTACATTGTAGCAGAGAAAATATCGCAGAAGGAAACATGAGTTGATTTGAAGCACGGCCGCTGTACAGGGTATGTTAACCCTTTCCCAAACGACAAAAAAGATAACTGTTCCAAGTTGAAAACTGATGCAGACGACAAAATAGATGTTGAAAAAGATTGAATTTGTGCAAATTCTAGCACAGAAAACATTGAGGCCGAAGGAGAAACTGCTGGTTATCAGCAGTACTGTTTCTTCTTTTGTCTCAATATTTTCCCTAGTCTTTTCTACTACAGACGTAAAATCCAGGTCTTGTTTGGGAAAGGGTTAAGAGGCTGTGTTTCTGCGCTCTGGTCTTCGTCCATACTGTCCTCGATAAATCAACGATGCTGGAATGAGCTTATGAAGTTATGATTTACTTAAAGTAGTCCACCTTGTTGCGTTGTAGGCGACATCGAAATTGTTCGTGCAATGTCGTTAACATTTGTTACGTATTCGAGTATCTGATCCTATTGGGGCGATCAATGGGTCTATGAGAAAGTGTTAAACTACATTCATATCATCTAACGGTAATGCGTAATCAAAACGCCCTTCAATGATTAGGACACTGATTTGTAGGTTTCCTCATTGAGACGATTGTTGCTTTCCAAACAAGATGTGTTGATCATAATTCGAGGAATATATTCTTTCTTAAAATTGGCTTAAGGGGGAATGCTCCAGTTTTTCGGAACACTTGGTCATGGAGTGACCCCAGTTAACCTTTTGCTTCCGGGTCGTTGTACAATAGAAAATAGTTCTAGAAATTTTTGTCTCTGCATGCAGAGGGCTGTTTGGAGTGTTAAACAATAGTTTAAGTACTGTTTTCTTTGATAGTTTAGTTTTTTAGCATCTGCTCTTTGGCTTTATAGCATATTTTTTGCATTATTTGCAGGACTACTTTCTGCGGATACTTCCCAAAAATGTACAAGTAGTTGGGCGGAAACAGCTATTCTAAAGTGAAAGTAAATAGTGGTCATGTTCTTTGTTGGATATTTTCAGATTTTCCTTCTCAACCTATATTGAAACCACCATAAAAAGAGAGTATAGAGGCAGTAGATGAAGCAACCCAAGTCACAAATGTCCGCGAATGTTGTGGAAGGTGCTGTGACAGCGGTAAGTTGACCACTTTAACATAGGCTAAAGAAGGGAAAAGTTAGACCGGTGTCTAACCTCATTACTGTAGTAAATTAAATGTTTCCTACCAAAATGTTTCGCTACCATATTTTCACTAATATAACATATCATTACAATTTACCATTTTCGACAGTAAAAGTGTATTCATTATGCGAAACTGATTTCCTCAAGATGGAAATCGATTATTTAGAGCAAAACAGTCGTAAGTGTGTATGCAGTTACCACTGTTTTGCGTCATTTTATTCGTGTGTAGCTGATAAAAATTGCTGTAATTCACTAATAAGTGCGCTGACCTATACATTTTCTTTTTGAATTATAACCAGGACATGTTGCTTAATACAATGAGGGAGTTTTATCAAATTCTATTATGTAGTACTTGAAATATTTCCAAAAATATGCAAATTTTGACATAAAACACTCTAGTTTCGTTGATCTAACCGAACACATGAGTATGCTGTTTTATACATTTATGCGTTTATAATAGCACATATTTTGGGTTTTCTGTTCTTATTAAATGTAAGACGTTCCTTTAAATCCGTTTTCGAGACTAAACGATCAATATACAGCATTTTATTAGCTTTTTAGTGACCTTGGACAGGTGCAAGAAATTGTGCATTTTTTCGATGTAGGGGTATGTGATACGAATGCATATAAAATTCAAACAAGATCGCTGACCATCCATTTTTATTTTATTTTTCAATTGGTAATAACATGTCATTTCAATATAAAACATATAAATAAATTCTATTATTGGGAAAAAATTTAGGAAACTGGAGCATTCCCCCTCTTAATTGTTATAAACTACCCTTCACATGTAGCCTAAATGGAGTTGATCATTTTTGCCTCAACTTCAAAAACGTTTTTGGGGGCATATAAGTAACTTTTTCAATAAAATGATTGTATTTTAACCCATTACAATAACCAATCTTTGCATCAAGACATTATCTACTTTAAGAAAATTGAAATGGGAATGTAATGTCTCTTTAATGTCTTATTGGTGATATCATTCATTTTTAATGGGTGATTTGATTTGGTGTCGACATCACCTTTGGAAGAAGGGAAATAGGGAATCCAAATAGGGAACGATTTTATCCAGTTAACTGTGACGTAATTTCTGACAAACAAACAGTTTTTCGTTGGTGTTGTTATAAAATCTCGTAACTATATTTTTTTAAAGGCGATACAAGAAACGCGCTTTTGAAATTTAAAAAGAAAAAGAGAAATCTTTGAGGAAATAAAAGTGCTCACTTTTTCATCTTTTCTCTTCAAGTTTTCTGCGTGAAATGTCAAAGTAAAATATTTCTGGCAAAATTAAATGGCAAATTTTCATAATCCAGATCTTTTTTGTTTGCATGTTATTTATTTTTCTCTAAACATTTGTTGATATGTTAAAAATATATGATTTGTGATTTTTGTTGGAAGACCGTTTACAATAAAACATATGCCTATATTCGCATATTATGTCCGTCGAGCAAAATGAAGAAATAAAAAACTTGGTGCAATAAAAAAAGAAATCGGAATGAAAAACAAATTAAATAAGAGGCGATTGTGAGTTTCGAACCCATACCAAAAAGCAATTAAAGTTTTAAGTCTTCGACTGTTACCATTTAACCACTTTGGCTTTAGAATATGTGTGACAAAAAGTATTTATATACCTAATCAACATTAAATCAATCAACCATATCGGATAATTTACCTGGATTCCCGTACTTGACATCGACTCACCCGGGTCAGTGTAAAAATTATCGTTTTCAGTTTATACGGCTTGAATCACGAGATTTTATAACAACACTGACGGTTTATCCAAACATAATGTTAAACCCATTCTATTTTTAGCACAAAATTCATTGCCATTCTGAAGTTTGTAAAAGGTTTAACCTTATCACAAATCACCAAATATAAGGGCGGTTCAGTTCAGTTCAGTTGTAAACTATGAATTGTTTGGGCAAGGGTTAACGGGATCACGTACCGGCCTATATCATTAACGTTAAATTCTGTTGTTTAACGGACCGTCATTTGATCATGTCAACAAATAGAATGAGATTAACGGGATTTTGTAAGATTTTATTCGGTTCAATAGATACAACTTGTCCAGAATCAAATAGTCTCTGATTAAGTCAGAGTAAACACACGAAAACTGATAATATGTTATGCGTAACGTAAGCGTAAATCACGTATACGTGTTAGTCTGCTTAAAGCGTATGACTTTCAAACAGAAATAGGGAACAATTTCATCATGTAATCAGTGACATAATTTCGGACAAATATAAAGTATTTCGTGTGTGTTGCTATAAAATCTCGTAACTACGGCTTTGCAACATCGACGGGTTAGCAAAACATAACGATATTCCAAGTCTATTTCTAGCACAAATTATTTGCTATTGAACGAAAACTCGGTTGCTTTCAAAAATACCGTAACTCTGGCTCATGAATTCAATAATTGGTTGTGACGTTTTCGAATTTAGTCGACGATTTTGTACATAGTTTGAGAGAAATAAACACTACACTGTAACGTAGGCATATCAGTTATATGTTACCCCAAAACGAACGTTTTAGAAATGTAATCAAATGTCTACAGTGTACTAGGAAGTAAAAGACATGTTACATTTTGTTAAATATGGCGCTCTTATTGTTAACTTGTCGTCTGCAGCTAGAATATGACCCGTAGCTAACTTTTATGAATGAATTCGCTTGCTTTTCTTTCCATTATACAAACACTTCTTTCAAGCCAAGAAAAACCGTATAAACTATTAGACATAACAAAAGTTTAGAATGCCCAAACAAACAAAAATCACATTTGTAACAAAGAAGAAATTTTGTCGTGACCTCTAATTGAACTTGGACAGTTCGTGTGTATCGTTTTTCGCTCGATTGATGGTTCATAACATTAATCATTTGCAGGTATATGCTTGACAACGCGTCAAAAAATTTCTATTGTTTCTATTCTACAGACTTATAACTTCAGAAAATGGCGAGCATATCACTCCTGAACAGTTCATGATTGTTTTCCATCTATCTGTACTCTAAACTCTTTGATTGATTGATACAATACAATGATACAAATAGTTTATTGCATTAACATGTAGGTAACACTAATCTGTAACGTGCTTGATAATTTAATTTATCATTAATTATAGTATCCTAATTGGAATTTGGCGGGTTTGTGGTTAATTTTACACTATCATGTTAACTGCGTACTCTAAACGTGGAAATATCATTACCCATGGAGATAATAGGATGGTAAACCACGTATAAACGGCGCTTTTGAAATGATTCAACATCATCATCATCATCATCATCATCATCATCATCATCATCATCCTGTTTTGATTATCCAGGCCTACGATTAGTCCACAGTCGAGGGTGGGGCCTGGCTGCCCAGTCTTGATCGGAGTCTTCCTCTCCAAGTCTTGCGATCGATAGGGTTTGTATTTGTCAGTCCAACAAGCTCACGGTCTCTCCGTACGACTTCATCCAATGTCAGCTTGGGTCTGCCTTGAGTTCTGTTTTCATGTACGGTTATGGATCTCACTCTGGACAAACAGCCTGTGTTACGTTCCACGTGGCCAAGCCATCTCAGTCTGTTGAACCTCAGGATTTCGGACAGGTCCTTGATACCCAGTTGAGAGGTCAGGCACTCGAGGCTCTCGCTGACATCAGGCTTGATGCCACATATCCATCTCATCATGGCTTTTTCATTTCGGATCAGCTTCTTTTGTGTACCAGACGCCATTGCCCATGTCTCTGACCCGTATAGCATTACCGGTCGTATATAGCTGGAGTAGAGTCTTCCTCTGGTTCTGGTAGGGAGGTTCCTGCTTGTTAGTATCGGAAGGAGCTCCCTAAACTTCTTCCATGCTGATTTGCATCGTGTTATTGCGGCTAGTTCGCAGCCACCACCAGCTGACAGAGTATCTCCAAGGTAACAAAAGCTTGGAACGACTTCAAGTGTATCCTGTCCGATTGAAACTTCTGTTACTATTTCGCAGTCATTTGGTGCAACACTTCCAGTGCAACGTTGACATTTGTAGCTTGGGTCCGGTTTAAGAGGGCCTTTGATACCACTGCACTTCTTATGGACCCAATGGGAACAACTGCTGCAAAGGATCGAGTTCTGACCGGTGCCACTTAGGCATATGGCATAAGGGAACTTTCCAGACTTCTTGACAGGCAATTGTGATTGAATTAAAAAAATTAATATCAATTAAAATTGTTTTTATTTATCATATCAAGTAAATCAAATTGCTTCCAAGCCGATCGTGTAATAAAAAGTGTAATAAAAATATTAAATGTCAAATAGTTGATTTTCAGCATAATTTTATATTACTACTGACTAGATGTTTTCTTAATGTTTTAATAGAAAGTCCATCAAAACTAGGGATTGTTTTAGATCCATTTAGAAATAGTAGTCAACGCACATTATGTATGTCGTTACGCTGGTTTGTTAATGGACGCTAAATTTGTAGTAGTACGTTATTTTATCGTTCATTCTCACGTGAGCAATCACTAATATAGATAGATCTATTTGAGCGAGATTTTCTCAATGATGAAAACCTACAAATTGTTGGTCTAATTACTGTATGAAGATTTAATGTGGAGAACCCGTATTATAGCCATTTTGAGATTCTTAAACCATAAGATTTTTTAGCGTCGTCGTTGCGTATCCGAACTTATTCGGGCGCGATCGTAAACATTCGGCGGTGGCAAGTTCCACCGCCAAATGTTTTCGACGTGGTTCGAATGATCCCGACGTGGCGCGAATCTCATTAGGGGTAGACTACCTTAATAGCGAAATTCAACTAGAAATATACATAGAGCTCGATGATGTGCGATGAAAAATCGAGATGGCATCCTCGTTTAACCCTTTCCCAAACAAGACCTGGTTTTGACGTCCCTAATGGAAACTGTTTGGGAAAACATTGAAACAAAAGAAGAAACTGCTGATAACCAGCAGTTTATCCTTTTGTCTCAATATTTTCTGTGCCATATTGTACACAAATCCTTTCCTTTTTAACATGAATTTTGTTTTCTAGATCGGCTTTCCAATTGGATCACCCCAAAATTTTGCAGTTTGGGAAAGGGTTAAATCAATTACCAAACGGTAAATAAAGGACAGTTCCAAAGTCAAAGTTTTTACAGACGACAATTTCACATGCTTGTAAGTTTCCATGTCTTGGCCTTCTACCTTTATATCTAAGTATTAGATAGAGGCTGTATAGTAGATTCTACGCGATATAAACGTTCAAAAGGCGCAGCTTTTGAACGTTTATGTCGCGTAGAGTCTACTATACAGACTCTATCTGACTTAGTGTTCGTCAACCAATGAAAACATACGCTTCTACTGTCATTCTTCAAACCACGCCTCCGACCGGGGCTACTATTGAGCGGATCTTACTGGAATTACATCATTTTCCCCAAAAATTACATCATTTTCCCAAAAATTACATCATTTTCCATAACTGCACAGGAAACGGGGCGTGGCTATGTATATCCGAGACATAAACTGACCGGCCGTGCGTTTATGTTAAATGTAGCGCCTAAATTTTCAAATATACTGCAATTTCATTGGTCCAAAAACTAGGACGAACACTAAAGTATGACGGCAGGACCGTGTACACAATGTTAACACATAACAACACAATGACTCCTTTTGACTCCCTACTAGAAAATGACATTGGAAAACGGTGTGGGATTTGAAGAAATTGCTTGTGACAAGCAATTCTTCATTTTGCACAATGATTGCATTGCTAATTAATGCTTTATCTCAAAGTTACGTCAAAGCTTTCATTGTCCGGAAAAGGAAAGTACAGACATTTTTATGATGATGATATCATTTTGTGTTATCATAGTTTGGTTCTTGCACTATTTGATATTTTCCGGGAGTGTTTTAACAACAATAAAAATCAACATTTAGTGATCAAGATGGTATATCTACAGTTTATTTAAGCTGTAGTTATGATGTTTTTGGATGCCCACAGAGTTTCTGATAAAACGTAACGAAGTTAAAGAGATCAACGGATAGTTGCGTTTATTAAGTTATAAGTTAGTTTATGTCCATAATGATAGAATTATCAATAGATTTATCATTCAGTCAGTTTGATAACAAAGACAATAAAGCTTATTCACGAGATAGATCGGCCGGTAATCAACAATTATTATGTTTATATAATACACAGGTATTTTGAGTCTCCAGGATTTTACATGATTCTGAGAATCTAGGAACTCATCACTCTCTTTCACAGAGGCTCTTTCATTTCGCCTCTGTCATGAGTTAGTAAGAGTATGAAAATAGTTCCATTTCAATTGGGAAGAATATTACAATAGCCCAATTTTGATTAGATCAATACTTAAATTTGAGAGCACTTTTGATGCAAACAGAATATCTTTTTCTTTCTCTAATGTATAATACAAGAAATTAAACAGTTTCACAGTAATTAAAGACGTTATCCTTCGGTAGACCTACACGATTCGTGGACTCTAGCAAAGGTAGCCCCTTGCAGAGATGATATGTAAAGTGCAACGAACGATAACTCTGTGGGGGAGAATGAGAACTCGTTTTGATCATTTCACTCTGCTTTATCTTTTGGAATTGGAATTGTATGGAATTGAAGAAGTATGCCATTTGAAGGTTTTTTACAAAATCTTTGTTATGTTTTATATTTAATTAATCTACCTCCAAACTATATGGCCAGACGGTCATATTAATTGGCAACAGACTAGTCATGAAAAGCTCTATCATGAAATCATATTGCATGTGTATTTTATATGAAACAGTATTTGTCGCGTTTCTTGTAACACCAACTACTACTTCAACAATAATAATCCAGTTCTTGTTTGGAAAAGGATTACCCATAGTATTCCAAATTACGACAGTCATAAGTCAGTAAGTTATCTATGATAAGTAGCAGAAAGTTGAAGTTTAATGTAGAACCATCATGTTAACTTTCTGGTATAAACATGAAAATATCATTATCCGTAGCGATCAAATGATGATAAACCAAGACTAAACGATGATTTTGACATGATAGAATGTAAATCCGTTTTTCCACGTCACTAAATTGATTTAGAGAGAATATACATGCACGCGATTTACCGTCACAAATTCCTTTTTTTGTCATTTTCTGACGCACGTTTAAGGGATCGAAATGAATGTGTTTCATTTATATGTGTCAAAATAAAACATAGAAATATAAAGAAATTAAATTCAATAAACAAATGCAATAACACATGTCGACTGTGCCTGTCCTTTTCGTATAAAAATGATAGCAATATCTGCAATAATAGATTATTTCTCAGATATTCTAAATAGTTGAGATTCATTTATAATATCGTTGCTTTTCAACGAAAAAAGATGTCTTTGCTGAAAAGCAACGATATACTACGTGGGCGGATCTAGAGGGGGGGTCGGGGGGGGGGGGGGTCAGGACCCCCCCCCTGGCATTGGCCTAAAATTAAATTTTAACTATGTAAATCTAGTTTAACGTTACATATTATTACATTTTAAGCCACAATTTGAGCTTGGGACCCCCCCCCCCCCCTGGAAAAAAATCTTGGGCTTGGACCCCCCCCCCCGGAAAAAATTCCTGGATCCGCCCTTGTACTATCATATAAATCATTTTGTACTTAAACAATTGTCACGAGAGGAAACCATGTGACTTAGTAGTGATATATATATATTTTACTTTTGTAAACAAGTATGCTCTGTAACGATGCAGCTTCGGTGTTACGATTTTTTTTTTAAATTTACGTGATCTGCTTTACTATGTGTCGACTTTTGTACATAAAACTTACTTGACTTGACTTTTGAATACTCTATTCCCCCAATTGATATAACTCTTAAATATTTCATAGCAAAACCATTTGTTTACCGCTCGTGAATAGGCACATAATCTTGTTAACTGTGCGCGAACACATCAAATATATATCATATCAAAAGAAAAGTACACATATTTGGGCAAATAGATAGAATGGTTACTAGTGTGCCTGTTTTGTGAAACATTTCATATTCTAAAACAGTATGATGTTTGTCCGATGACAAATTCATAATCCGGTCACGATATTATGACACATATGTACAAAATTTACCAACATAAACAACACAATATCGATCTCCGAACTACAGTATTGTTGCATGTGATGGTTCGAATCTTGCAGGTGTGAGATCGAATCTTGCAGTTGTCTCACACCTGCAAGATTCGAACGAACGCATGCAAAATTGCATTGACATTATGAACGATTTTTTCTTGTTTACATAGGTAAATTTTAAATTTGTAATTATGTGCCATAAAACCGTGACTGTACTATAAATGAACTTTAATAATATCAGACAAAACAGAACAAACAACATGATTATGTTTAATCACGCCTCTATTGTCTTCAGTGTGTCTCTACGATTCAGTATAAAGCTAATGGCTTCGTGAAATTCGTGAAATAGTCCTACAATACGGAAGGACATTAACAAATAAAATATTTGAATTGTTTCATTTCTAAAGGTGTCAAGTGTTGAATAGAATCCTTAATCTCTTAGGAATCATATCATTTCAAAAATAATGAATTAGGTTTTAAAAGTTTGACATTAAAGTGACATTTCACATTTATTTCATTTTTTCAAAGTATGTCTTGATGCAAAGATTACTTATTCTAATGCGTAGAAATGCTATCAGTTTTTTGAAGTTGTCATTTATAAGCGAAAAATACGCTTTTAAAGTTGAGAGAGAAACGACAAATTCTATATAAATATGAACTGTTGTCCACAACAATTTGAGTAATTTTAGCACAAAAATATATATTTCTCGTAAACGGTTCAATATTTTGATTTGAAATTTTCAGACTTTTCTAAAGAAAACATGCTTTTTTGATAGAATAAAAGTAAAATTTATGTAAAAATAATTGTGAAATGTCACTTTAAAGACAAAAATGGATAAAATAATTAATTGTTATGGACATAATCTAACGTCACACCAATTTCTAAAACGGACCCCAATCCTTCACGATAATTTCAAAAGAGTGCTTTGAAAGCCACCGATATTTACTTACATGGGTGCTTTAATCTATACATATCAAGGTACATCATAATTATAATGCTGAAAATGTACTTTTTTGTTCTGACATTTGACAAAAGTCATTTGTCTCTCACCAATGGGTGTGAATCATCTATGTGAGAGAGCAACTGGAGGCTCGGTATGGATATTGTGGTTGTACTGGTGCGAGAAATACCAGGAACCCATGGTTAGGTGCTCCAGCCGCCGTGATATGACCATAGACGTTGAAAACGGCGTAAAACCCCAATAAAATAAGTAAATGTACTTTTTTGACATGCCTTTCAATTCAAACGGTGCCATTAGTTCTAATATGTCTTGGTTCCAAATTTAAAGCACTTTATTGACACAAATAAGTGCTAAACATATCAACTATAAACAATTTCAGAGATATTAAGTTCATATGTCCTTTAGAAAGCCTTTTGCTACCTTAACCCTTTCCCAAACAACAAACTTTTAGGGTAGTCCAATTCAAAAGCTGCTGCAGGCAACGCAATGGATGTTTATCAATTTTTTATTTTCTGCACATATAACTCAGAAAATGTTGAGGCAAAAGAAGAAAGTGCTGATTATCAGCACTTTCTTCTCTTGTCTCAATGTTTTCCAAGCCTTTTGTAATAGGGACGTCAAAACATTGTCTTGTTTGGGAAAGGGTTAAATGTCAAAGGAACTTCTGACAGCGAATAGCGTGCATGTATATTCTCACTAAATCAATTTAGTGACGTGGAAAAACGGATTTACATTCAATAATGTCAAAACCATCGTTTAGTCTTGGTTTATCATCCTTTGATCGCTACGGGTAATGATATTTTCATGTTTATATCAGAAAGTTAACATAAATGCTCTACATTAACTCTTACCCAAACGAGCCCTTAGTATGACATAGTTTATATAAGAAGAAAATAAAGCAGAAGAAATATCAGTCATTAAATTTACTTCTAACATTATCTTATTTTCTTTCACACTTAAGGGGGAATGCTCCAGTTTCCTAAATTTTTTCCCAATAATAGAATTTATTTTTATTTTGTATGTTGAAATTAAATGTTATTACCAATAGAAAAATAAAATAAAAATGGAGGGTCAGCGATCTTGTTTGAATTTTATAGGCATTCGTACATGTATCACATACCCCTACATCGAAAAAATGCACAATTTCTTGCACCTGTCTAAGGTCACTAAAATGCTAATAAAATGCTGTATATTCATCGTTTAGTCCCAAAAACGGATTTAAAGTAACGTCTTACATTTTATAAGAACAGAAAACCCAAAATATATGCTATTATAAACGCGTAAATGTATAAAACAACATGCTCACGTGTTCGGTTTGATCAACGAAGCTGGAGTGTTTTATGTCAAAATTTGTATTTATTTTTGGAAATATTTCGAGTTCTACATAATAGAATTTGATAAAACTCCCTCATTGTATTAAGCAATATGTCCCGGTAATAATTCAAAAAGAAAATGTATAGGTCAGCGCACTTATTAGTGAATTACAGCAATTTTTATCAGCTACGCATTAATAAAATGGCGCAAAACAGTGGTAACTGCATACACACTTACGACTGTCTTGCTCTAAATAATCGATTTCCATCTTGAGGAAATCAGTTTCGCATAATAAATACACTTTTATCGTCGAAAATGGTAAATTGTAATGAAATTTTATATTATTGAAATTATGGTAGCGAAACATATTGGTACGAAACATTTAATTTACTACAGTAATGACCGAGTGTTCCGAAAAACTGGAGCATTTCCCCTTAACGTACTTATTCGACAATGCATTTCAATTTCGTATGGTCTTAAAGTTTTTCATCTTGGATGCTTTATAGGATAGTTCACAGAAAACATATCGTGCCAAGAACAGGATTCCCCTATGTATGATCAAGTGAAAGCATATAAGCGTATCCGACGAACTTCTCTTTAAACAGGAATTCATCGCTAGAATGGTTTGCCTTACAGCATTATCATTATTATTCAATAGTCTCTAGATTTTATGAAGCAGATTTGTCTGAATCTGATATGGACACAATGATATTGTATTGTAGCGTTACTTCAAAAGTTTATTAACGACAGTTGTAGTAACGGGGATTGGATAGAAACATTGGCCGACGACGGCCGATGGAGACTTTTTTACCAATATGATATGTTTATTATATTTTTTCTTAAATAAAAGATATAATGTGTTCAGTGGTCCTTTTATGATTTCAGAATTACTTCAGTTCAGAATAATTAGTTTTGTCTTCTACGATATAATGTACACAGATTTAATTTTTAGGTCACCTGACCGAAGGTCATGGTGACCTATTGCGACCGTGTTTCGTCCGTCGTCGTGCGTCGTGCGCCGTGCGTCGTGCGTTAACTTTTAACATTTTCGACTTCTTCTTGAGAACCACAGGACGGATTTTTAACTAAACTTGGCAGAAAGCATCCCCATGGGAAGCCGCTTTAGATTTGTACAAATCATGGAGTTATCTGCCTTTGGGGACCCATAAGGGACCAAAAAGGGGGTAAATAGGGTACAGCTTAAAAAATCTTCTTCTCATGAACCGGCTGTTGGATTGGATTCACATTTGGTATTTAGAGTCTTTAGGGCAAAGACAACAAAGTTTGTACAAGAGAAAAAAATCCGTCAAGAAATGGCCGTGCTTGGGAGGGGGGATGGGAGGAGGGTTGCGTTATTAGTTAATTTAACATTTTCGACTTCTTCTTGAGAACCATTGGACGGATTACAACCAAACTTGGCAGGGAGCATCCCCATGGGAAGCCACTTTAGATTTCTACAAATCATGGAGTTATCTCCCTTTGGGGCCCATAAGGGGTCAAAAGGGGTTAAATTAGGTACATCTTAAAAAATCTTCTTCTCATGAACCGGCTGTTGGATTGGATTCACATTTGGTAATTAGACTTTTTAGGGCAAGGACAACAAAGTTTGTACAAGAGAAAAAAATCCATCCATAAATTGCTGTGCTGGGAAGGGGGATGGGAGGGGGGTCGCGTTATTAGTAAACATAACATTTTCGACTTCTTATTAAGAATCATTGGACGGATTTCAACCAAACATTGCAGGAAGCATCCCAATAGGAAGCCGCTTCAGATTTTGTACAAATCATGGAGTTGTCTCCCTTTGGGGTCCCATAAAGGGCCAAAAAGGGGGTAAATTGGGTACATCTTAAAAAATCTTCTACTCATGAACCAGCTGTTGCATTGGATACACATTTGGAATTTAAAGTCTTTAGGGCAAGGACTACAAAGTTTGTACAAGAGAAAAAATTCCGTCAATAAATGGCCGTGCTGGGGATCGGGGATGGGAGGGGCTTGCGTTATTACTTAACTTTGAACATTTTCTACTTCTTTTTGAGAACCATTGGACAGATTTCTACCAAACTTGGCAGGAAGCATCCCAATGGGAAGCCACTTCAGATTTTTACAAATTATGGAGTAATCTACCTTTGGGGCCCCAAAAGGGGGGTAAATAGGGTACATGTTAAGAAATTTTCCTTAACTGTTTCTGCTCATTTGATTCAGGTGACCGATAAGGCCCTCTGTGCCTCTTGTTATAAACAGCCATTGTGTGCAGCTTTTGAATTGGACGACACTAAAACCCTGGCGTTCAGGGAAGGGTTGGGCTACCAAGAATATCATTAAAGATTACAAAAATAATTTTTGTACTATTAACGTCTACTTTTGTCTAAGAAACAATGAACATTAATATAGAATCAATACTGACCATTAGTAAGTTTAATGTACCTAAGTTGTTTATAGGAATTGGTAAATTAGAATCGATCAATTTGTAAAAACAGCTTCAGAAATCTAAATGAATCAGACCAAAGAATTGGGATCTTAGTTAGCTGACAAAAGTTTAACTAAATGTTTTACTCTTTCTGAGCATTTCTACTAGAGTTGAAAACAACTCGTTAAGCTGAAGTATTCTGGAAAATCTAATCTACACAATGCCATACAAGACCAATGAACTGAAGTGGACCTAAAGTTGGCGCAGAACAGAATATTTTAACACATGCAAACCCCGTTTTCTTAACGAAAATTATACGAATATTTTATCACCATCCATTAAGACATTAAATTTTTACTTTTATCATAGAATGAAAATCAAGATGTGACTTTATTACAATACGCCCCCAATAGTTATATTAATGTACCTTATGTTTACAAATAGGAGTAAACTAGAATTGACCGATTGGTGAAAATGTACTTAGGAATTTAAAATAGGCAGACCAAACAATAAAGCTGATAGTATATTTTAATAATGTTTTCTCAACTAATGACTTTCTAAATCCATTTTGTTCCACCAACCCTTGTCCTGCTAATTTCAATTTTTGTTAAGACCAACTTTCCCATTTTATAGATATTTCAGTCATTTTACATCAATAACTGAGTAGAGAGTAGACAGTGTATGCCAAGATCAGACTGCATGTTGGTGCAAAGTTTTGCAGATTGGTAATGGGTTAATGCTCGAAAGAAGCAGTGATTCATTTGTGAAGACGCATATAGATGTATATTTGCTTCATGCAGATTAAATGACTGAAGCTATAAGTATATTGAAATAACGTTAACTTTAGTCCATTCATAATATAATGACACATGCTTACAAATTTTACCAACTTAATCGAGGAGAAACGTCTTTATAACTTCAATAAAATTTTACATGTGTGTGTGTCCAAATGTTGAAGGTATGAGACACGCGCAATATTCAAACCATCACATGCACAATTGTGAGTTCGACAAAATTATAGTGTTGTTTAAATGGTTTAAATTGCGACCGGACAAAAAGACTATAATTCCACCGAAAACAAAGCACAATTCTAAAACGGCATCACATATATTTTAAACATACGTTGAAAATTGAGCTCTTAAAATTTGGTGTTTTTCGAACACTGAAATAAGAAAACTAATATTTAATTGCGTTCCTCTCTTTCCCTAATGTTATATTTAGGCTCCATGTTTTTTCTGAGTTGTGAACCTAATACAAAGAAAGACAAAACTTTAATGGATTTTCTAATAAATGACAATCGTTTCGAACATACACGTCGGTGTTTACCGTAAGATGAATACAAACTAGGGCGCGAAGCCATTTAAATGAATATTTAAATTCTTTAATAGATGAGTTGAAATTTAACTCTCAGCAACTGCTTATGAGAATTACAAGACACTCCTCGAAATCTGGATGTTATTTGTCATTATTTATAGACTGTAATCATAGAGTAGCCTAATAGACAAATAAAATCCAGATCGTGGTGTATGGCTCATTTTACCACGATTCTAAATTAAACCACATCAAATGAATCACGAAAGTGCATTTTAAATATTTACGATAAGACCTAAATCGTTTTTTGTCAAAAGTAAAACAATTTGAAATGTCGCAAATACTGTACCTTAGAGATTCACATGGTCACGATGATTTTATGAAATGATAAAAAGTATTAATAAATTCACTTCCATATTCACAAGGTCATTATTTTTCTGTTCTACATTATAATCAAAAATGGAATGAGAATAGATAGAAAGATAGCATTCAATTACAATGACACCAGAACAACAGAAAAGAGGGGGGAGGGCATTCCATTTTTTTTCAAATTTCAAATCAAAATCCTATCTTGTGGGTACTCTTTGGAATCGTCTTAATGAAACGATTCAAATGAGTACCCGTAAGGTAGGGTTTAATGATTAACAAATAATTAACACTTTCCCAAACGACAAAACTTAAGGGTGGTCTGATTCAAAAGCTGCTGCAGATGACAATATTGATTTTGTTAAAGATAGAATTTGTGTAGAATATAGCTCAGAAAATATTGAGACAAAAGGAGAAACTGCTGGTTATCAGCAGTTTCTTCTTTTGTCTCAATGTTTCCCCAAGCTTTTTTCTATTAGGGACATCAAAACCAGGTCTTCTTTGGGAAAGGGTTAATAAACGAAGAAACATTGCAATTCGAAAAGCTATAACCCCCTCTTATATGTAGCGCTGATAACATTATATTTAACATTTCCCCAAACGACATAATTTTGGAATGTTCCAATTTGAAAGGTGCTGCAGACGACATTTTAGAAGTCAATAAAGAAAGGATTGGTGTACAATATAGCACAGAAAATATTGAGACAAAAGGAGAAACTGCTGGTTATCAGCAGTTTCTTCTTTTGTCTCAATGTTTTCCCAAGCCTTTTCTAATAGGGACGTCAAATCCAGGTCTTGTTTGGGAAAGGGTTAAAGGTCGAGTCACTTTCATCTCATGGTCCATATTAGCTAAATGGCACCCAAAGCGCCAAACTCGTGATGGTTTGAGGCTTTGTAATCAACGCTTATAACCTTTTCAAAAATGGCGATTTTCGGCGAACATAATAGATAAGGCTTGTAAATGGCACCCAAAGCGCCAAATTCGTGATGATTTGAGGCTTTGTAATCAACGCTTATAACCATTTCAAAAATGGCGATTTTCGGCGAACATAATAGATAAGGCTTGTAAAAAACATTGCGCCAAAAGAAAAACTCGTACATAAAATTGACTTTTCTTTCACTTTCCAGCACTACTTTTAGAACTAGATCTATATTAACCCTTTCCCAAACGGCAAAATTTTAAGGTGGTCCAATTTGAAAGCTGCTACAGACGACAAAGTAAATGATCACAAAAGGCCAAAATGTTTATGTTATAGTCAAGAAAATATTGAGGCAAAAGGAGAAACTGCTGGTTATCAGCAGTTTCATCTTTTGTCTCAATGTTTTCCCAAGCAATATTTACAAAGGACGTCAAAATCCGGTCTTGTTGGGGAGAGGGTTAAACACATATCCCATGTTTATCAAACTCCATTTTGTCGTCTGTGACCCCCGTAACTGCAGCTTGTTTTAAGCTATAGTTACGGGGTTTTTCTAAAAACAGCGTTGATAAAGGTTGTCAACAAATACATGTATATTATTTGCGTACATGGTCAGAAGTATCATGATAAGTATTAGATAGAGGCTATATAGTAGATTGTACGCGAAATAAACATTCAAACGGGCGCGTAGAATCTACTATACAGACTCTATCTGACTTAGTGTTCGCTAGCGGTTCATTGGAGATGGGGCGTGGCTATGCATAGACGTCACATAAACTAGCCGGCAGAGTTTATGCGAAATATAGCGGCGAAATTTGAAAATATACTGCAGTTTCATTGGTCCAAAAAGTAGGTCGAACACTAATTGCTTCTACTGGTTAGAGGAACTACTTCAATGTAAAGAATCATTTGAAACGTGAGAGAATATGCATGTACATGTAGCTTTGTAACAAATACGTCACGCAAATACAAATTAACACATTACCACACAGTGACTATTTTTGACACCCCACAAGATAATGGCGTTGGAAAACATTGTGGAAAATGAAGAAATTGGTTCATTTTCCATAATGTTTTCTACCCTAAATGACCAATCTTTTTTTTAAAATTTCATTCACTTGAAATTATCGTCTGCAAAATCTTAGAATTTAGTGCAGTCTAAAATTTTGTCGTTTGGTAATGGTTTAAACATCAGTCTTTTTCATTAAATGCTCTAAATGACGCCCAGCTTGACGTCGCCAGACATCTAGTTTCTTTTAACGATTTGCAATAGTTTCGTTGTTCAAGTATTTATCATATTTCTTTTATATAATTCTGTTCACCTGCATTTTACAGTTATGTTTTTGACATGGATACACATTTTTCGTTCATAGATTAATTACATAAATTACAAATTACATGTTTTCATACAAAATACAACTTCGGAATGTTCATCCATAACACGAATTTAGGAAAACATCTCCTGTTAAAAGACTCCAATAATGACGTAGTTGATTCAAAATTTATTCGTACAAATGGGTTGCATCAATACTTCATTATAATATCTGCAAAATTGCTTTACCTATGAAGATGCTGTAACACGGTGGAGATTGTGCATCATGGGATGGATAACGAATACGGACAAAATAATCTCGATTCTGGTAAGAAATTTCCTTATTTGTGCGTCAATCTTCAAAAGGTTTATTGCATGTACCCCGCCTTACCGAGCTCTTTCATCGGATGTATGACATATTAGATAACTTATGGTACCTTTTCCGAAATATTGTTTCAACCGACTAGAAAGCGAAATGGTAACGACTACGGCCAAATTAACCACGCTTCATGTAAGAATTTGCGCAATAACTTTCTTATTTCTGCGTCAATTTTCATGCGGTTTGTTGCATTACTCCGTCTTACTAAGCCCTTTTCTCATATGTATTACTTATCTAGAAACTTCGTGTACTTTTCTCAAAAACCGATCCCAACCGACAAGAAAAAGGGTCTGAATTTTTTGTCGTTTTTCTGGTCGGTTGGGATCAATTTTTGGACAAAGTACAACGATTCCACAAACAAGTCATATATCCGAGGAAAGAACTCACTAATGCGGGGTACATGCAACAAACCGCTTGAAAATTGACGCAGAAATAAGAAAATAATTGCACAATTTCTTACCTGAAGCGAGGCAAATTTGTCCGTATTCGTTATCCATCCCATCATGCACAATCTCCACCGTGTGTACAAGTGTTTATCTAATTTGAAAGAGTACATTGCAAGACATAATGTTTGCGATCCATATGATAAGAATTTTCAATGCCATTGCGTTTACAAGACTCAACCCTTTCCCAAATGACCAAATTTTAGGCAGGGTCCAATTCAAAAGCTGCTTCAGACGACAAAATGGATGTTGATAAAGATTGAAATTGTGTGTGTTATAGCTCAGAAAATATTGAGATAAAAGGAGAAACTGCTGGTTATCAGCAGTTTCTTCTTTTGTTTTAATGTTTTCCCTAGCCATTTCTTTTAGGGAAGTCAAAACCAGGTCTTGTTTGGGAAAGGGTTAAGAGTTAATGACTTACAAAACAGTTGTAGTAATTAAAACAACGTCCGCGTCACTATTTGTGATAAATGATGCTGTCAATTTATGGTAATGGCATCTCCCTATTTAGCGATTGTTTATGGTTGGCCGCTGATTCAATCCGGGGATTTTTCACTTTATTCATCAGACATTAAACGTATTTTGACAAATGATATGATTTATACAATATAATTGAGCCAGGATCTGGAGAAAAGTTCTTTAAGGCTTTTGAGTCCAATATGGTTCAAGATCAGTGTGCGTTTACAGGCAGTCTGTTAGCACTTGTATCTGAGCCAAAATCTGGATCTTTTGAGTCTAACATGGTTCAAGATCAGCCTGCGTTTACATGCAGTCTGTTAACACATGTATCTGAGCCAAAATCGGGAAAATGTCATTTAAAGGGGGAATAACACTTAACATCTAGCAAATTTTCCGAGAACTTCTTCCAAAATAAATATGTATTATGAAAATATGGCCTTTAAATTGCATCTATGCCAAATCTTAGCTTTCTATCTTGTGTATTGGCTAGGATGTCGACGGATTTAAAACCCCATATGTTCCATTATTGTAAATATTATCCCCGGGACAAAAAATCATGGGGTTTTAAATCCGTCGACATCTAAGCCGATACACAAGGTAGAAAGCTAAGATTTGGCATATATGCAATTTAAAGACCATATTTTAATAATATATATTTATTTTTTTGTACGAAGTTCTCAGAAAATTTGCAAGATGTTAAGTGTTATTCCCCCTTTAAGGCTTTTGAGCCCAACATGGTAAAAATTCAGCCTGCGTATACACGCAGTCTGATCATGAACCATGTTGGTTTCCAATAACGTCATCGTAACCTGTAGCTAAGGTAAGACAGCAGCATGTATTCCAGTCAGACTGCTTTTAGGCACATCCTGATCTTAAAACAT
Organism: Fragum sueziense; assembly: GCA_963680895.1. Taxonomy (NCBI): domain Eukaryota; kingdom Metazoa; phylum Mollusca; class Bivalvia; order Cardiida; family Cardiidae; genus Fragum; species Fragum sueziense. The sequence continues at coordinate 50,214,629 of OY804604.1, forward strand.
GGCTGTCTCAAATGCTATTAGGGACCTCCTTTTTTCCAAATCCTGGCTGAATTATATTTACCCAGGACATTTTATATAATTTCGATCACGTTAACGAGGTGTGATAGAAACATTTCATGTCCCACTTAACAGGTTAGGTCAAGCAGAGACTGGACGTTGGTTTGAAAATTCATCGGGGTCGGACAATCGATCCAATGTTAACGACCCCTCAAAAACACCAAAGAGCTAGAGGCGAAATTTGAAAAGTGCGCATAATTCCTAAACTGTGTTACATTTCCATTCCAAATACAAACATAAGCATTTTGCACGGTTTAGAATTTTGGATTAATGCTTACTTGTGGAAATATTTGACAAAAACATTCAACATTACCTCCCTTGCATATGAATATAGAGTAAAATAATATTTGTCATGAAGCATAATATTGAAATCCGGCACGGTGAATCAACTTATGTGAAGTGTATTTACAAGTGCGTGTAGTTTGATGCATTTCGTACGGCTAGAAAGTGGTGATTTTTTCGGGGTCTGTAAACCTTAGCAGAACATTGCGTTGCTACTGTGCGAGACACGTATCTTACCAGGATGTAGTTTGGATGAATAAATGGGGTTCAGCCCTTTTCCAAAAGACCTGGTTTTGACGTCCCTCGTAGAAGTAGCTTGGGGAAACAGTTAGACAAAAGAAGAAATGTTGTAAACATGCTGCAAGTAATTTTGTAATTTTGGGTATCAACACTTTGTCATGATACATTTTGTAACTACACATTGACTAAAAAATTGCACTAAATATGTTAATGTGACTTACAGAGTGACACAAATATTACCCGCACGCTAAAAGGGACCTTGTAGTTAGACCAAACAACCAAATTGGTAGAAATTCGTCAGACTCGGCAAAGGTCAAATAGGTGTCGTATGTGGAAAATGAATAGAAAGTAAAATAGGGAGAACATTGTAAATTTAGAAAATTATATTAGAGGTATCGACCATAGGCATAGTCAGTTAGCAAACACACATGAATATTAGAACATTGTCACGGTACTGCACTATATTGGGCTATAAAGACATAATTGAAAGCCTCGTTTAGACGACACGTATTGTGTGGCATCAATAACGTTAACCCTTTCCAAATTAAACATGTCTAACGAAAAGGCATTGAGAAAACATTGAGACAAAAGAAGAAAATGCTGATAACAAGCATTTTCTCCTTTTGCCTCAATATTTTCTGTGTTATATTGTACACGAAACCTATCCTCATGGAGCATTATTCTGTTGTCTGTAGCAGCTCTAATTGTGGAACTGTTCCAAATTTTGTCGTTCGGGAAAGGGTTAAACCGTCTCGTGCGAGTTCAGATAATTTTGTCCACGAGCCTGAAGTCACGGAATCTTTATTACTGGCAACACCAATGACAAAATGTACACAATGAGGTGTTTTCTGGGCCTACCGTCGTTTTTCAACACAAACCTCGTAATTGCAGCTTGTTTTTTTTAACAAGCTATAGTTAGCCTACTAGATTTTTGCTGAAAAGCTAAGGTATTGTGTATGAATTTTGCTTTTGTGTATGTTAATTGTATTTTAGATTTCATTTCACATGGCGTAGTTTTAGCTTTTATAATCATAAATTATATGAACACATTTTGAACAAAGGTCGGTGTCAGGTCAAATGAAATCCGTAATAAATTATTTTTGTACATCAAAAGAATGACACAACAAGTAGACTTGTCAAGGATATATTTCAATGGTACCACCTGAATGTCATCAGCATCTTCCAAAGAATAATTTGAAGCTGCAGTAGTCAAATTCAAACGATAATTGTTCATTCAAATTATGATTATGAATGCGCATTTTATTATGCTACTTGAGAAATTTCTACTTTTTTCATAATGTTTTCATAAGCAGTCATTTCATTCATAATTGATTATAAATTATAATTACTAGTATACAAAATAATTATCTATCGGGTATAGATAAGAAACACGCCAAAACACTCCATTTGATTAATAAACTGAGAATTATTTTGAAGATGTATGCGTAGGGTCTTCTTCTATGGGCTTGGAAACCCGAATTCAGAACCGCGTTCTTTAGAGCGAGATTTCTTGAGATATTTTGAGATTTCTTAAGATGATTTAGTATAAAGCGCTCTTTTGAGCAAGATTTTTAAGACGATAACTGCGAGCCGCCATTGTTCTATACTTCTTTCGGAACCCCTCGGTAAATTCTGTAGCTATGCGGGAGAGAATTGACCGAGTTGTTCCGAATGCTCCATGATTCATAAACTGCGGAGTTCCGAATGCTCCATACTTCATACAAATGACGTCATGATGACGTCATTTGTATGAAGTATGGAACATTCGGAACACCTCGCTTATAATCTCGGTCTCAAAGAAGCTGTATCAAAAACATCTTAAGAAATCTTAAAAAATCTCGCTCTAAAGAACGCGCCCCAGATATGTTTACTCTAACTAATCAAATATCTTGTTATATACAATTCTCCAAATTCTCCATTACAAGCACATGCAAACATGGTTCTGTATTGAAAAGTAATACCTCGTGACCTAGTTTTCGAGTTAAATCACTTTCAGAATCTTGAAAGCGTTTATTTGATTTGTCAGAAGAAGAAAAACCGTAGAAGATGACACCTAATTGGTCCCTTTCAAATGTTAACGTCAGGTTACACGGTCATCATAGACACATGCCGTTAGTGGGAGGTCAAAACCTCGTAACTGCAGCTTAAAAAGCTGAAGTTACGAGGTTTTGACCTACCACCGACGATGCATGATGGATTACAGAACCATTGCGCTTTCCCTTATAACAGTATTTCAAATAACTTCGTACGTATTCACCCCCCACTCGGACTCCTACTCTGAATCAGAGCTATTTTCCCATTAATTAAGGAAGGTGACATGATATCGCAATCTTCGTGACTAAGGGGAACATAAACAAGTCAACAATGGGGCCACAAAATCCGCACTATTCGCCGGATTTGCTGACATGATTTGGCCATATCGACAACACGTGGGAAAACAAATAAGTCAGCAGAAAGGGGGGGGGGGCAAAATCATACTGGCATACAACATTGTGTTAAAACAGCTCAACTCCAAGGTTAAGATCAAGAGGTCAAAGGTCAAGGTCTTGACAGGAGGTATTCATGTGCGAAATATCAAGGCTCTATCTCTAATCGTGCCTAAGATATAGGTCAAGTTAACTTTCAAAATTAATGGCCAATGTCACAAGTCGCGGTTCCAAATGAAAGGTCTCGGTGGGAATCATCCATGCGTGAAATATCAAGGCTGTATCTCTAATATTGCCAGAGAAAGACAACAGGTTAAAGTTTTTCAAGGGAAGACGCTACGGGACGCCGACTGTACCCCCAATAGATAAATAAAGTCCCGTCTCGCTAGAAATGGCGTGTAAGAGTCAATTTCAAAATTCGCAGGTTTTTTAGACCAGTAAATCATGAAAAATAATTGTCAAATATTGTAATTTTTGTGTTCTCAATTCGTTGTTAGATTATTAATAACATGTTTCAAATCATTTTCCACCCTGAATTGTTGGTGTGTAGCTTCTAAATCGATTATTAACCATGTGTTCCGGACAAAAATGTCTTTGGTGTTCCGGTTAAATAATGGTATGAAATTAATATAGATTAAAAGATATTTCATATTTTTTTCACCATATTACATTAAAAGGTCAATAGCTAATGAATAATAGAAAAAAATCATTTTGGATGCCTAATTACATAATAATTTACATGAAAGTATCTTTGTCTGCTAAAGTTGGAAAAAAATCAAACATTTTAGTCTCAAAATTTCTTATTTGAGTCCAAATGTCCAGAAAAGTTTCAATCGTCAAAATTAGTATGTCCAATTTGCTTTATATAACTAGTACTTTTGATGCATTTGCTTGATCAGTTTTCTTGGAAAATGAATTCAACATTACCGGAACACCAAAGACATTAGCGGAACACCAAAGACATCAAGATAACCTCAAAGAAAATCATCTATTTTCTTTGCTTTAAAATGATTATTTTGCATAGATTTATATTGATACTGGCAGCTAATATTTGTCCCATGTGATTCCGCTTCCCGCAACGCACATCAGAACGCTTGACAAATTAAAATGCCAATGAAAAGTCCAAGCTTAACCTCCAGTTGATAGTAAAATCCAACCTCCTTTAAGACATGAATTCAATAACACGGCATGAGCCGAAAGATATAGGAATGCAAAGAGATATAGTTAATGTGTAATAATTTAGGATTTTAATGCTCTAATATAAAACATTTTGGGTAATACTGTTCTAGCATTTACCGTCTGTCAGCCTGCCCGTCAGTTCAAAACTTTGAATTGGCATTTCTCTAAAACAATGGACAAAGAAAGCTAACATTTGGTAAGTAACGATTGTTCTATGATATCTTTATGCTCCGTTCATTCAGGCATTCCAAAAAAGTCATTTTCAACCCTTTACATGAAACTCCACTTAAAACGTCGAGCGAAACCTGGATTTGGCATTTTCTCTTAAATTATTACACGAACAAAGCTGAAATTTGGTATGTTACCTTATTTTAATAATATCTATCTGATCCATGCAATCTGACATACGTCAGTGCCATTTTATTTTTGTCTTTGGCGTTCCAGTGCTCAGACCGGAACACCAAGGACTGGAACACCAAGGACAATTTCACACTAATTTTCAAAAATATAAGTGAAAATCGGGTATTTGTTAAATCTACTATTTAAAGCATTTACTGTACTTTAAGTCAGATATACCGGACAAATGTCTAATAAAAAGGTACCTTGCAAAGTATTATAAAGTGCGTCATCCCAAAGACAAAGAAAAAAAGTACTGTACAAGTTGACCGCCTTCTTTTTCAATTTATTAACAAGACACAAAATAATTTCTTCCTCTTTCAATTGTAATGTATGAGCCTACGATAGCTTTTCAAAAGGAGGTACATGATTTGTGTCTACATCTAATCAAGATTGCATTTCTTTGACCTTTTAGACACTGGAACACCAAAGACAAAAATCTGTGGGACAAGGATATATGATGATTTTTATACCATTTACATACTATCATTTGGGTAACTGGTATATTTAAAGTGTAATTTAACATATTGTCATGCAAACTAACCCAAAAAAGTTTTTCAATCACGGTTAAAAGTAGTTATCTTTGCTGGTCAAAACCAATGAGGGTTGCAGTGGGACAAAGCATATTTACACATTTCAGGCCATATAACATGTAAAATATCTCACTAAAGCATGTAAAATGCTATATTTTTATGCTTAATCAACACAATTACATTGGTATGGACTCATTTGTAACATTAATGTTTATTTGATTACTTAAATGTACAAGTTATCACACGTGGACAAGAAAACCTGCGAATTTTGAAAACGACTCGTAAACGCAAATTAAATTTGAGTAAAGGCATTGCATACCCTTGAAAGAATCGCAAGTAAATAAGCACATGTTAATCAGTCAATGAATTGACCAAACGCCGACTGTCAATCAAAAACATCGATTAGCCAATGGACGATCAGAAAAATGTCATGCCCCAATTGCTCTTTGTTGCACGTGATTTTGTATCGATTTATCGACTGACTATCAAAACCATCGACATGCCAATGGCAAAGAATTTTGTGCTAACAATAGACCAGGTTTACCGTTATGATTTGATAAACCGTCGGTGTTGTTATAAAATCAAGCCGTAGTTACGAGATTTTATAACAACACCTACGAAATACTGTTTTGTTTGTCCGAATTTACGTCACGATTAACTGGATAAAATCGTTCCCTATTAACGATTACATCTTCATTGTTTGTCTTAAATTCTATGTTGGGCGGAGCGATCTGTCGATTGGCGTTTGGTCAATTGTTGCCGACCAACACTGTAGATACATGAATGGTTCTCAGTGCTAGGCTATATTATGCGGTCTCATGAAGTTGACCATGTTGAATGATGGACATTTAATGACCATCATTCAGCGACAAATGCCTCCGTAATTACGTTATCTTGTTTTCTCTAAGTTAGTTACCTAGTTACTGAGGCAGAAATAACGAGAAATAACAGAAATTGGTGATATCAAATATCGATACTTTTCATCAAAAACCTCGTAACTGCAGCTTTAAACAAGCTGCAGTCACGAGGTTCTGTTGAAAAGGGTCGATATTTCCTGGTCAACCGTTATCTACTGGTTACAATTTAACCCGTTCCCAAATGACGCCATGTGATGCGTCTAATAGAAACGGTTTGGATTTTTTTAAGAAAAAGAAGACAATGCTGATAACCAACACTTTTACAGCTAAAACGAGTTAAATGTATCAAATACGAGAAATACCTGTCCTATGGACCTGAAAAGCTATGTTTGTACAATTATATTGATGAATCGTCTTTAACATATTAATGTCATAGGGGTGGTCAAATAGAAATATTAACAAAACCCCATATACATGTATCTGATGAAATATGTGAGAGTAATGTCTCGATAAGTCGGAAAATGGGTAAAAAAAAAAATAGCTGTCCCACATCGGGGGTGGTCCAGTTCATCACTTTTTTACGGAGAGTAAATATATAATACACATACAGTATACCTAGTATTCCAGCCAATAGCTTTTCCAAATTGTTTTTAGTGGTGAAATAAAGAAATTTAAGATGAATGCATTTTTCTGAGAACATTTATGCATATGTCCCATGGTCTGGTGTGAATTACGTTATTTAGTTTTACACACACCCTAAAACGAAACCATGTTTTGAATACATGATATTAAATATCATTTATAAATAGTCAACAGCATGTGCAAACACATTGTATTACTCTTGAAGGTAGCTGTAGATTGTAGTAAGTCACACTTTGCAATGAACGAAGCTGCCCTGCTCAATGAGCAGTAAATGTGAATTACGTTACTGCTCTTTAAAATTTCACACAATCAACGCTAAAGTTAAATAGGCCTACATAGTTGGGCATGTTCCTACACATGTGTAGATTCCATAAACCAAGAAGAAAATTTCTCTTCAGAATTATTACCTTTGGAATTTTATTGTATGTTCAAAATTGTGAATTACGTGTCTGTGAATTACGTTACATCATTTTACGTTCCATAAAATATTTCATTCATTAAATGTCGCAAAATTAGAAGCACTCGGGTCATGTTTTAAAATCTATATTAAATTCAAGTAGTTAATTGATAGTGAAACCGAATTATGTCAATGAGAAAAATCTAAGACCGGAACTATATTGGGACATTTTTCGTTCGTAATTGTGCAACTTAACTAGTTTTAGCTGTTTAGCCCATTTGACACTGCTATTATGTCCTATATGACAACCTTTCGACGTTGAGCACAGTGAAGTGTTGTTGTTGTTGGGGTTTTTTTCTTTGTATTGTATATCTGCTCTAAAGCAGATCTAGCTTTTTTGCTGGAATGGAAACCTTGGGCATGGCCCTCGATCCGAAAAAACCTACGACGGCCGCCAAACGTAACTAGAAAATCAACTGTTTCTCAAATTGCCCAACCTAAAATGGTGCGAAAAATGTCCATCTAAGGGGTTAGAGAAAATAAAAAAACTTAAATGTACTCGGCATTGCAAATTTCCAAAATCTTTAGTTATACCATTTCTTCATTTGTCAATTTGGGTATGGTTTAGTTTTTTTAAATATATATATATATACCACTACTACATGTTGAATTCCAAGCAAACGGACTTGTTATTATATGACTAATTCACTTAATCTTGATCTCAGGTTACACGACCATATTAGCTACGGTATCTACTTCCTTTTCAAATGCTGACTACTACTCGATGTTATTAATTATTTTTCATTCGACGTTTTAATTACAAGTTTCATTTATCTTACAGAATTGCTCTCTACGTTTGAAGGTGTATCAGAGTAGTGTCACATTTCTTCAAAGACCTCGTTACTACAGCTCGTTTAATGTTTCGGATGGCAAGCAGGAACTATAGAATGAATGGTTTGTTTCCTTAATTAGTTTTTTTATCATAATACTTTGCTACGACCTCTTCTAAATACCCCATATAAATCACGTTGGAGAATGTGCATTGTTGGATGGGTAAATCTACGGACAATTTTGCCTCGCTTCAGGTCAGATATTTTTCAATAACTTATTTTTCCGTCAATTTTCAAACGGGTTTTGCATGTACCCTGCCGTATTGAGCCATTTCCTTTGATGTATGCCTTGCGTGAATCCTCCTTGTATTTTTTGCAATAATGAATCCCAACCCACCAGAAAAAACGACTAAAAATATGTCGTTTTTCAGGTCGATTTTGACCAGTTTATGCAAAAGGTATGAGGTGTTTTCAATAAGTCATACATTTGAGGAAAGAGCTCAGTAAGGCGGGTACATGCAACAAACCGTTTGAAAATTGACTCATAAATAAGAAAGTTATTGCACGATTTCTTTCCTGATGCGTGGTTAATTTGACCGTAGTCGTTGTCATTTCGTTTTTTAGTCGGTTGGGATCAATTTTGTGAAAAAGTAAATGGATTCCACGAATAATTCATATATCCCAGAAAAGAGCTCAGTAAGGCGGGTTACATGCAACCCACCTTTTGAAAATTGACGCAGAAATAAAAGAGTTCTTGCAAAATATTTGACTAGAATCGAAATTATTCTTGCCCGTAGTCGTTATCCATCCAATGATGCACAATCTCCACCGTATAAATTTTACCTAACCTACAAATAAACCGTCCATTCACTAAATAATGCTTTGAAATATGTGTGCGGATCGAGCGATACTGGTCAACATTTGCTTCTTTAAAACTCGTGCTTTTTAAAAGCTTTCTACTAGAAATACCAAATGATATTGGTAAATGTGAATCGTCACACTAAAAGGGACTTTTTCGGATTAAGCCCAAAGAAACAGATCCGAATAAGCAGACGTCAACCAAATGTCGCATTAAGAAAACGAACATAATATTACAAGTCATGTAGTAAGATAGAGAAAACGATCTAGATCTCAAAAAATACATTAAAGTGAACAGTTCCCACCGTAGTCAGTCTGCACATTCTGCTTAGAATGTGAAGGTCGACTTTTCTCTCACGATTCAGAAGGTCCCTTTTAGCGATACATATCGTCGCTTTTCAACGAAAACCTCGTAACTGCAGCTTGTTTTAATACTCGAAAAGAAGCTGCAGTTACGAGGTTTTCGTTGAAAAGCGGCAAAACAAGCTGCAGTTACGAGGTTTTCGTTGAAAAGCGGCAAAACAAGCTGCAGTTACGAGGTTTTCGACGAAAAGCGGCGATATTACAGATGGTTGAGAAACTCGAATACTGGGGGTATTATCGCCGCTTCTGTTTCTTATTTTCTCTTCCATATGATTTAATTTGCATGATTTAATTTGCAGAATGAAACGATGTAATGACACAGAAGCACGGTTTATTCTCGAACTGCAATATTGTTTCTATGCATAAACACGGCCGAGTATCATGTGACACAATAGCTGCAGAAAAAGCTTTAATAACTTTGTTAAAATGTGACAGAGTAGAACATGGTTTTGAGCAGAGAATGAGAAAATACATAAATGATACTTTTGATTTCGCAGATCTTTTGAAAAATAAAGTGATAAAAAAGGTTAATAAAAGGATAAAAAAGACCAACCAAACACTTTGTTGTTCGCGAATAACTTTTTGTCCGCTGATTCTTAAAAAAAAAAATAACCCTCCCATCTATTTTCTGGTTATTTTCCACCTTCCCTGCTTCGAATCTTTTCTTCAAATCAGTCACGTATATATATATAGTTTTTGAAAGTCATCGTGATAATACATTTAGCAATCCGAAGATTAACCTACCATTCGTGAATACTTTGTCTTCTCATTTTGAAAAAAAAAATATGAAAAATAAACTCGCGATGTTTTCCACAATGAAAAGAAATATATTGTCCAGCAAGATTAACCCGAGACATCTGCATATGTAATGACCCCACTTCGGCAATGTTTTGTTTAGGCACTCAACTAACGGACTTTGCGCACGAAAATTAAGTTGTCCCGGGTTAATTTTGGTGGACAATAATATAATGCAAATTTTTAAAATTCACTTTAATACATTTTAAATGGATAACTTGACTATGCTACATTATACAACAGAAAATTGATGCAATATGAGGAAAATGCTTATCAATTTACCAAAGTTTATGAATTATTCTAAAATACAATAGGGAACGATATTATGCTGTTAACCGTGAGGTATTTCGGATAAACAATAGTATTTCGTAGGTGTTGTTATAAAATCTCGTAAGTTCTACGGCTGGATCCAAGCAGCTTTTAGATTGGATCTCTCGAATAATCATTCGAATATTCTCGGTTCTTATCGTTACTCAAGAACCCCTCGAATGTATTACAGTTGCCGGCATGAGAAGATCCTTCCCATATCTCTCCGCAAGCAAAACAACGGTAGTGCGGTCACAACAACGGAAGCAGACCAAACAACTATTTAAATCTACGCCAGAAAAATATTTGAAACAAACAGCGTTCAAAAGTCGATTGTATCCTCGTAAATGTCACAAAATTATACCAGATAAAATAATTGATGTGATTTACCGATCATTGATAGAATATTTCACTTGAATTATAACGTTAGCTAAAGGATTGAATTGTTTTGGTGACGTCATTTACGCGCGTCTACTTTCACGTTCAATATGGCGGTCACTGTATTACGCTCGAGATCATGTTGCAACCACGTTCGAACGCGGCAAAAGGTTGCAAACAGTCTCGAGGGTCGCGATTGTCGAATAATTGGAGTGACCCCAGTCTACTGTTTGCTTCCGGGTCGTTGTACAATAGAAAATAGTCCTAGAAATTTTTGTCTCTGCATGCAGAGGGCTGTTTGGAGTGTTAAACAATAGTTTAAGTGCTGTTTTCTTTGATAATTTAGTATTTTTGCATCTGCTCTTTGGTTTTATAGCATATTTTTTGCATTATTTGCAGGACTACTTTCTGCGGATACTTCCCAAAAATGTACATGTAGTTTGGCGGAAAACAGCCATTCTAAAGTGAAAGTAAATAGTGGTCATGTTCTTTGTTGAATATTTTCAGATTTTCCTTCTCAACCTATATTGAAACAACCATTAAAAGAGAGTATAGAGGCAGTAGATGAAGCAGCCCAAGTCACGAGTGTCCGCGAATGTTGTGGAAGGTGCTGTGACAGCGGTAAGTTGACCATTTTAACATAGGCTAAAGAAGGGAAAAGTTACGCCGGTGTCACCCTAATTGCCGCTTGCGCACTGATTCTGGGTTTCTCAATGAAAGACCGTGAAAACAAATAAGTAACTGTGTCTAAATGTCTGTATAAAGATATTTCTGAACTAATGAGGTGAACATTAAAGGTTTCTTTCTAACTAGACGACTCAATTTGGTTTCGATTTAGAATGGTGTTAGATTGAAATAACAGGCGTCATGAGAAAATGGGACATTTCGCCGCTTTTCAACGAAAATCTCGTAACTGCTGCTTGAAACAAGCAGAGCATTAGCATGGGCTGCTCTGCCAGGTCAATTCTCGTCCGCTATACCTACGCTTGGGTAAACAATCGGACTCGTTTCACATCTAACACCGTGTCCATTTTAAGCTATAAAACCCGTAATGCCGCCATTTTGAGATTCATAGAGCATCGGCTATTTTTGTGGCGTCGTTACGTATCCGAAATTATTCGGGCGCAGTCGTAAACATTCGGCGGTGGAAAGTTCCACCGCCGAATGCTTTCAAGTTTTTTCTTCAAGTACATATAGGCCACCGGTCCATTATATATACTGATTTACATTCATTTACTTAACAGAGTTGCATATGAATGAGCACAGATTAATGTGCTACAATGCATTAACATATTAAGATTGGGATTAACTTAAGACTGGTTTTAATATAGATCCACATTGTTGGTATAAAGGCAAAAGCACGTATGTCGATTTTTGCGATTTGTATGTCCAGTTAAGACAATTCACGCAGGTTTTGGGACATTTTTACTTATCAGTATGAAGGACACATTATTTGTGAACAATTATGTCCGAGTTTCAAGTAAACCCCTTCAGTTTCGGAAAAGTTATAAAATTCTATTCTTCCCCGCTAAATATTAAAAAAATCCCCAAACTCCCGAGATATCTGATGAACAACATTTTCTTTCTTTTTACCTAAATAATTGTCACCCATTCAGTGACGCCAAAACACGGACTTGCTTTTGGAAAGGTTTGATATGTTGATATTCTACAGCATAACGTCGTTGGAAGATCAAAATCACGTAACTCCAGCTTTATCAAGCTGTAGTTACAACGTCTTGCCCCCATTAATGATACGTGTTATACAAGCGTTGGACAAATATCTTCATAATTAAATCGGTCTCATACAGCAGTAAAGGAGGGTAGAATGGCGCTCCATAGACGAAGATATATTGTTCTTACATCCCGAATCTTGCAATTCGTCGGTGTTAATGCAAAACATCATAACTACAGCTTTGAATAAGCTGTAGTTATGATGTTTTGCATTTAAATTGACGATTTTTTCGTTAATAGGCCTACACCAAGTTACTAATACAGATTCCGTGACCAAAGACTCTTTCACATAATCATCTAAATTGCAAGAGTCGAATTAAGGTATTCCATCCATCCTTTTACATATGTATCATCCGCCGATCAATGGCGATGGGGATTGGCGAGGTTATCTGGATTTACCTTTGAAGTACAATTGATGTAGTCACGGAAATTGCCGAAGGTGTATGAAAAATTGCTCTAATGGTTGACGGCATATGTTCACTGGCGTTATAGATGTTCCTTGTATTTGTTCACAATTTGGATTGGCCGAGCATAGATTAGAAAATCTTACAGTAGGGGAGACTGTACGTAGCAAGATTGTACACGGGACAAGACGACATTAAGCGATGAAAGCGATCTGACTGCACGTTGTGAAGGTCAGTGTCCAAAGCTGTGTAATTCGTACGAAAGTTATGAAAGCTTATTTTTCTCAATATTTGGAGACAACATACTTAAATAGACTTATTTTGAACCAACGTTCAGGGTGCACTTCATATGTGTTGATAAATACAAGATATGTGGTAGTAGTTTCTTGAACGATCTACAATGTATTTGTATGGAGCTGCGTGAGAAAATTAGTAGAACTAGCATTTCGTATGTACAAGCACGAATGAAGAACTTTATCTGGTCTGAAACACAGTGAGTAATTGTTTACAAAATAATGTTATACAAACCAATTGACAAATGTGATGAACGTGTAATGATCCGTAATAATGAGTCTCTTGTCACAGATCGTCTCTGATTTAAGGTGTTCCGTCCATCATACACTTATCAAACGCTACGTGCTTCTTCGGGCGTCATCGGTGACACCGGATACAGAGGGGGTTCGGGGGGAGGGGGTCAAACGAATCCCCTTCTGTAGCCTGATCATTTCATTTTCATGCAGAAATGCATTCAAAATTGAGCAATACTAGCAAAACGAATCCCCTATTTGTTTTTTTGAATCCCCCTTACAGAGATCCTGGATCCACCACTGATGTGAAATACCATCGTCAATTTCAGGGCCTCATTTGTGTCAACGGAAATTGACGAGGGACGTCCTCGTCAATTTTCGTTGCTACGTTGGACGCCCGAAGACACAAGAAATATTTTGTAGTTAATAATGGATTGTAATCCTATATAATAGCCTGGAAATCTTGAAAAAGCATTGAGATAAACAAATTACAATGTTGGTTTACAACATTTTCTTCATTTAATGCTTTCAAAGTTGTTTTGGTCGAATACGCAACCATGTTTACTTTGGGGAACTCTCGGATGTGAATGACGGTGTAATGGTGTGTAATAACGACCCTCATCATCGCGGATAATACAGGATTAACCCTGATTTACCTAATGTCCGTGCTTGTCCTGATCTACGGTCATTGGAATACAACTCGGTCGATAGAGATCTAGTATTGTCTCCGATATACACGTTGATCACAGTGTGCCATAATCACTGGTGGTGAACTGGCCAAAGCGATGGACGTTTTTCACTGCAACAAGGTACAGATAAACTCACATTAAAGATCTGATTGGATAGTTTTTCTAATAACAATGAATTCGTTCTAAAAATATACCGGGTTTACCGATATGTATTGACAAACCGTCGGTGTTGTTATAAAATCTCGTAACTACGGCTTCGATAAAGCCGCAGTTACGATATTTTATAACAACACCGACGGAATACATTAATCGCGAAAAAACGTCCCTGCGCTTTGGCCGAGTTCACCACCAGTGATACTGACAAAGAATCTTGGATATTTCCCGGGTCGGGCGTCGAAATTCAACGTGGACCATTGATAGTTTATCTACTAGAATTCATATGGTAACGGGATCAAAGTCGTCGGTTATCAACAGAAATGGCGTATGAAGTATGCATGTATCGTTAACGTAACGGCCTTCAAGGGCGGATCCAGGATTTTTCCAGGGGGGGGGGGCGGGGGTCAAGGTCCAAATGATGGCATTTAATAAGAAGTTATATAGTCAAAATTCAATTTTCGGCCAATTCCAGGGGGGGGGGGGGTCATGACCCCCTGACCCCACCCCTAGATCCGCCCTTGGCCTTACACTCGGTCGTTTACTTACGTATTTCTTGGGCCTCTGCGAATGTTAACGGCTCAAAAGGAAAATTAACCCTGTGTAATATGCTTATAAATCCTTAGTGTAAATAGTGTCAATATTCTAAAATATCTGTCATTTTGACTGTTTTTCTTTCTTTCTTTTTTTTCCTTTTTTGAAAAAGAAATAACCATGTTTTACCAAAGCCCAGATATGAAGTTATCGGAAATAGAAAACGACCGGTCGAAAGCTATTCGCGTTCTAGAGGTGCATGTACATTTATATGTGAAAATTTTGAAATATGCCTACAAATGCAACGAATTATTTTTACGTTTAAAAATAATTTACAAGGTAACTTGAAATGTGAATCCCAATACAGTTGTCAGAGTCGTGTTGTAGTAACAGAATAACTTACTCCATTTTGCTGGACTTATGACCATAACAATCACTACTATATCATCGTTATTAAAGAAACCATGATTTAATGTGTTGAAGTGTCGTTAATTTGCCTTATTGCAAAGGTATGCTTTATGAGTTTGACGTGAGATGCCGGTTAAAGATACGTTATACACCTAACATAGTAAAACCTATGTCTGTATCATCACGAATCTGAAAGTTCTTGGATAATTCGAAATTCGAGGATGGTCCAAACCATGTTTTATTTGTAGATGTATCAGGTCCGTAGGAACGGGAGGGGCTTAGCCCCATAAAGTTTGCAACGATGCCGAATTTAGGGAAAATACAATTAAGCACCCCCCCCCCCTTATTCAGACATGATGGCTTGGGACCCCATATGAATTGCTTCCTACGGGCCTGTGTATATAATGCCAAGTATAGAACAGTCACATCATTATAACACATGTTTACAGATTTTATTCTTATACACGAGGGAAAATCGTTTCAATTTTCAACACAATTAAATTTTTGCATGCGTTGCTTCGAGCCTTGCAGATGTGATACAGATACAAGATTCGAACCAATATATGCAAACTTATAGTAGTTTGGAGATCGATACTATGTTGTTTACATACTAGATTAATTTTTCATACATATATGCTATTATATCGTGTCAGAAGTATGATGTAGTTTGTCCTTAATCTGACCTTAACGTACATGTACTGTGGAGGATTAATACTTAAGTACGCGACACAATATTACGAATATTACGCTGCTTTCCAACGTAAATCTCGTAACTGCAGCTTCTTTTAATCTGCAGTTGCGAGTTTTTCGTAGAAAAGCGCCGATTAGATTTGTCAACAATCTTCAAGTAATCGTAATAAATAAAGAAGCAGTGTTTTACTTCTGTAATAGTACACGGTGGATAAGCCACGTGATTTTTGGGAAGCGTTAACACCGAAAAAATCGTCCGATTCAAGGTATGTTTAGTTTAATTTCTCAGCTTATACTCTATTGATTTTGACGAGATAAAGTGCACGGAACGCGCATTTGAGAGGGCTATCCCCATTTGTAACTCACTCTGCTCCGAATCCCGTGTTTCTTCAAACATTCAAGCGAAAGTTTTTTTCGATGCATGTGAACGCTTCCCACTTTCGTTTTGCACTTACAAATACTTTGGCTCGAATGTTTGCAGAAACCACTGGATTTGAAGCAAAGTGATTTAGAGACGGGAATAGCGTTCCGTGCACTTTATCTCATCAAAATTAATAGAGTATAAGCTCAGAAATTAAACAAAACATACATTGAAGCGGACGATATTTCCGTGTGGACGCTTTCCAAAAGTCACGTGGGTTACCCACCGTGTAGTATGTATTTGAAGTACTCTCGTATTTCCATTGTTTGGATTTGTATTGAGTTAGAAAATCAGCGATTAGTTCTTAAGCAACACTCTTTTGATACCAAACCTGTGGTATTAGATAACCTAGTTTTACGGAAAATATAATTTATGATCATTTTTCTGATATTAGATATGGTCAACTTTAGAGTTTGAAGCATTTTCCAAATACATAGACGTATATGAAAATATAAATTCAAAATTCTCAACAATGCAAATGAAATAATAAATATGCGACGACAACTTCATATGACTGCTATATTCATGTGCAAATTCTTTATTGAAATATCTCACGAAATATATTGAATTTGACATTGAGTCATTGATGTCGGGAAATTCACTTAAGATAAAAAATTTTCAGGAAAATATACAACATAGATTAGTCGGTTTATGGATATTGCCCCCGAAATAACATATTTCACATTTATAGAAATGTAATTTCAAATGTATGAAAATAGATTGTGGCAATTTGTCCAATATTTTTAATGTTCTGGAATCATTTTCAGATAATCCCTAGGTAACCAGGATCACCCAAGGCAACATATTAAACCTTTCACGAACCACAAATTTTTCTGGTGATCCACTTCAAAAACTGACATAAATGACAAAATGAGAGGTATTCAAGAAAGAATTTGTGTAAAATATGGCATAGAAAATATTGAGACAAAAGGAGAAACCGTTTACTGCTGGTTATCAGCAGTTTCTTCTTTTGTTTCAATGTTTCCCAAGCCTTTTCATTAGAGACGTCAAAACCAGGTCTTGTTTGGGAAGGGGTTGATTTAACCTTTCACGAACGGCAAAACTTTGTCGCGGTCTAATTCAAAAGCTTAAAACGCTTCTATAGACCTACAAAATAGTTAATGATAAAAATTAGGTATGTGTGTGTGTGTGCAATATAGCATGAATATATTGAGGCAAACGTGCTGGTCATTAGTATTTTCTTCTTTTGCCATAATTTTTCCGAAGCCTTTTCTTATAAAGATGTCAAACCCCGATCTTGTTTGGGAAAGGATAAAATGGAGTGAAACATATTGGATTTATTGAGATAAATAACGATAATTATAAAATTATATTTCCACCGTTGAATATGAATGTATTCAATTTTGCGAAGGTATCATGGCATGAAAATATTTATTCGTTAGGTTCTGTAATATATTTATCTTCTCTTCTGTGATCCTTAATGTCAAATTCTCAATTCAAGTTTTCATAATTTGAAAAAAAGATAAAGCTGTTTCTATAAAGATCATAGTTCCATTCATTTATTTTTTTCTGTAAATTTCAATAGTTATTTCAATTTCTTTTTAGGAATGATTCGATACATAACTGGAATGAGAAATTAATGAAAAATAAAGATGAAGTTAATTCTTCAATTGAATATGTATAAAGGGATAAAATGATTCAAGATATCAATTGCTTTACCTGATATGTACATACTCTTAGAAAATGTTTTCGCTCAATTTGTTACGGTTATAAATCGCTGTGCTCCGCTTTTCTTAGAGACATTCTGGACATAGAAATTTTCTCATAACATTTACCATTGTTTTTATTTGAAAGATCATATTTTCTTATGAAAATTCTGATAATTTAAAGCCAAAGTATGGTCCGCTTTAGAAAGAATGTATTTATTCGTAAAACTGATTAATTGTAGTAAACTACAGTTCTTGTGTAACTGGCATTTGTCAATTTTATCTAAACTTTAAAAGCTTATAAGCAACTATTTCAAAACACGGATAGCTTTTAAACTCATCAAACACCAATTTTGCCATCATAATATGCTTTAACAATGAAATCGGAATGTAATGTCTCTTTAAAAAAAATGAATATAAATAAATAAAAAGATTTGTGGTGGAACATAAAATGCTAACTTACCAATTCTATAGGTTCATTGTCTTTTGTAAATATTTGTCCAGTAGAAACCGCCAAAATCAAAAACAGGTATTTTATTGTATGTCCCATTCTCAGTCCCAAGTTTCAAAATGATACCATAAAATATGTATGGTAGTTTAAAGTCCAGCGCGCCAATCTTTTCAAAAATAAGTATGGCGGTTTTAAGTCCAGCACGCCAAGCTTCTCAATGCGCCGTCACCAAGTTTGCGCCGATATTTGACAGTCCTCAGTCCTCTTTTAAACGCTCCTATTGAAGAGTTGCAGACAAAAAACCGATAGATAGTGAGCACCAGTTATCAGTCAAACCGAGCCCACTTCATCAACCCAGATCACTATGGAAGAATTCGTGCTAAACTATCGTAAGTGCATATGAACTCATATGCACTTACGATAGTTTTGCACGAATTAATCCGCTTCATCAACAAGGTGTGGACTGATCACGACGGTCCGTCGAGTTCACCTACGCGGCTAGAAATAGTCACTTCTAATCAACTTTGAAGTTATTTCGCAATACAATCGCTTTCGTTGATCACATAACTGCGCCCATTTAGAAGTAATTTTGTTAGACAATTATTTATATTTGTTATTGAGTAACGTCAGACAGTTAAACGAATTATCAATAAGTTTATGTTGATTTTCATTTATTACCTACAAGAATTGCAACGTAATTTATACATGTATCATGCCTTAAGGGAAGGACATGTCTTAGCCGAGTAGCTATACTAAGGCTGAGATTTTGCATCATTGGATGGATAAAGGATACGGACAAAAGTAATCTCGGTTCTGGTCCTGTCTTTAACACTCGAGAGAGGGGTTGGCAGTATCCAAAAAAATGATCCCAACCGACCAG
Source organism: Fragum sueziense (assembly GCA_963680895.1). Taxonomy (NCBI): domain Eukaryota; kingdom Metazoa; phylum Mollusca; class Bivalvia; order Cardiida; family Cardiidae; genus Fragum; species Fragum sueziense. The sequence goes on from OY804604.1 coordinate 50,233,723, forward strand.
AAAACGAAATGATAACGACTACGGACAAATTTGCCTCGCTTCAGATAAGTTAATCGTTCAATAACTTACTTATTCATGGGTCAATTTTTATGCAGCCCGATGCATGTGCCCCGCCTCACTGAACTGTTTCAACAGATGTAGGATTTCTTTGAAAGTTCATCATACTTCTTTCCAACATTAATTGCAACCTACTAGTCCCTGGACTAGGCTCCATTTGACTGAAACCGACTGAGATGTGGGACTGATAACACAGAGCACCGTGAAGGTGCTAGTTGGAGAGCCTAGTCTCAAATCTGTACCAGAAAAACGAACTGAAAATTTTCCATTTTTTTCTGGTCGGCTGGGATCATTTTTTTGCAAAAAGTACAAGAAGGTTTCAGGTAAGTCATACATCGGAGGAAATAGCTTAGTAGGCGGGTACATGCAATGCACCGCACGAAAATTGGCACAGACATAAAAATGTTATTGCAAAATATCTTACCTGAAGCGAGGCAAATTTGTCAGTAGATTTACCTTCCCATCATGCACAATCTCCACCGTGTATACTTAAAGACACTTCTAACGCAACACTTACCTTTTAGGTAATAACTTGTAAATTAATGAACCATTTTTCATCAAATTTTCATCAAATTTAATTCGATTACAATTGCATAATATCTGTAATTTTGACAAAGAAACATTGTGTAGAAATGATTAAATTTGCAGTTCATATAATATGACTAGAAAACAAAAAGTCGCAAAAAGCTGTGCGAGCTGATAATGTAAATTCATGTTATTCATGTAACAGCAATAAATTTTATGACATTCTGCTAACATTCTCTGTGTCCGCCATGGACCTAAATTACACGAAGACACCCCCTTCTCATTTATAAAGCATAATTGATAATGAATCTTTGTGTGATCATTCTTTACTCGTCCCTTTTAAGTTCCTGTTCCAGTTGTTGAAAATTTCTTAGAGCAAAAGGGCGAAAAACAAATGTCTGGTTACAAATTCGGTAATTTTGTGCAATGCTGACACATACACAACATTATTTCTTAAACAAAATAGATGTACCTGAATTCTAGTATTACTTCGCACGTGAAAGCATGTTATCAAATCTTATGAAGCAGTGATTCGAGGTATGAAGCATGATTTGGTGATGTTGCTTTGATGCTATTGAATTCTACAATTGCCTGGGGTTTTGTGACTTTTCATTTTTGAATTTTAGTGAAAAACCTGAATATTTATTATGTTCGGATCGATCGATTTTGATGAAATTTACAGAATACATTTAAACATAGATGATTTATATTTGCTGAAATTTCATAAAATATACTGCGTTATTCATCTGATTATGATGAAAAATGTAAGTGTTGCGCTGGAAGTGTCTTTAAGTGTATTTCAATTATTAATCAAGCAGTTACATTGCTTCATGATGAAATAGAGTAGGAATTGGTGTGTTACCTTATTCGATTTAAATCATGCATTCTAGTACGTATTTTATGCCAAAAATAAATAGGAGATTAAACAGATTTTTTCAGTACATCATAACACCAAAAGTCAAGTGAATGTATCGTAAAATTCAATAGAAATGGGGTATTCTCTTAATGTTATAATGGGATTTTACCATCTTTATGACCATACGTTCTTCAAATATAGTTGGAAAGCAATCCAAACATTTACACAGACTGTCATAGGATGTACACAGAAATAAAGTTACACTGTAAATTATAAATTACGGGTATTTTTGACGTTTTTTTTTAAACAGAGATGTCTAAATGTTTATGAATCATAATTATGACGATGTTATTCTATACTTATTCAAACATAGCATTTTGATACAAAATAAATCAAGCTTCACAAAATATAATGAAATTCGTTTTCTTTGTCACGTAATTCATTTTTTGCGTATTTGTATTGTTTTAAATGCCTAGACGGAATCTTTGTATTACTATACATGTATATTCATACAACCTGATAAAAGACTGAATGCAGGGATAACGTATTTCTGATTAACATATTTCACCCATCATAATGTAGAAAACACATATATTTAATAATTCTACCTCCATTTTCAGCGTTTTCCATGACAACGGAAATTGACGGGGATATCCGAATTTTGAAAATTCTGATGATCTTGTCAGCCTCCATTTCCACGGATGGCGCTGAAGTTCAACGATGTGTTTGGTATTTGATGATTGGTAAAATACCTAAACACTATGAAACTGAAGCGGTTTTTCGTCGTCAAGGTGTAACAGTATTGTGGTAATACTCCAAGTGTTACTAAATCATATCGTTATTACTATATAGTATCGATTTTACAACCGGATATTAACATTTATTTAGACTTTACTACGGAAAATGCGTGGAAATAACTTTTATGTTTGTTTTGTATGCCGTACCAATTGGGTAAAAAGTCTATATTCAGCATACACTTGTAAACAATACAAGTGCACTTGTATATTCTGGGGGTGATCTTCTAAATTGTACGAGTGACTTATAAACAAGAGGACCATGATGGTCCTATATCGCTCACCTGAACCAAAATGATATGAGCAACACTTTTATTCACTTCAATAAATATTTATGACTTTAAGACTGAAAACGAACTTCTGGTCAATAACGTTGTGAAAATCAAACTCATCCACAATCTTATGGTGCCAAACATTGTGTCCAAAATTTGTCTTGTTTGATAAATAATTGTAGATTCTGGAGTATAAACAAGGTCAAAAGCAGCCGAAAACAGCAATTTTGTCAAATTCAAGGGCACATAACTCTCGACTTTTTTATCAGATCAGAATGAAAAACAAACTCATTCCAGATCTTATGATCCCCAACATTGTGTCCAAGTTTTGTGCTGATTGATCAATAATTGTAGATTCTAGAGTATAAACAAGGTCGAAAACAGCCAAAAACGGCAGTTTAATCAAATTCAAGAGCACATAACTCTCGACTTTCTTGTCAGATCAGGCTGAAAATCAAACTCATTTGAGATCTTATGATACCCAACATTGTGTCCAAGACTTGTCTTGATTTGTCAATAATTGTATATTCTAGAGTGTAAACAAGGTCGAAAACAGTCGAAAACAGCAATTTTGTCAAATTCAAGGGCACACAACTCTCAACTTTTTGATCAGATCAGACTGAAAATCAAACTCATCAAAGATCTTATGGTCTCAAACATTGTTTTCAAGTTTTGTCTTAATTGATAAATAATTGTAGATTCTAGAGTTTTAACAATGTCAAAAACAGCCGAAAACAGCAATTTTATCAAATTCAAGGGCACATAACTCTCATCTTTCTGGTCAGATCAGACTGAAAATCAAACTCATCTGAGATCTTATGATACCCAACATTGTGTCCAAGATTAGTCTTGATTGGTCAATAATTGTAGATTCTAGAGTGTAAACAAGGTCGAAAACAGTCGAAAACAGCAAATTTGTCAAATTCAAGGGCACATAACTCTCGTCTTACTGGTAAGATCAGACTGAAAATCAAACTAATTCAAGATCTTATGGTCTCAAACATTGTTTTTAAGTTTTGTCTTAATTGATAAATAATTGTAGATTCTAGAGTGTAAACAATGTCAAAAACAGCCAAAAACGACAATTTTATCAAATTCAAGGGCACATAACTCTCATCTTACTAGTCAGATCAGACTGAAAATCAAACTCGTTTGAGATCTTATGGCCTGCAACATTGTGTCCAAGATTTGTCTTGATTGGTCAAAAATTGTAGATTCTAGAGTGTAAATAAGGTCGAAAACAGTCAAAAACAGCAATTTTGTCAAATTCAAGGGCTCATAACTCACGACTTTCTGATCAGATAAGACTGAAAATCAAAATCATCCCAGATCTTATGATCCCCAATATTGTGTACAAGTTTTGGCTTGATTGATCAATAATTGTAGATTCTAGAGTGTAAACAAGGTCGAAAACAGCCAAAAATGACAATTTGGTCAAATTCAAGGGCAAGTAACTCTGGACTTTCTGATCAGATCAGACTGAAAATCAAACTCATTCCAGACCTCATGGTCCCCAACATTGTGTCCAAGTTTTGTCCTGATTGATGAATAATTGCAGATTCTAGAGTGTAAACAAGGTCAAAACTAGGTATTTTTCGATTCAAGGGCAGATAACTCCTGACTTTCTAGTTCGATCTGACCCATAATCGAACTCATCCGAGACCTTATGGCCATACATGTTTTGACCAAGTTTGGTCAAGATTGACTTATATTTGTAGATGTTAGAGTGTAAACACGAAATTGTGGACGGACGGACAGACAGACGGACGGACAGACGGACGGACAGACGGACGACGGACAAAAAGTGACCACAATAGCTCACCTTGAGCACTTTGTGCTCAGGTGAGCTAAAAATACAAGTACACGTATAGAATTTGAAAAACTACTTCAGAATAATGCACTTGGATTTTTCACACGTGCACCTTAAATATAAATTTTTGACCCATATGATACGTCATAGTTTTCCGTGATTTTATCACACCACCTACAGTATGTCTCTATTATATTTGTTTGTTTTGGCAGCAATTATAAGCAGACAAAATTGACATCAGAAGTAGTATTTGAGTTCAAAATAGAAAAATTGATTTCATTGACCAGCAAAACAGGCGTCGTTTTTATACCCTCCCTGCTAAAGGGGACCTACGAAATCCACAAATCTAAATGTCGAAAATCCGATCAAACTTAGCAGACATCAACCAAATGTCGCATTTTGAAAATGAACTTGGTAAGAAAAAATAATCTGGACCTTAGCGTGAAAGGTGTCGATTCCAGTCATTCTGCACAATCAGCACAGATTAACGAGCGTCTTTCCACGTTCTATGATGTCCCTTTTTAGCGTGACAGATCACAGCCGCGTTCTTTAGAGCGACATTTCCTGGGATATCTTGAGATTTCTTAAGATGTTTTAGGATAAAGCGCTCTTTTGAGCAAGATTTTTAAGACGATCACTGCGAGCCGCCATTGCTCTATACTTCTTTCGGAACCCCTCGGTGAATTCTGTAGCTATATGGGAGAGAATTGACAGAGTTGTTCCGAATGCTCCATGATTCATAAACCGCGAAGTTCCAAATGCTCAATACTTCATACAAATGACGTCATGATGACGTCATTTGCATGAAGTATGGACCTTTGGAACGCCTCGCTTATAATCTCGGTCTCATTTAGACGTTGTAACAAAAACATCTTAAGGAATCTTAAAAATCTCGCTCTAAAGAACGCGCCTCACAATTATCATTTTTATGTTATCATTTGTAGAGTCAGCAATATGTTACTTATAAATTTGACTTTTCGATGTCTATATTTACATGGAGAATTTTACTCTGATATATACAAACATGGATTCTATTGTCATAGTATTTGCATAGACTTAGCTTTGTACTTTTGTTCATTATCGTCCTCAGGAAAACGACTATTTACATTCTTACCCTTACCAATTATTACGCGATTTGATTGTTTGAACTTTTATTATAAAAACTTGCTGTATTTAATAAAAATAATTCAATCGTGCTATCTTTTACTCTACTGTATTCTTTATACACCCGCTTACAAGTATTTCAGTCTATTTGGAGCATTTCATCTTCGCAAGTCAAGTGTGAAATCTACGACATAGTTTCTGTACTCACGCTTGGCGGATTTTGTCCGATTTTCTTGGTGTCGTGTTAAGCGTTTTCATTGCTTTCGTTACCAACCAGATTACTCGATACATCTGCTGTTTATGTGTAGAGAAATAATGATCACGGGTGGGAAAATGTATCGCATTTGCGATTTAAACAAAAAACAAAAAGAAAATCGAGTTTATTGCAATAGACCGAACATTTGGTGGACTTCAGTCCACCACTAGTACCACACTGGAAAGATTACCCTTTACACGCAATCCTGTTTTACCAGAGCTTTCACAGGCTGTAAAAACTTGCATTAGTCTGAACAATTATTCAGTTTAATCTTAGCCTACTCTACCTGCGTTATACTCAATTATTGTGGCCTGAAAAGTTAGACAACTCGATAGAAATGGCACTAAATTTGGCAATTTGCTTGAAATGAAATTAGGTTAAACAGGATAAGGATTATTACAAAAAATTCTAGAATTAGTGCAATTAACATGTTGATGATGTCAAATTATTTTTTTAAAACAAGACTCAAAGGAGTATAATAAACTTTTTGCAAATGCTTATAAAGGGTACTTAGTACAATTTTAAATTTTACATTCTTAGAAATGTTGACCATTTATATTTAAATTGAAAAAAAAAACGGCACTTTACCGCACTCATTTCTTCTTCATATTTTACAATAAGTACCGCCATACAGTGGCGTAAAATTTATGTAAATTTCTTACGTTAACAAAAACTTGAACTGGGTGAAATAAAGAATCGAATTTGGTTTAAAAATAAATCTTAAGCTAAGAATTTTGGCAATGATGTCAAATAAAATTGATCCAAAATTGTATTTTGTAAACCAATATAAACGATTTCGGTTTACACATGATATGAAGCTATTTTACATCATTTTTGGGCATTTTTTTTGCTAGAAAACAAAAAGTTAGAGTGCATATTTCCTCTTTGAACTAGGTACCCCATCCCTTTTTTATACAAGAAAACTAATTTCAAGCGCACACTCTCCCAAAGAGACCCAGTTTTGACAACCAACAGGACAACCACAAGCCGGCGTTTCGCGATACAAAGAAAGGTTCGGACTCAAATCCACCAAACGTGAATACAAACGTAAGTGTGTTCAACCTCGGCTAGTGATGATGGTGTGTTTTGTGCCAAGTATTGAATGTCTTACATAAAGTCCAGTGCCATGTCAAATGAATCAAGTAGAACGAGAGGTCAATATATTTTTGATATGTATTTGAAACAATGCCATCACCACCACAATCTCCCCAACATCAACATTCAACAACAACATCAATAATAATAATAATAATAATAATAATAATACAATACAATACAATACAATTCTTTATTGCCTCCGAAATCGGAGATATTGCATAGTACATTTACATAATAACAATTTGTGACATTTTATAACAATAGTGTGACTGTTTATAAACAAAAGTGAATATAATGAAACAAAAAAGAATATGTATAGCTCATGATAATTGAACCGACAGATCAGCCCTAACCAAAAGGCTTGGATGCTCTGCCAGGTCATTCATCGCGAGGTATACATGAGCATCAAACATTTCTAATACACCGTCTTATCATTTGAAGCTATCCACTTATAGCTTCATATTGCTGTGTGATATGTTTCAATAAATTCTAATACAAGATACAATGTATCTGTAGCAAATCATCAAAAATGCCTTTTCTGCATCTTCATCTAATATTGGAGGTAGGGAAGCCCCCATGATACGCAATGTCCAGGCGAAGTTCTCCAGAGAAGAGAGCTCGTCGGCAAGAGAATTGCCAAATAACGATCTCACCTCTCTGATGAATTCCGCTCTTTGCTGATCAGTTTTCAGACACTCTGATAGTAAATGGACAGTTGCTTCTGTATGTAACATGTTACAATCACCACATCTTGCATTTGAAAAATGGACTGGCTTGACCCATATTTTTGCGACCGTATTTTGAACTAGACGGAAATGGCTTAATTGAGAAACTTTGTACACTATACCCTTGTCAATCTCAGGGTGCAAAACTTGAAAAAAAAGAAAATTCTGGATTATTTGATAAACGCGTTTCCCACAAACTCTGTTCCCTGTCAATAATTGCAGAAGTGATTATAAATGCGTTTCCACGTAAATTTGCTAGGGAGTACGTTTTTGCTAAAATAATCATTTAACAGATAAGTCAGTCTGTACACAGATAAAACGCGACATATATCTGGTATAAAGCCCAATCGGACAGATTTCTTATTTTCGATGAACATTATAAATTTAATGACAAATATTTCTTTAGATATGCAATATTCGGACAGACTTAATATTTTGAACAAAAACATAAGTTTGATTTTGTCGATCTCACTGCCGATTCTGTAAAGTCCTAGCATCGACTCAGCCATATCAGACCGCGTCCGGGTCGTGAAACCTTGAATCTTTTTCGAAACGAAATGTTGAAAGGTTGAAAGCTTTTGTCGATCTCTTTTTGTCATATCGTTCCATAGTTCCGCTCCGTAAAGCAGTGTAGGGCGGACTATTTTGGCATATAAGTTAGCCGATACGAGCGGGTTTACCCCGGACGGATGGAGGCCTTGACCAACCATGGCAAATAGAGAATTGCGGGCTTTCTGAATACGATTATCTATGCAGGTATTCAATTTCAGTGATGAATGTAAGGTAATGCCTAAATGAACCAAGGATTGTACCTGTTGCAGAAAGTGGCTACCGAACATAATACCAACTGTTAGTATAACACGTTTTTCGCTGAAAACTATGACTTGTGACTTTGATACGTTAATTCGTATTCTCCATTCCTGACAATACCAATAGACAATATCAACCAGTCGTTGGAGATAGAGAGGATAATAATAATAATAATAATAATATGGTAATTGGCGTGTACTTGCCTTCTCTTCTGCAATCCCCGTTAATGCTACGGTCACAAATCACTAAATGTGATTTTTTACTTCGGCGAATTCCTAAACTCGAATGCCACCGGCGATTTTTTTACGAATCGCTGCGAGTGGTCATAAATAACTGCCACTAAAATGCCGCCTGACGGGGCCCGCGCGGCGACAGGCGGTTTCCAAGGTACAAGGTGCGCGTGTCGTCATCAGGATGTCGGCCGGTGGCAGTCAGGTGGTAGGCAGGTGGCAGGTCTGCCCCTGTCAGCTTTAAACTGCCACCGCCGGGCGACCTTTAATATTTCACGTGCCACCGGCTGGCAATCGCGCGTTTTAATTGCCACCGCCCGGCGCCCGCCCGATAATCTGACGGCGGCAGGCTAATTTCCGAGGAATCTAAAACCTTGACTGCTCTCAAAAGTTAACATTGTTCTCAAAATAGCTAAAGCCTACAGTAGGAATTGTGAAAATGCCGCTGCTGTTCGGCACGCATTTCTTCTTCCAGCAGTAGGAAAGTCAAAAGCAACTGTCTGCGCTCGATTCTCTCGAGTCGCAATCTTAATTCGGTGATTCGAAGGTCTCTAAGTCTTGGAGCTACTACAACCGCCATGAATGTAATATTGTGTATCGGATGAATGTTTCCTAATTCATATTCAAAATAACTTTGATTCTATGCAATGGATTTGACCCAAAGTTTACACATATCTAGCTACATCATAAAGGATCATGTTCACAAAATATCATGTCAATTCATACAAAAATAAAGTTTGTAGAGATAGTTTCGTAAGGTTAGTGCATCAAAAATAAGCAAAATCTGAGATCGACAGAAGGACGAATACAGAAAATCAACAAACTGATATACATGATTAATTATTCTGAAAATATTCTGTCCTTAGTACATTGAAAGTATGTGCAAAATTTCACTTCGATCTGATCCATACAGAAAAAGTTATTTAACTTCAAGGTAAAAAAATGCTTCTTGCGTCAATTTACCCCACCCACTTTGTTAGCCATTATCTCCAAAAATAAGCCCTCATCAGAATTTTTACACATACAAATTAAAGATATTATGTAACCCTATCAATTCACAGAATTTAAAGAAAATCTATTTTTTGAACCCTTATTGCAACCCATCCTTTGACAAACCGTTGGTGTTATTATAATATCTAGTAACTACGGCTTGAATCAAGCTGTAGTTACGAGATTTTTGAAACAAAACCTATACTATTGTTTGTCCGAAGTTTGCGCCACGGTTACCTACGTTTAAAATCGTTCCCTATTACCATACGAGATAACGGTTTATTTTGTTTCGATGGTAAGATTTCTAGTTTTATGTCTAGTATCTAGACATTCAATTCAAGAAAATTTCAAAAGTCGATTTTTTTGTAAAATATATTTTTCACTATGAAAATCTTCTTGAAGAAATCTTGCTCTTTCTAAAGCACTTTGATTTCCCTCAGGGCGTAAGAAATCTATTCTAATAGACGAAATTCTATCTAAAATTTGACACATATGTCTACCGTTGGGTAAGAAAAGTTGAACCTATTTCAGTAATAATTTTATACAGGATAAAACTTTGTTGCGTTTCACTGACACCAAATTTCTGATCATATAACACGCATCATATGGAAAGTGGAAAGAATTCAACGAAATAAGCCATGTTTGCATAAAGCATAATTTTACGAGGCACGCGTTAATGCCAAATATCCATCAAGCAGTGAAGAATGTATTTGTGGTTGTATATCGTAGCTTTTTATTAAAAACCTAATAACAGAAGCTTGTTTTAAGCTGCAGTTGCGAGACTTTTGTTGAAGAGCAGTGATATCTGTATCTGTAATTGCAAAGATGCGACGGGATATCAAAAGTTTGTGTGTCATGGGCTTTTAAACTATTCAGAAAGTATCATATCTTACAACTGTTGTAGGGCCTACATGAATGTATCAAATAGAGATTGCTTATTGGACCATACTGCTGGATGATATAATCTAGTCACACGAAGTTGTTGAAAGGGACGTACCATACCCCTAGATTTTCGGTAAAATGTACAGTACTTTACAGGGTTGTAATAAGGTTTCTGGTTCTAAAGGCTCAATTTTGCCGATTTGTTTTCTATGTGATACATAAAAAAGCCAATGAAATAGCGTGAAAGGATCTAAAACAATAGTTTTAATCCACCATATTGGTAATATCAGAGAATCATATCATCATTCCACTATAAAATTAACGCATTTTTTTCTCGGTAATTTAGTTTTATGTAATTTGACGGACTAGAACTGCTAAAGCTAATGAGGCGTCATTTTCTTGTTAAACCCCGTATAAAAATTACAGAGAGTGCGTAATGTGAAATTCGCAGGGGAATAAATAATCATTTTAGGAACTTTTTGGTGGCAGGCTTTTCAGAAAATTAGGGGAATTCTGCATTGTCTTATTGCAGATTAGTGCAATATTGGCAACTATTAAAAGTAATGATGAACTCGGCCAAAGCGATGGACGTTTTTCGCTACAACAAGGTACAGATATTTTGCGTTGAAATGTGAGTTTAAAGATCTGATTGGATAGTTTTTCTAAAAATAATGACTTTATTCTAAAAATAGACCGGGTTTACCGATATGTATTGACAAACCGTCTGTGTTGTTATAAAATCTCGTAACTACGGCTTTATCGAAGCCGTAGTTACGATATTTTATAATAACACCGACGGAATACTATGATCGCGAAAAAACTTCCCACGCTTTGGCCGAGTTCACCACCAGTGGTTATAGCCCTTTACCAAACGACAAAATCAGGGAGTGGTCTAATTGGAAATCTACTGCAGACAAAAATGTTGTTATAGATACTATTTGGTTACATTTCAGCACATATAATATTGAGACAAAAGTAGAAAATGCCAATTTTCATCATTTTTTCCTTTTCACCTCCAAATCCCCAAGCCTTTTCTCATTAGGACGTCAAAAAGCAGGGAGAGTGATAGGGGAATTCTATTTTGTTTAAATAGCACGCTCACAGAGAAGGTTCATATTTTACCTAAGAAATCACACCCATGAGTGCGATGAACTCTAACTTATAATGGGATTTACACACTGTGTTGTAAGTTGTACGTTAGGTTTGTGTAGTCATTCAAAGATGGCGACAACGATATAGCATGAGAGGTAGGTGTCATAGTTTTTCATTGATAAATTTCTTATACGGTCGTATCTTGCCTTGATACTGATATCATTATACAGGGGAAATGTATACCTATCAACGGTTCTATATATCAAAGTATCAGTGTTGTCCTATCGTACTCAGTCGTTGTACAAAGACAGCCAAACACGGAAAACTTTTTTCGAAGCGAGAAAGTTGCCCTTTTAAGGATGATTACATAGTAATCAGCGAACTAGGGAACAAATTATTGCTCTAAATTAGATGTTTTTAACATGCTCTTTTCTATGGTTACCCTCCTTTTACACAAAAATGTCCAGAATGTCCACAAACACCTTTTTTACTAAATGGCCAAACAACGGTGTAGTCCCAGTGAAAATATGCAGACACAACGGTGCAGTTTCTGTGTTTTGTGTACGGTGTGGTTATATTTTCATAACGAATTGTGAATGGTGTAGACATAATTCAATTGTGAACGGTGTAGACTTGAAGCAATAGTAATGTTTAATGATAACGTTTTCACGGCTGAGAATCATGTTTTATAATTACTACCGAAATTATTCAACAATTATGTTAATAGATGACTGACTTGTAACTGCTTTGCAGCAAAGAAGGTGACAATATGTCTACAAAATATACTTTAATCAAAATACAGAAAGAATCTAGTTTCTTTGCTATTTGTCAAAGCAATTCCGTAAGGGTCAAAAAGTAGAAAGTACCAAGAATCTGGCGGTGTCTGTTTTATTTTTTTCTTTTATTTTTAGTTCCATGCTGTTCACTTGTTACTACCGTCATTTCGAAGGAAGTTTCGAAGAGTTTGTGAAGCATTCGGGACAGGACCATTCCGGTCAGATATTCAGGTTTGAAAACTCTGAACTGTAGTATCATTCCGAATATTATCAAGAGGTCAGACTAGGACATCATCCCCATTTGCGAGCATAGAATACACAAGATAGACCTCATCAATGTAGAAAAAAGGATTTTGGGCTTAACAATCTTTCTATCAATGATATCCCCGATTTTGAATGCATGAGTCCAGTACATAAAAAATACGAAGTTCAACACCCCATAAAGTCGTTCAAAAAGCTCCGACCTTAATTCCTGATATTTCCATTGGACGTGCTGAAACAGATGATACGGATAGGGACTCTTCTCTTTCCCCACGAGACATGGAAACAATGGCTGAAATGAACAGTTTGTTCCCAATTGTGATTGAGAAGCGTTGATCAACTTGGTAATTGTTTATCTTAGTCGAGGAAGGTCGGTTCCCGATGGAAAACATTGAATTTCATTTATTTATGGATGTAAGTTCTACTCTCTTGTAAGTACTTCAATGCGTTTTACTCCAAAAGTAAAACGGTTTTGACGAATAGAATATTGTCTTTTTCATTTCAAATGGTTACATTTTATGAGTGGGCCCAAAAAATCTTGGTCAGAAAATTGTCAGTCCTGAAGAAGAGGTTAATTACGTATGAAAATTCCAAAATGAATTTTGCAGTTCCGTAATTCTATTTTCAAGACTTAAACGGAAGGCCCAAATGTTTATGAAACAAATTTATAATTTATGTTTTGTTACTTATAATTTATGTTTTGTTGATGGAATCCTTTATTTTGGGTAAAATCATACTTCAATGAGAGGTCAATTTGAAAACTAGATACATGTTGATCAATAATTATCATACTCCTTAAGTTGAAATCATTTCATTCATTACAAGAATTGTTTGTAATAACCAATTAAAACAGATACAAAGAAAAATTCAAAGCCAGAGTTGAAATTTCGAATCTACAAATCAAATGAACGGATGAACAAGAAACTGAGCATTGCACCCACATCTTAGGGTAAGTCACTAAACATGGCCCTAAAATGACTGCTATCGTATGTATTGTTTAATATTTTGTGATGGTATTCCTTGTGATTATCATGTCCGTCAGATGTTTTTTTTAATACCAAATAACAAAAAATGTCTTCCAAAAATTAAATTAAACATACATCGAACTGTTTTAGGCTTATGTGAATGAAGAAAAGAGAAAACGGCATATTTCCTTAACTTTTGTTTTCGTTTACTTTGAGGATGGTGGCGTTTTCATCAAGGGAAATAACTGTGTTTTCTAAGACCAAAGTATTTGAGGGAGATAAATCAGATGTGCAGATGATCTGCTAGCTGTTCGAGCTAGTTCGCCCTATACAACATACCAAGTCTACACCGTTCACAACTTGTTGTGAAAATAATAACTACACCGTACATAAAACACAGAAACTGCACCGTTGTGTCTGCATATTTTCACTGGGACTACACCGTTGTTTGGCCATTTAGTAAACACAGCGTTTGTGGTCATTCTGGACATTTTTGTGTACAATAACGGTAACCATAGAAAAGAGCATGTTCAAAACATCCAAGTTAGAGCAATAGTTTGTTCCCTAGTTCGCTGTGTACATTGTAATCATCCTTAAAAGGGCAACTTTCTCGCTTCGAAAAAAGTTTTCCGTGTTTGGCTGTCTTTGCACAACGACTGAGTACGATAGGACAACACTGGTACTTGGCTATATAGCACCGTTATTAGGTATACATTTCTCCTGTACGATGATATCAGTATCAAGACAAGATACGGCAATTTAAGGAAATTATCGACGAAAAACTAAGACACCCACCTCTAACGATTTTCCACGGACGCCATCTTTGATTGACCACTCAAAACTTCCGTACAAACTACACAAATCTAACGTACAACTTACAACACAGTGTTACATGTTACCGTTTCTTATTGAATAGTGATGCAAGGGTTATTAAAGATGGTCATTGATAAAATCTTGAAAGCCCTTGGAAAGACGAAGCTTTGTGCAGTGAAAATTGTATATACTCTGTAAACTTTTATTCTATTATAGTAAATTGCGACAGGCAAAATATAACTACGTTGCATCTCTAAGCGTTCAATCAATGAAAACAACGTCGATTATCAAACTATTGATGATGAATAAGTTTGTCTGAAAATATATTTGCCGAGGCCGGGGAATGAACCCGGGACCTCATGAGTATTATTTTAAAAGAAAGTATTATTGGACAGAAACAAAAGCTCATTTTGAGATTTCTTTTTATTTTCATAAGGTTTTCATACGCAATGGTTTTTTTAACAATCATACAAAATGCTTTATTGATAAGTTTTGGCATGAAAAACAAAAACAAAGTTTGAAGACAGTTTTATAAAATAGTGTTCTCCCTAGCTAAATAAGCTGTATCGGTCCCACTACAGCTTCATGTGTAATGTCCATATAGCTTAAAAATATAATACAGCTTAATTTCTTCAAAATAGTCATCAAATGGAGGTATTTTGAGGTAGTTCATGTCATAAACTGATAAATGATGCAATTTTACAGTCGTTAATGTAACAATTCTTTCTTCCTTACTTTTTGGAGAAGAGGTCCACATTTGACAAAATCTGTGTTACTTTTGTTTTCGAATTATGTTTTGGAATATTTTGTTTTATCAGTAATTACAGGAATATTTCATAATGCTGGTTATCATTGCTGTAGTGACTTGCAACTGTATCTCGGTTTATTAGCACATTTACATTTGAGCTGGGATCTGTAAAAACGTCCCTCATAGCATTTCTAAAAATTGAGTTTCAAGATAAGCCTGTTGCCAAATACAGTCAATTATGCATTCATGCTGCTCTCTCTATATATAAGTTACTACAGGTCAGGAAGAAGCTATTAGAGAACAACATGGATCCTGATCAGACTGTGCGTATGCACAGGCTGATCTGGATCTATGTTGGGCTTAAAAGCCTTAAGGGACGTTTTTCCAGATCCTGGCTCATTTATTTCTTACACATTTGTATATTCTAAAATTTGAGATACCGTGCTTTAATGTGAAATTCCGAGTCCGCGTTTGCTTAGAAACTCCGCTTGAAGGTTTTAACTTTTACAAAACGCAAAATGTTTTCAATGTCAAGTCTGTATATATGCTATTTCGGTTCTACATACATGCATCATGTTGGATTGTAAAAATCTTTCTCGATCGCTCGTTTTCTTACATTTTTCCTTCATCAACAATAATGACGAGGGGCGTGGCGCCATTTGCCTGGATGAACTAGTCCAAAACTATGATAATGTAGATTTGACGTAGAGATGCATCATTATCTACAAAAAGCTTCGCACATCTACGGATGTCACCAGTCACAACCTCGTCAATTTTCGTTGCCATGGATGACACCCGAAGTTTTAAACCTGAAATGAATCTTCGTTTTCATGTCAAATAAGATGAATTCATCTTAAAGAGAATTGCTTTTATTTAATATATTTGCTTTTGCAACGTCACCGCAATTTGAAGTTAAAGTTGACCGTTTATACATGTAAGGTTAACACGGCTATAATGGGATTACACAATTGACGTCATCATCCATATCTGGTCCACAGATAAATTTCAGTTTCGTTTTACGCGCACCTGTAAATCACGTATCTTTATCAGGTTATAACTCGGGTTAGGGGTTGATTTTTTCATCGCAATTTTTGCTAATCTTTTTTAGCCAATCCTCTTGAAGATGAATTCATCTTATTTGACATGAAAACAAAGATTCATTTCAGGTTTAAGAAGTGTTTGGTACCTAATGATGGATGGAATACCTCAATTTGACTAGGTAGAATGTGAACATGTACCTAGAAGTTCCTTGTTAGAAGGAACAAACTATATCACTACTCTATAAGACAAACGTACATGCATATCACTGATGTTTACATTCATCAATAAAGGGCTGAATTAAAAGTCGGTGTTATTTAACCCGTATGTCTGAACTGAATTAAGACGTCTTATCCAGTAGGTATCACTGTTCCAATGATGCAAACTTCCATGTACTGGAATGTGTGACATATCGAGCTGTGATCGGCTACTGAAGTTCTATTTAATAGGACTCATGTTTTCCAGACCTGTGCAAATACATGTGTTAACTCATGACCATAAGAAGAAAAAATAATAAATAAGATGATGTCAATCGACATTTTCTACTTTTGTCTAAATATTTTCTGCGCTGAACTGTAAACGAATTTTATCTGTACCAACATATGATTTTTTTTTTATCTGCAGTGCTAGATTTCAAATTGGAACACTCTCGAATTTTATCGTTTTGTAAAGAGCTATAATAGTAACAAAGATTGCAGTAAATATGCAATTAGACAACGCATATTTCCCCTAATTTTCGCATCAGCTTGTCATCAAAAAGTTACTAAAATAATTATTTATTCCCCTGCGATTTTAACATTACGCACACTCTGTAATTTTATGTGGGGTTTAACTAGAAAATGACGCCTCATTAGATCTAATAGTTCTGGTCCGTCAAATTACATAAAACTAAATTACCGAGAAAAAATGTGCTAATTTTGTAGTGGAATAATGATATGATTCTCTGATAGCACCAATATGGTGGATGAAATTATTGGTATAGATCCTTTCGCGCTGTTTTTGATTGGCGTTTTTGATGTCTCACATAGAAAACAAATCGGCAAATTGAGCCTTTAGAACCAGAAACCTTATTACAACCCTGTAAAGTACTGTCCATTTTACCGAAATTCTGATGGTACGGTACCTCCCTTTCAACAACTTCGTGTGACTAGATTATATCATCCAGCAGTATGGTCCAACAAACAATATCAACTTCGATACAGTCATGTACAATAGTTGTAAGATATGATACTTTCTGAATAGTTTATATGCCCATGATACACAACCTTTTGATATCCCGTCGTATCTTTGCACTTACTTCTATATAGATACATGTATATCACTGCTTTTTAACCAAAACCAAGTTGCAATTATGAGGTTTTTGATAAAAAGCGACGATGTATGACCACAAATACATTCTTTACTGTTTGATGGGTGCTTGGCATTAACACAATGTCTCGTAAAAGTATGTATGTGTAAACATGGCTCATTTCTTTGAATTCTTTCCACTTTCCAAATGATGCGCATTACTATGATCAGAAATTTGGTGTCAGTGAAACACAGCAAAGTTTTATCCTGTATAAAATTTTTACTGAAATAGGTTCAACATTTCTTACCCAACGGTAGACATATGTGTCAAATTTTAGATAAAATCTCGTCTATTAGAATAGATTTCTTACGTCCTAAGGGAAAATCAAAGTGTTTTAGAAAGAGCAAGATTTCTTAAAGAAGAATTTCAGAGTGAAAAATAAATTTTACAAAAAAATATACTTTTGTAATTTTCGTGAATTGAATGTCTAGGTACTAGACATTAAAATCGAAACCCTTTCATGAAAACACGATATACCAGTGTCATCTCGCATGGTAATTTTGCTGCAGACAGTTGTGTGACACAATATTTTCGATAATTTCCGATTTTCCAATATTTTTTTTATCGGGCGCCGTAAAAGGATCCGACACAACCAACAAATCCATGACATGTTTTCACATTATCTGCTTCAAACCAAGTTTAAATCGGACACGTACAATGTATTTTAACAAAAAATATTGGAGACTTTCCGCATTTTTTTTAATCGTGTTGTTGTTGGTTGTGTTGATACAGTGACGCGACGTCAAAAGTTGGGGTACAACGCGTAACGTCACGTAACGTCGAATTTGGTCATTTTTACACTTTACATGCGTTATATACGAATGCTTATTCAATTTGGTAAACACCAGACTTCGCTTATCCATCTGTCAAATATATTGTTACAAATAAATAAAATGAATCATGTGCTATCAACAATTAAATGATTAAGCTAGACTTACCTTGGTACGGCTATTGATGTTTATCATAATTAATTGTTTACTTCATAAATAACTAAGATGTTTATTTTCATGTAGGTTTACGAGGTGGATATTTTGCTTTTACATTGGAACAGCGGACGTTCCTCTTGTACAT
Source organism: Fragum sueziense (assembly GCA_963680895.1). NCBI lineage: Eukaryota > Metazoa > Mollusca > Bivalvia > Cardiida > Cardiidae > Fragum > Fragum sueziense. The sequence continues at coordinate 50,252,244 of OY804604.1, forward strand.
CTACATGTGACATCATTTTTCGTTTTAAAAAGATAATTAGTTTTGAATGAACTCACTAGTATTCAAAATATCGATGCTCGGAATTTGACGGATTTGAACATATTGGCATAGAAAGGTGCGTTAACATTTGTGTACGGGAAAAACATGTACAGGGGTGGACATGTCGGTCTTACCTGCGTGAGTTCAAAATAAATCAAGAAAACGATGTATTTGATTCTTCATTAGTCATTAAACTATGATTCATTTAATGAACTTAATTATTAACTTTATGTTACACATCCCGTTTAAAAATGGATGCATTTTTCATTTATTCACTGTCGAAACCAGCGTATCATTCATTGATGACCGGGATTTTCCACGACTGATCGCAATTATTTTAACGTGTGCGACGTCACCTGCAAATGTTAGCGTATTTTTTCTAAATTGGGACATTTTTGAAACGCTGCTTCAAACACAACCATTGCTTTATCATACTCTCAATCATTGAGAAATTTTGCATGTCGTAAATATGTCTCAGATGTATATTTATTAGAAGCCAGTTTTGGACAATTCTCAATGCAAGGACAAAAATCGCTGATTTAAAAAACTACTATCGGGTTTTCATGCGTATGCGACGTCACCTTCACGCATTTTTTCTAAATTGAGAATTTTTGAAACGCTGCTTCAAACACAACCATTGCTTTATTTTACGAACAATCATTACGAAATTTTGCATGTCGTAAATATGGCTCAGATGTATTTTTGTTACAAGTTAGTTTTGGACAATTCTATATGCAAGGGCAAAAATCGTTGCTTTAAAAAAATACTATCGGGTTTTACGTCACCTGCAAATGACGTAACGTATTTTTTTTTCTAAAGTGGGACATTTTTTTAAACGCTGCTTCAAACACAACCATTGCTTTATTTTACGCATAATCATTTCGAAATTTTGCATGTCGTAAATATGGCTCAGATGTATTTTTATTGCAAGCTCATTTTGGACAACTGTAAATGCAAAGGCAAAATCGCTGCTTTAAAAAAACTACTATCGGATTTTCATGCGTGTTTTACGTAACTGGGACATTTATGAAACGGCGTAAAACAATAAAATTACATGTGTTGTATTAATATATTTTAAACCATATGTAAGCCGGTTTAACAAAAGATGAAATGAATCTCGTCATTCAAATATCACGTAGATATCTTACAAAAAATATTAATTAAGCAATGCTTTAAAAATTGACCCCTCAAATTTAAATGTAAAGTTACAAAACTTATCGGTGCCACTTTTCGCCACCCCCTTGATGCCGGTTGACACCATCAATGTCAAAATGATGCCATGTTTTGGCTAGCATCCGTGCTTTTCTGTGATGAAATTGTGCGCGTTTTTTGATAAAAATTCGCAAAACAGCTATTTTTGTTCCTTTCGGTGCAGAGCGTAAATTGTTACAAGTTACAACGTCATTTTTGCTGTATTGTGCATGCATTACATTAATAAAATGGCAGTTATTGTTGTCTCAGGTAGTCGAAAGATATATGGTATTAAAGAACAAAATAACAGGATCCCGATGGTATATGATTATCATATATGATTGTTTACAAGAAACAAATGTTTTCCGTTTAGTACACCGAGTAACGTTTTTTCACAGTGCACCCCAACTTCGCGTCGGGCCATTGAACATTACTACATGTATATTCACTTTCAGCTATTAGAGATTTGTAAAACTAATCTTATATTTCAAATTCTTGATGTACAAAAATGAACATATTGTAATTTGTAAGTTTTTTTTGCTTATTTTTAACACACATTTCCGACAGGACGGAAACAAACAAAAGTACGAATCAAATTCTATGTAAATGATATTACAATGGAATCCACGTTTATACACCAGAAAAAAATTTTCAACGCAAATATCAATATAAAAAAATCTAAGAAACATGTAGCAGATTTTGCAAAAAATTACATGAATATAAAAAGTGTGACTTGTACCGCTAAATGGGAGCTTCTGGGACCTATGAAAAATATCGACCATAGTAAAACTGCGCTGACTGTGCTGACTAAATAGAAACTTTTCACGCTAAGGTATTTTTCTGGATCCAGATTATTTTACCATAATCTCACTTAGTCCATTTGGACAACATTTGGTTGACGCTTGTTACATGTAAGACTAATTTGGTTTTCGATATTTGATTTTATGGATGTGTTTAGCATAGCTAACACATCCAACTACGTTCGTTTTAATGATCGATGAAATCCTTTTTGCGCTATGAACACTATTCTAGATGCTGACAAATATACTACTCCTGGTATCAGTTTTATCTGCTTATCATAATTGCTGCCAAAGCAAAAACCATCAATATGATATAGTCATTCTGTATGTCGTGTGATCAAACCATTTAAAACAAACATACAGATCAAACAAAAGAAATATGTCAACGCTTTTTCCCAGGTAAAGTTAGAATAAAGTTTAATATCCGGTTGTAAAATCGATGCTATATAGTAATAATCATATGATTTAGCAACACTTGAAGTAGATAGTTACTAAAGTACTATCAGCAATACTGTTACTCGTTGACGACCCGACATAAAACGCTTCAGTCTTATAGTTTTTAAGTAATACACCAATCACTTAAGGCCAAACACATCGTTTAACTTTTGCGCCATCTGTGGAAACGGAAATTGGCGAGGTTATCCACCCGTCACGCTAAAAGGGACCTTATCCGAACTCCAAAAATAAAAATTTTGACAAAATTGTCACACTCACCACAGGTCAACAAGATTCCGTATGTTAAAAATGACCATAGAATCTATAGTAAGTTAGGGAAAATATTCCGGATTAAGAAAATTACATAAAAGTGGAAAGTGTCGGCCCTAGTCTGGCTGCGCGGACTGCTCAGACTGACTAGGGTCGATATTTTTCACACATCCGATAAGGTGCCTTTTAGCGTGACGGGTCACATATATTCTTAACGTCTGGATACCATCATCACTTTCCGTTAACGCGGACAATGTTTAAGATGGAGACAGCATTACATAAAATGTTTTCTACCTATTGATAGATGGGTATAACCAGAGATAATTTGTCTCTTTGTTCAAGTTGGTATCAGGATATATGAACAAAACAATAGATAGAGATAGATAGATAGATAGATAGATAGATAGATTTTATTTAGGTAAAAGATACATGACAATACATGGTAAAACATAAAATAAAGGATTACAATGCAGTAAGCATATAAAACATCGTACATCACATGATCACAGTTATCAACAGTTACCATGTCTGCCACATCCCTACCTAGGATAACGCAAAAAAGAGATGAGTGATCTCTTATTTCCATTGCGGTCCTAAGCACGGGTGTGGCTGACATAGAGGGACATGGTGATTGAATAGTAAAAATTACATAAAGTTAACAAATATCATTATCACAGCTTTTTTATCACAGTAATACAATGTGTTACATTGTTTTTTCTAAATGACATTTAATTTTTGCCTTGAATTGAGAGAGCGACTCTACAGATTTGATATTGGCAGGTAAGCAATTCCAAAGGTTGCATCCCGTATAAGAAAATGATTTCCTTCCATGGGAACCAACCTTCGGAACCGCAAAACAGCCACTGCTACTAAATCTCGTATTGTATTTGTTTGAAGATGCTGGGGCTGAAAAGTACTGCTTCATGTAATCAGGTGCTAGTCCATTTTTAATTTTGAACACATGAACAAGTATTATCTCTTCCACTCTTTTGGAAACTGGCAACCAATTCAAAATTTTAAAATGTTTGTCTAAAATACGTGATATGTGGGGTAACTCTAGAACAAACCTTATCATTTTATTTTGCATAATTTGAAGTTTATCGGTCCATTTTTTATTTAAACCAAAATACCAAAATGCACATGCGTAATCAAAATGACACTGCATATTAAAGATGAAACAAGCAATTTTCTGGTATGTAATGTTAGAAATTTGTTTTTACGATACAAGAACTTAAGGCGTGCGTTTGCTTTGTTGAGTAATGATTTTGCCATTGATTCACCGGACAAGTTTTGATCTAGAGAAGCTCCAAGATATTTAACAAATGAAGTTGAGTTAATATGACTACCATTACATGAAACATTAACATTTGCATTTGATTTAAGCTTTTGCTTTGTACCAAAAAGAATACATTCGGTTTTACCAAGATGTAAAGACAATTTATTATCAATTAGCCACGATCTTACAATGTTAAGGTCCTCAGATAATGCCTTTTCCACAGACACCCTGTCTCTACCAGAATATAGTATTGCGGAATCATTTGCATAGAGAAAAAGTTTGTTTTTAACAACAGCAGTCATATCATTAACATAAATAAGAAATAACAGTGGACCAAGTATCGAACCCTGGGGAACACCACATGTAATGTTTGCAAATGAAGAATGGACTTTATTAACATCAACTAGTTGTTTTCTATCGCTTAGATAGGAAGAAAACCAATTGATGATATCATTCCCTAATCCTATTGATTCAAGTTTCATTATAAGTATTGAGTGATCGACAGTATCAAATGCCTTTTGTAAATCAAGCAGTACCATACCCACATAGTTACCTTTATCCATTTGAAATCTAATGTAGTCAGAAAGATGGATGAGACAGGTGTCCGTGGAATAACCTCTTCGGAACCCAGATTGAAGATTGTAGAGTAGGTCTTTTTCAGTAAGATATTTTTCCACTTGGTCAAAAACAACCCTTTCAAATATTTTTGAGATAACACTTAAAATTGATACAGGTCGATAATTTCCAACGCAAGTTTTATCACTCTTTTTATATAAAGGAATGACCCTAGCTGATTTTAAATCAGGAGGAACAACTCCCTAAATTAAAGACAAGTTGATAACATGAGTTAAAGGGCATGCAATTATTGAAGAACAGTCTTTGATAAAACGCGCTGGAATACCATCTAAACCAGTTGACTTGTTTGCATCTAATTTATTTAGATATTTCAATACTGTGTTTTCACTAACCAAATTAAAAGAAAAACTATTTCTTCTTACGCCCTTTCTAGCATAGAATAAATCTACAAAATCTCTCCCAAATGCAAAGGATGGAGATGGTAAATTTGACACAAGGTTTGCAGCTACCGTAGTAAAAAAGGTGTTAAATCCTTCAGCTACTGTTTGTTTATCAAAACATAAACAATGGGATAGATTCAGTCCGTTCGTTTAAAGCAATATAAAACCATGGGTGGATACTTTCATGTGCATCCCTGGCATAAATTATATCAAATAATTATCTTTAGAAATGGCATCCTTTAAATACGATTAAGTAGACGGTGAAACTACATGTACATTGTACATTAAAAAGAATCCAAAATTTTCAATGACTATGGAACAGTGGAACATGGACAGTTCTGGTTCTACTCATTTTCTCAGTGATGCCCAATTTACAATGCTGGCAGCACTTTGATTTAAATTTGCGGACTAGTGTTTGAAAAAAAGTATAGATCGATGAAAAATCATAACATTATATTATTACACATTATATAACCGTTTAAAAATATTTTTTCCTAAATTTTGGCCTTTCTAAAATGTACCATATTCCTTAATAATTAGCAAATGGCGTTGGCCAAAGTAAAACCTTCCTCACATTATCTGGCTAATTATGTCTTTTCAAACACTAGTTCCAATTCATCATTAAAACAATCGTACTTGCGTATATATTCTGCATTTGTACCAGCACCTTGTTTGATTTGCTTGATGTTTTTCTTAAATTTCAACTGTCATAGATCTAATGGATTAATTTCTGATCAAATATGAAATATCAAACAACTGCAAATACAAAATTATCACCAAAATGACGAAAGGTTAAAGAGGTTTGGCAATACATCACATTTGTGTCAAATATTAACTTTTTCTCCGAATATGAGGAATGAAATTGTTAATAAACTGAGATTGAATTTCTTTATAATTCACAAGAGTTTTGATAATCTGCAATGAAACACTGCACATTTCTACTTTCTGAATAATCTGTCATCAAAAATGCCTAAAATAATTGTTTATTTCCTGCGATCTTTAGACAACAGTCTCTATAATTTTTTGTGGGGTTTAACAAGAAAATGGCGGTTCATTAGGTATTCATTCGGTCTGTCATCTTACTTAGAATTAAAATTTCGCGAAAACTGCGATAATTTCGTAGATATACTCCCCGTCATAAGAAAGTAGCCACTTGTCTAATGCAAATGGTCGACAATTTTAGGAATATTCATCAACGTACCGAAATAGATACAAAACATTGAAACATAACAAGTAAAAAGGCTTTCGTGATAATACGAAAACAGTCGAAATGACCCATTAGCTTGGTGGTAGTTCCAGGAAATTCGTAACTGATACGGAACATACTACTGAAATTCACTGTCAAATATAGGGCCGGAAACGGTCCAAAAATGAGTAAGGATATGTGTTTATGATACTGTGTTTATTCGAAATGATCTGTGACTAATAATTGATTTTCATTACAACGAAGACCCTTGCAAAATGGCGGTTTCCGGTTTTGGCCCAAACAACCCCCAATTTCTTCTCAAATGCTCTATTCTTTGAATTTTTGCTTCTGTTTGGTCTCTGGCAAGTTCCTAATCAAGAAAATGTTTCCTTTTTCTTTACCCACCAACAACTTCCGGTTTTTATCAAACATTTAAAATTGCGACTTGCTATACTGGTAGTGCTAAATTTTCATAGACCTCTATCATTTCAACGGAATGATGAACTGTAAAATTGAAATGGGACTTTTGTTTGTGTTTTAACAGAGTTAACTTATGCAGAAAGTGACGGCTGTAAGTAAACAAAATTTAACTTTGTATCCTAAAATACAGTTTTGAACCCATATTACAAACTAAACATGTTTCCGGGCATGTTGACAGCATTTAACCATTGATGTGTGAAAATAAATTATTAGGAATGCATATGAATGTGCAAAAACAAAAATACATTAAGAATTGTGGAAATTATGATTATTTGAAAAGTGGCTACTTTTTATGACGGTGAGTATATATTATAAAACGAAGTGATTGCCATTTTGTTCCTAGCAGCATAGTTGTTATAAATATCGGCTTTCTCAATATGTTTAACTTGTTATGTGCGTTTGAAATATTATAAAAATTCATGGAACAATAAAACATTGAGATATCGATACCTTAAATCAATTAAAATGCCCCTATTTTATAGATTAACCCTTTCCCAAACAAGACCTGGTTTTGACGTCCCTAAGAGAAAATGCTTGGGAAAATATTGAGACAAAAGAAGAAACTGCTGATAACCAACAGTTTCTCCTTTTGCCTCAATGTTTTTGTGACACAATTTGCACAAATCCAATCTTTTTCAACATCTTATTTTATCGTCTGCTGCAGCCTTCAGATTGGAACAGTCAATTATTTTGTCGTTTGGGAAAGGGTTAACAGAAATGAGTGACTGACCAAAGATCAGCTAGGTCATTTCCACGGGGATGTCAGGTTATCAGGGGTGTACCTATGAATTTTGTAATGTTGAACTACGAGGTGTTTGGATGAGTGTCTTTGGCTCGAGCAGGAGAGGTGAATGTGGTCTTTTTCTTAACCCTTTCCCAACAAGACCTGGGGCCCGTATTACTAACGATCGTACGTTTGATTTTTGCATAATTACTTGTAACAACAGCCCTGATTGGCTCAGTCGGATTTCTCGTGCAATCAGATGTCTTGTTACACAGTTTACACAAAAACTTGATCGTAAGACTTTTAGTAATAGGGGACCTTGGTTTTGACGTCCATAAAAGAAATAGCTTGGGAAAACATTGCTGATAACCAGCAGTTTCTTCTTTTGTTTCAATATTTTCTGTGCCATATCATACACAATTTTTAGCTTTAAATACACCCCTTTTGAGGCTACAGCAGCTTTCAAAATGGACAAACCTAAAATTTTGTTGTTTGGGAAAGGGTTAAGGGAAGGGGTACGGAGGTCTCCCTGGAGAGAATTGTGAGAATTAAAATTTTGGACCATGCATGATTTTTTTTTTTTTCATTTAAGGGTAACGAGTACTTAGCGGGTGTGAAAATGTTTTATTTATTTTTATGTTCGAATGGACATCAATAATGATATGGTTTATATTCTACATATTTGATGGTATAATTGTGTCATAATATGTTTTAGAAAAAAATACCAGCAACATGTCTATACTTCAGGCATCACAAATGTCTTTGTAAATCCCTACAATTTGTACATTGAGCAAAACGTAATTTCTATTACAACGTAAAGCAACGATGCTTGAAATGGAAAGGAAATGAGTTGTCGCGCTAAATATCCTACGAAGCAAAATAATGGTTCTCTAAAATATACGTAAAAATAACGCGTCCATTATAAACATTTGAGCCTGAGCCAAAATTGGAAAAGGCGAGATACCATTTGAGACATCCGTGTTTCTAAATTATATCTGTGCCTAAGGAGGACCTGAGCCGCGTTCTTTAGAGCGAGATTTCTTGAGATATCTTGAGATTTCTTAAGATGTTTTAGGATAAAGCGCTTTTTTGAGCAAGATTTTTAAGACGATCACTACAGGAGCCGCCATTGCTCTATACTTCTCTCGGAACCCCTCGGTAAATTCTGAAGAATCTATATGGGATAGAATTGACCGAGTTGTTCCGAATGCTCCATGATTCATAAACCGCGGAGTTCCGAATGCTCCATACTTCATACAAATGACGTCATGATGACGTCATTTGTATGAAGTATTGAACATTCGGAACACCTCGCATAAAATCATGGTCTCAAAAACGCTGTATCAAAAAATCTTAAGAAATCTTTAAAAAAAATCTCGCTCTAAAGAACGCGCCTCTGATCAAGATCCACGCTGCTCTCTTGCACTTGCAACAGAAGTGTGTAGAAGCACAAATTCCCCTCAAATTACATACGTGTATATTCGAGTAAGTGTGTGTGTGTGTGGGGGGGGGGGGGGGGGGGCTTAGGGGACAAGGATTTTACATTCTAAGGTACTTATTTTCAAAAGAAAACACATTTAGAAATGTATGCAAAAGAGGAAATATGACTATTTTCTTTTGCCATTAGGCCTACCAGGTGACATAATATGCTTATCTATCATCTTTAAAAAATAAACACAAAATTAATGTATGAAAGTCTGGAAAAAAGTATGTTACGGTATTTGACAACGACAAGGCTCCATATAAGCCTGTGCATCAGGTGCATGGAATTGTTCGTTATTTTAGTGTTTTTGTATGGCAAACATGGTGGAAAATGAAGAAAATGCTTGTTGCGAGTACAAGAAATTTCTTCAAATTCACAATGGTTTCCAAAGCCTTCATCTTGTAGGGCGTAAAATTGTTTTTTTAAACCTTTCTTTAACCTTAAACCCTTTCCCAAACAAGACCTGGTTTTGACGTCGCTGTTGTAATAGGCTTCGGGGAAAATATTAAAACAAAAGAAGAAACTGCTGATAACCAGCAGTTTCTCCTTTTGTCTCAATATTTTCTATGCCATATTTTACACGAATCCTAAATTTATTAACATACATTTTGACATTTTTGGCAGTATTTAAAGTGGACCACCCTAAAATTTTGTCGTTTGGGAAAGGGTTAAAAAGGAAATCAGATCACAGATACACATCTAGGTTGATCTGCAAACACAGTACACACGGTGTATAATCACGTGACTCAGAATTTCCGATAATCTTCAATATCTTTTTAAATACTTGACCAATTTAATTTCGATTGAAGCAGAGAAGGAGAGCAAATGCCAGAAATAAGCTGGACGTGGTTGATTTTTGAAAGATCAACTGATAAAAAAGTTATTGAAGATAAACCAAAATTTTGGTTTATCTTCAATAACGTTTTTATCAGTTTATTTTCAAAAATCAACCACGTCCATCTAATGTATGACGTCTGTCCACATTCTCTGCTTCAAACCGAATTCAAATCGGGTTCAGTAATTACAAAATTATTGAAGATTTTCTGAAAATATTTTACCAGATTATTATCCACCGCGGTACATGTATTCTAAAATGTCATGTATGTGTTTTAACCATATTATCTTATCATCACTCTTTTAACCAGTTGATCGATCCTTCACCATCATCCACTATTTTATTTTTTAACATTTCTTATTCTTTTAATTCGGCACTGACATTGCTCAAAGTTACCTATAAGGGAGGGAAGCAGTATATCGTCGTTCACATTCGAAAATGTCGTAACTACAGCTTCAATAAGCTGTAGTTACGACATTTTTTTAACGTGGCCGACGATATGAAGATAGCTGACATATTTTTCCAGATCCCGGCTCAAAGGATGAGTGTCAATAAGGCCCTTCCCGTGACCCAACCCGATTTTCTTCATTTTCCCCACACATGACCACTAACATATTGACCTTATGTAGGCAAAGTATCAAGTTGAACGGAGCATTGGTTTGGAAGATATATCAAATCAAAGTGGGTGGGGTAAGTCACCCACTATGCCATAACATAGTAATCAATTTCTTATACAGTTTTATTAACAGTTTATATCTTGGAAACTGGTGATGCAGTGCAATATATGTGTCATGCACTTTGTATATATTTTGCTGTTTATTCCATTGGAAGTCATGTACAGGAGAAAAGGGGCATTAAACATGTTTGTGAATTTTTAGGATTTTTGGATGGACTAACTTTGCGAAAAAACACAACAGGCCTTTATTTCTCATTTTATTTGATTTATCTTTCTGGTGGTGAATGTCGATATATTACTATAACTTGTAATATGAAAATTTTTAAAGTGGCTTTTATATATTCTGGATTACTTGCCCTTGATTTCTTGATAGAAATGCCAAAACTTATAAGAAGTACTATTTCGTTTCTAAACCTAACAATTATTTTTAAATCACTATAAAATACCAATAGGAGGACGATATGAGCCTTATGTATACAAAAACATCAGATAAAGAGGTTGCAATCGTTATGTTAACTTAGTGGGAGGGGTAATATACTCCAAAGTTAAGCGTGAAACAAACAGGAATTTTTCATAGTCAGAATTGCTTGTATACCATCTTAAATGCATAGTTACGTTTTTATTAGCTCATCTGAGAACAAAATGCTCAAGTTGAGCTATTTTGATCGATTTTAGTCCGTCGTCTGCCTGTCTATTTGTCAATCTGTCTGTTGTTAATTTTGTGTTTACACTCTAGCATCCGCAAATATAAGCCAATCTTTACCAAACTTTGTCAAAGCAAGTATGATCATAGGTTCTCTTAGGAGTTCGATTATGGGCCGGATCAAACGAAAAGGTTCAGAGTTATCTGCCTTTGCACATCAAAAATAGCTAGTTTTGACAGTTTTTCTACTCTAGCATCTACATTTATTGTCCAATCAAGCTGGATATTATACACAAGGTTGGTTACCATATTTGCTCGAATGACTCCGATTTTCAGTCTGATCGCATGAGAAAATCAAGAGTTATTTGCCCTTGAATTTGACAAAATTACCATTTTAAACTTTGTTTTCACCCTAACAAACACAAATATGGACCAATCATGACAAAGCCCCGACACAATGTTGGTCACTATAAGATCTTGAATGAGTTTAAATTTCATCACAATCGGGCAACAATTTGCGAAGTTGTCGCTCCTTGAATTTGACAAAATTGCCGTTTTCGACTTTGTTTTTACCTTAAAAAAACACAAATATTGACCAATCAAAATGAAACTTGGACACAGTGCTTGTGACTATAAGAACTTTGAGAAGTGTGAATTTTAACATTATTAGGGTAGGACTTGCTCAGTTATCCGCCCTTGTATTAGACAAGGTTAGAGTGAAAACAAAGTCGAAAACGGTAATTTTCTGACCCGATCAGACTGAAAATCGGAGTCATTTGAGCAAATATGGTAACCAACCTTGTGTATAATATTCATCTTGATTGGACAATAAATGTAGATGCTAGAGTAGAAACTCTGTCAAAACTAACTATTTTTGATGTGCAAAGGCAGATAACTCTGGATTTTTTTCATTTAATCCGGCCCATAATCGAACTCCTAAGAGAACTTATGACCATACTTGTTTTGACAAAGTTTGGTAAAGATTGGTTTATATTTGCGGATGCTAGAGTGTAAACACAAAATTAAGAATATACAAATGGGCAAATAGAGAGACAGATGGCAGGCGAAAACGATCAAAATAGCTCAACTTAAGCATTTTATGCTCAGATGAGCTAATGAAATCGTTATAATACATTTAAGATGCTATACAATCAATTTTGACTATGACAAATTCCTGTCTGTTTCAGGCTTAATTTCGGAGTATATTACCCAACCCACTCAGTTAAGATAACGATTGAAACCTCTTTATCTGATGTTTTTGTTTACATAAGGCTCATATCGTCCCTTCCTATTGGTATTTTATGGTGATTTATAAAGAAATGTTTGGTTTAGAAACGAAATAGTATTTCTTATAAGTTTTGGCATTTTTATCAAGAAATCAAGGGCAAGTAAACCAGAATGTGCAAAAGCCATTTTGAAAATTTTTATATTGCAAGTTATGGTAATATATCTACATTCACCACCAGAAAGATAAATCAAATGAAATGAGAACTAAAAGCCTGTTGTGGTTTTTCGCAATAGTCCATCCAAAAATCCTAAAAAATCATATACATGTTTAATGCCCCTTTTCTCCTGTACATGACTTCCAATGGAATAAACAGCAAAATATATTCAAAGTGCTTGACACATATATTTCACTGCATCACCAGTTTTTAAGATATAAATTGTAAGTAAAACTGTAAAAGAAATTGATTACCATCTAATGGCATAGTGGGTGACTTACCCCACCCACTTTGATTTAATATATCTTACAAACCAAGACTCCTTTCAAGTTGATATTTTGCCTACATAAGATCAATATGTTAGTGGTCATGTGTGGCGAAAATGAAGAAAATCGGGTTGGGTCAGGGAAAGGGCCTTATTGACACTCATCCTTTATAAATGTACCTACGAAAAGAGAGAAAGAAAGAAACGTTCGAAGATAACCGTAAATTATTTGTCCCTTTCAGTATTAAGTATTGATGCACAGATCTGTTAATGTGGCTTAATTTTTAATTGGACGTCCGAAAGGACGTACAATTCTTATAACCACTTTTGGACAGGCGAAATGGGTTTTCATTACCAAAAAACCCTTTCTCAGACTCAATTGCCAGTTGACCAAAATTCAAAATAGATTTTGCGACCATACAGGAAAACTGTCGTATCTTTTCCTACTTTCTATGTGTTCTCTAACAAATACTATAAGATTCATTGGCCGATTCAATTCATGCCACGTCTTAACCAACTTTACGATCTTTTTTTCGATTTAATCATTTTCTTGTAGTTTTTTGACTTTCGTAATATTTATTGTATAAAGGGTAAGATCTTTAGAAAGCGATACATGCATACACTATGGTTATAATGTAAACAGACACCCTATATCATCAGCAGCAGCGATAGCTCAAACGGGAAAGGATTAACCTCGCAACCTTTTTTCAGTTTGAAATTTGGAACGCCGTTGGTTCAAAACCAGTTCAGATTATTTCTTCTGTAAAACGTTTGTTTTTCTTGATGTGTTTACTGAAAACACACATTTTAGAATGATTGCCCAATTTAATGCACGTATTGTGTATGATAGGTTCCTTTTCTTTGATCATTGTTGTTTAAGTCTTTGACATATTTAAAGGAACGGGGTTTCCACGAGACGTACTTTGGAACCAGGGTTTTGAAATTGATTATCGGGGAGTGAGTTCATTTCGCAACTCGGGTTCGACTCGATGACAAATCGGGGTTCCATCTGAACAGCCTCAGATGAGACACTAGTGAAATCCGCCTATTCAGAAAAATAGTTGCTCTTACGAGTTTTTTTTTTCTCCAGCATCTGTATCACTGATATTCGACAGTATCATGACCTATTTACATACTGATCGATGATCATGACAACAATGATTATTACTAGTGTAAGACTAAGTGACAGCGATCTGTATTTATTTCGTTTAAGAGACCCGTTTACGTGTATTGAGCTAAGAAGATGAAGCAATGGGTCTGCAACAGATGGTACCTGGATGATCGTATGAATATGTTTACAGATAGGGACATTGCTATTCTCAAATTTTCGTTGATAATGTTATGAAGATTTAAATTGCTTATTGTACTCCACTGCCATTTTCCCGACGGCACGTTCCCAATTTCTTCTTTTTATGCACATCTGTAGATGTAAGGATGCTGCGGTAGTACTTGTTCGAGGAATCCATGGTTAGGTGCTCCATTTCATCTGGTATTTTGTTTCAGGAAAAGTATGTATTGAATTTGTTTTGTAACCACAACCAGGGAAAACTGCTACCGTGTTTTTTTCATTTTTTACCTCTAAACAGGAATAAAAATCAAAGTGCTTGGAGCACTATATTTAGACGCCTCTCATTGATTGAGCGGAATTGTATGTAAATGATCGGCGTTTCATTACTTTATTTCGTTGAATTTGTGTTAAGATCGATTCTAAATCACTGCGGTCGTATTTTCGCCAACGATGGTGGAGATAGAAGTCGAACAAGAGTGCCATGGTCACAATATACGCCGCCACTTATAAAACTTGAGACAAAAAAAATGACATTGACAAGGATTTATAAATATTCACACAAAAACCCATTGACTAAGCAGCCAGTCTACAATATTTCCAGTCTATTTTTTTTAATTTTTGGACTGACTCATTTGACGCATCACTTTATCCATTTTTGGATAAAAATCACTACGCGGTGCGCATAACTCCAAAATCCTGTCGCCAAAAAGTAGCAAGCAGAAAATTGCAACTACAAATACATTTGCTACAAAATAAAGTTTGATTTTTGTCTCAATTTCATCTGATAAAATAATTAATTCAAATTAGATTATTCATTTTACTCTATGCAAGCATATGAAGCAAATATGCCGCATGACAGGAAGTCATGAGGAAGTACCACGTGTATGCATTTTATGGGCGCTGACATCTTGAAAGTAGTTAACCCAGAATGCCCACCAGAGATAGATGGTAATCGACAGGTGGCGACATCTATTGGTAGATATTGCACAAAAACCTGTAAAAAGTTGTGTTCACAAAAAGGTTTTTATAAATATCCAGTCAAAAACCTGGAAGGAATTGCGTTCACGAGACTGAAATATCATTAAGCCCTAGAGACTAAGATTGAAGGGGGCATAACTCAGGCAAAAATCAATGAACCATAAAATCCTTACTTCATGCACATCTACCAATTAAGGTAATAACATCCACCAAGTTTCATAAGGATCCAGTCAGAATCTTAGAAGAAGTTGTGTTGACAAGGCTGCAATTTCAATCAGTCCCAGAGACTAAGTTTTAAGGGGGCATAACTCTAGAAAAAATCAATGAACCATAAAATCCTTCCTTCATGCAAATCTACCAATTGAGGTGATTGAGCAAGTGTCATTAATATCCAGCCATAAACGTAGGAGGACTTGCGTTGACAAGGCTGTAATTTCAATAAGCCCCACAGACTAAGTTTTAAGGGGGCATAACTCTGGCAAAAATCAATGAACCATAAAATTCTTCCTTCATGCACATCAACCATCTAAATTGCTTTGTAGCGTACTTTATAAAATCAATGAAAAGTATAACTGACGACAATACTCATAGTAAACCGAAACAAGAAGACAAAAGTGCTAATCGCATGGCCTTAATTGAATTTGGTAATCAAATTAATAGTGATTATTCATAGCGACAAATCAGTTGTCTTGAAACGGCAATCAAATCAATTTGAAGCCTGAGAAGGGTTTTCTGGTATTAAAGCCGATTTCGTATGTCCGAAACCGATCTTATAGAATTAAACACAGAAGAATGAATAAAATATCTTTCGTTCATGTACAATCCCGCTCAATCAATCAGAGAAGTCCAATTACAGTGCTCTCAGCACTTTGATTTTTGACGTTGTCCTTAGTGCTCGTCGATACATGTACCTAGCAATGTTTAAAGTGCATAACACTTTTCTCGTTTAATGATCATGCTTAAAAGAATTCATGTCCTTGTTTAAAAAAAGATCGCGTCCATGATTTTATGACCGTATAAAACTCAGACCATTAAATAACAGAACATAAAATCCCAAAACAGTTATATAATTACAAAAAGAATTAGCTAATAATGGAAAACCTAATTTTATATCCGCTCCTAATCCGACAGGGTCACATCATTTGTTTTATTTTTTTTCGCATAACAACAAAATGCGGTCTGTTGAAAATGCGAAAAAGTAACGGTTATGGTCAAATTCTAACTATGATCAACATGTGAACTTAACATTCAGCTCAGTCTTGTCTGATTGGAATCGTTCCGTTTTAGGTTGAAATCATGAAAGTTAAATGGTCAATTTTATTTTCTATTTATGATTCTAAAATTAATGTTTGACTTTGAATCGGCTAGGGATTGTTGTTGATGATACCATTAGTCCCATCCTGACGCTGGCCATATTTACTTAATTGAAGAAATGTAGTGGATATTTTTACAATTTTGTTGAAGATTTCAGGAATGTCATGAGACAATTTTCTTCGTTATATAAAAGATGGCCGTATTTTTAATTTTCCGATGTAGTGAAAATGAATCTGGTACTTTTTTTTACAAATAAATACGTGGTATCCACTGTATCATGTGTTAAAACATCTGTCAATAAACTCTGTGTTTGAAAAATATCTTCTTCTTTATTCGTCCAACATGAAATAAAAAAAGTAATCAAGGTTAAATGGGTGTCGCCAAAATAACAGAGATGAAAGCAATGTCCGTTACTTTAAAATTGCATTTGGGGTTAAACGCATTTGTTTCTAATAAATTTTGTCATCCTTTTTCTTATCATTTGATTCATAACTTCATTTTTCGAAAATGACATATATGCCATGATCATATTTTACTATGATAAATTGCTTAACGCTGTATTAGCGAGGTACCTGGTGTTAAAAGGAAAAACACAAATCTTTTGTTATACTACATTTGCAGTAGTTCTCTTTTTGGCAATATATTTTGATAATTTATAAATATAACATCAATCCTGTAAGACAAATGATATTCGACTAAATTATTTGTACATAATTTCAAACCAACAGAAGGAAAGACAGTAAAAATGTGATAAATATTGAATTTCCTATACCAAATTTCCATTACCAAAATGGAATTTTCCGAAATCAAAATTCATTTGAATGGAAAACAAGTGCGGAAATTGGTGTTGTTAATTCATAACGTAATGTATGACAACCATATCGTTGAAATGTGTAAACACAGTATAATGTTCACGTTTAGACGACATTTTTCATATTTAAAGTGTGAATGATATCTTCATTTCCACATGTCTTTTTCGGCCATACTTATCACTATGCATTAACTTTTACAATTGACAAATATCTGTAAAATATGCATGTCCTGCAAATTTGGATATATTCCAAATAATCCATGGGATTTTTACGAAAACTCTGTGTTGTCAATTGATAAAATTTCCGTGACCAACAGGAAACTAAAATTGGATTGGGCAAATGCAGAGCACACGTCACAAAGCGTGGTACAAAAGTAAAAAAAGCGGTGCCGGATTTTACCAATTTATACTGGCTATATTTTGAAATCGTCTTAAATATTTTTTCTCGAAATAAAGTGTCTGTTGTTAAAGAGTATGTAATGATGTGTTTTACAATAAATGCGACTAGAATGTTATATTGCACATTACAATTTCAACATAATTCGAGGTTCTCCAGCATTCGTCCCTTCTTATCTCACATAAGATGATACCTCTTCTTTCATATTTGAAAGATATGAAAAAGACATATAGATACAACGGAACTTCAAGTTGGTAAGGGAAATTCTATATTTTTCAGGGTAAATTCTGTAGAAATGGATAAGTCAACGGCTGAAATATAAAAATGCACATCTTTAATTCGATTGAAAGCAATTGTTTAAAGAGACATAAGATGCATTTTCCCCTAAGTTTCACCTTTATTTTTTTTCATCTGAAAAGCATATTTTCTTATGAAGATTCTGAAATTTTCAAGCCAAAGTATTGGGCTGTTTACGGGTACTATGTTTTTTGGGTTAATTTGTAAACAATTGTATTTTACCTTAGTTCAGGTGTATATAGAATTTGTCGTTTCAGTCTTAACTTGAAAGGCGTTTTTGGCTTATCAAGAATTTTTTTTAAAAAAAGGTATCATTTAAATTCTTTTTAATAGCCAATCTTGGCATCAATTAAGGTATATTTTAATCAATGAAATGGTAATGTGATGTCTCTTTAACCACTCGAAGCAGTTTTGCTGTTCTTCTAATGGAATCTATATTATATTTCTAAAGATACCTGATAACCTTAAACTCTTTGATGATCAACAATTCCGATGGAAAAATCATGATACATTCAAAAACCTTCAAATATGTAGTTGTATTACGTCAGATGTACTTGCGTTTCAGATATTGGAAACGTGTTTCATGTCATAACCTTTAAACCCCTTTCAGAGGTTAGCTGGACCTCTATTTAAGCAAAATGAGTTTATGCGCTTAGATAGGCCAACTGTTTTCACATATATGGATCCACAACGGAAATAAGAGATCACAAATCTCTTTTTAGCTCATCTGAACACCAAGTGCTCGAGGTGAGGTACTGTGATCGGTCTGTTGTCCGGCGTCCCTCTGTCTGTCCGTCCGCCTGTCTGTCCATCCGTCCACAATTATAAAAAATATTTTCAATTTTTTTCATAAGACTTCAAAGAATTGAGGTCGGGGTCATAATGGGGTCAAAAAGTAGGTCACTAGGTCAAATCTTATTTTTGCTGCTCTATGAGTCACAGTATTGGCTCAATCATTGTGGAAATTGACCAGAATTAATATCTTGTATGTCATGATAAAAATTAGGTCATTCCAGGTCAAAAACTATATCACTAAGTCAAATGATTTAAAATCCCTTTTTTGTTCTAGAAGTGCCAATTTTGAACCAAATTTTGCGAAAATTGTTCAGAATCTTTTTTCTTTTGGATATCTAGTTCCACTTAAAAATTGGGTCACGTGAGGTCAAGAACTAGGTCACTAGGTCAAATTTAATTAAATCTTTTTTTTTTTGCTCTGGAAGTGCCCATTTCGGCTAGATTACCGTGAAATTTGCTCAGAATGTTTTTGTTAATGATATGAAGGTCATGTATAAATTAGGTCATGCAAGGTCAAAAGCTAGGTCACTAAGTCAAATGTCCATAGTCCCACTTTTTAGTCAAGAAATACCAATTTCGGTCCAAATCTAGCTAAAATGGTTCAAAATGTTTTTCTTGTGGGTATTTAGGACTGGTTAAAAAGTTGGAGTGTAATGTCAAAATGTAGATCACTAGGTCAAATGTTATAAAAACATCCCTTTTGCTCTGGAAAAGCCCATTTTCGCTAAATTGTTGAGATAATCACTCTTTTTTATGATATATCGGTCATGGAAAAAGTGGGTCATGCAAGGTCAAAAACTAGGTCACAAGATGAAATGTCAAAATCCCCTGTGTTTAGTCTAGAAGTGCCATATTTTTTGGCCAAAGTCTTGAATAAATTGCTCCATGTTTTTCGTGTGGATATCTTGATCAACTTAAAAGGCTGGTCATGTGGGGTCAAAAACTAGGTCACAATTAAGGTCAAATGGAATGAACCCCTTCTTTTAGCTCTAAAAACAGTTTTTGCTCAGTTAGTGAAAATTGAACAGGATGCTTATTTATATGTCTAGGTCATTGAAAACTTGGATCATGCGAGGTCAAAAACTAGGTCACTGGTTGAATTTTTTTTTTTTTTTTGCTGTAAGAATCACAATATTTGTTCAATCATTGTGAAAATTTGTTCAGACTGTTTAACTTGATGATATCTCAATCAAGTGAAAAGTGGGTCATGCTACATCAAAAACTAGGTCACTGCCATGGGTCAAATCTTGTATTTGCTCAATTATTGTGAAATTTGTTGAAAATGTTTATCTTTATGATCCCTTGTTAATTCGCCAAGTAGTTAATCTCAAACTTCCCTCAGGTGAGCGATCTAGGGCCATCTTGGTCCCCTTGTTTGTGTTAACCTAGGTTTGGATGGGCCGGGCAGACATTAGTTAAACATACTGTGATACTTTTTGTCGTTATGTTTTATAACATGTACCATGTATTGTCACCATCTTTTAGCAAATAAAATCTATCTAGATAAGATCTATAGATCTATCTTAAACTGAATATGCCTACCTGTAAAAACATTTATGACAAAAAAATATAGAGGATGTGTCTGCATAAATATCTATAAAGTTTTTAATGAAACTTACATAAACCTACTGTGAGAAAAGACATTGCACTTTTCTTCCCTTTTTAGCTTACCTGCAGATGTTACATATTACAAAATATGTGAAGTACACTACTCAAAACTTATAAGTACTCCTACTATATCATAGAGTATATCTTTAGACAGGCATAACAGATCTTAACGAAATTTGAAAGAACTCCACTTTAACCATATTACCATCACCTACTGAATTTTCATTGACTTCACGACAACAAGAATTGAACAAGAAGCAGCTAACGGAGACCACTATTGTTAGCGAAAATCGCAAAGTCAATGTCTTGTGTGTCCCTTGTTTGCTAACGGAATAGCATGGCACCAGGAAGGCATAGACATTTTGTAAATCCTGAAAAATGCTGTAGGGACATCTTTTTATTATTTTAGTAGTCGATGTACGGTTCTCTACGTTCGCTAAGCATGTGGAAGATCATCATCATACTGGACAGCAAATCGTAAGTCTGTAAAACACTTTTTCACTATTAGCAAATTAAATGCCTCCTTGCCAACTGAACATTAACATGTTAATTGCGAGGGCATGGTTTTTGCGCCTTGTACATGGACATGATGAATTGAGCCATTATCGGATAGTTTGGACACTGAATGATCTCCCTTGAAGGCATAATGTATCCCTTTCTGTGACAGCCACTGAACGCTCCAGCTCACGTAGGCGAAACAGAACAATTTTATGGACTTATTATGGTTTGATTTCCTATCACGTGGTTTTCTTAGTAGGTTGGCAGCACTTCTGGTTTGTCTGTACTCGGCCACAAGTTGGGTGATAGCAACTGCATGTACATTTATGGTGCAGGTTGCATTTCTTTTGAAAAGGTGGAACAAACGTAACCAACATGTTTATGTTTGACAGTAATGAACGATATTTGTATTAAATTTGTATAGAACGACCGGAAATGTGGGTATCAGAATATTACCTACGCTTGAATTACACCACCCTGTAAAACACCAATTGTTATGGGTTGTTTTTGTAGAGATTTCCAACGCATTTTATGTTTTTATGTTTGGCACGTCAACCCATAAACGAATAAATTGTGAATTAATCACTTGGGATTCGTGTATGAAACGCAGGAGGTATATTTCAATTTTCTTTAGTTGGCCGAAAGTTACCTTTTTGTACAATAATTTTGCAAAATGAAAATGACATCGGCCAAGAAATGAGGTTAGGGAATAAAAAACAAAAACGACTTTTGATATTTCTGTACCGGGCAAAATTTTGCGCTCAATAGAAAACGGAGTGCTTATAAGTTTGGTTAAGTATATAAGTCCACCTAAGTGGTTTGGGGTAAATCTATTCCCATCAAAGACGCGTTCGTTTAGTATAAAAACTTTTCTAAACCGAACAATACATATTCTTATTTAATATCATATATTTTTAAAGTAGTTTTCTATGGAAGGCCGGTGCGCCATATGCTAATTGCTAATTGCTAAATGCTAATTGCTAATTGCTAAATGCTAATTGCTAATTGCTAATTGCTAAATGCTAAATGATAATTGCTGTTACATTCTGGCTGTCTAATTCCCTGCATTGGGAAAGAAAATTGCACGGTCTACCCCTCCCCACCCACCCACCCACACTCACATGTACACACACGCGCGAGCGCACATACAAATGCCACCTGCGAGCTGGGAAGACGAAGACAGGGTGGTCACACTTTTTTCTAAAAGAATTCCAGCACCTACAAATCAAAGTGCTAAAAGCATTGTATTTGGGCGATTCTGATCGATTGAACGGGATTGTAGCCTACATGATCGATATATATTCAAATTCTTTTAAATTAGACGTTTGACGTCTAATTCTATAAGATCTGTTTCTGGCATACAAAACGGGCTTTATTACCAAAAAAACCCTCTTAGACTTCAAATTAATTTGATGGCCGTTTCAAGACAACTGATTTGTCTCTACGAATAATCATTATTTATTTGATTACCCAATTCAATTAATGTATTTAGCAATTAGCATTTAGCAATTAGCATTTAGCAATTAGCATTTAGCAATTAGCAATTAGCAATTAGCAATTAGCAATTAGTATTTAGCAATTAGCAATTAGCAATTAGCAATTAGCATTTAGTAATTAGCATATGGCGCACCGGAGACAGAGCCAGCCGTCAGAGACAGAGCCAGCCTCCAAAAAGAAGTGTGACCACCCTATCTTCGTCTTCCCAGCTCGCAGGTGGCATTTGTATATGCGCGCGCGTGTGAGTGTGTGTGTGTGTGGGGGGGAGGGGGGGGGGGTAGACACAATTTTCTTTCCCAATTCAGGGAATTAGACAGCCAGAATGTAACAGCAATTAGCAAAAAGCATTTAGCAAATAGCATTTAGCAATTAGCATTTAGCATTTAGCAATTAGCATTTAGCAATTAGCATTTAGCAATTAGCATTTAGCAATTAGCATTTAGCAATTAGCATATGGCGCACCGGCCTTCCATAGTTTTCCCAGTAAAATTTCATTCTTTTTAAAGTTTTTTGTCAATCCTTAGATCCAACAGTTTGAATTAAGGATATAGAAATACAGATTCAATGATCGAAATTCGAAAGGGAGGAACACCTTACATTTCAAATAAAATTGACCCGGTCGGCACAATTCTTTCAGCCAATCAAAAACGTCGTCAGCGGACCTGCACTCATTCGGTGGAGGTGAAAGCTTCGGTCTTTTTCGTTGAAGCATAACCAACTTTCAGCATTAATATCTCGACGACTACGCCTGATTATTAAAAATGCGTTGGTAGTTAGAAAGTTTAAATCACATTCTTTAAAGAAAGAGTTTTGTTTATGAATTTTAACGATGGATTTTTGAAATAATCTGCCTCAAAGTTGGTATCCCGTAACGATAAAGACCGAGTTGTACCCTCGATGAAAAAATGAAAGTGAGGCTATGACGTCATCCCGACTGATTCTATACCAACCAAGCAAACCATCATTGTTTCGGTAAACACTGAAAACGACAACGTAAGCTTTTTTTTCTTTGCACGGAGTTGCTTGTCATTTAAGAGAATGTTTTATGAAAACACTGTACAAGAAATGTTAATGAAACTCTTAGTATGCCACTGTAATTTCACCATTGACAAATTAACATTGTGCCCTCGATTCGTACCCAAGTCAAATCGTACATACTCAGACTCTTCTCTGATGAAAATTCGTTTTTTGATATTTCGGATATCACAGTTTAAATCAGAGAATCAGTCGGCATGACGTCATAGCCTCACTTTCATTTTTTCATCGAGGGTACTTCCTCGGTCTTTATCGTTACGGGATACCAACTTTGAGGCAGATTATTTCAAAAATCCATCGTTAAAATTCATAAACAAAACTCTTTCTTTAAAGAATGTGATTTAAACTTTCTAACTACCAACGCATTTTTGACTATTAGGCGTAGTCGTCGAGATATTAATGCTGAAAGTTGGTAATGCTTCAACGAAAAAGACCGAAGCTTTCACCTCCACCGAATGAGTGCAGGTCCGCTGACGACGTTTTTGATTGGCTGAAAGAATTGTGCCGACCGAATCAAGAGCATTGTCCAGGGGACCGTAGCTGCGATATCGTAGCCACAAACTTGATGATAGGTATTGGTATTGGTTTTTGCGTTTGTGTTTCGGAACCCAGATCAAAATTCCTAAAGGTTTCGGTCACATTATTGCAACTATTGATTCGGTCGGCACAATCCCTTCAGCCAATCACAGCGTTTTTTTTCCTTCTTTGAACGGGTCCGTAAAACGGACCCGTTCCCAATGCCAAAAAGTGACCATTTTTCCCAAAGTCCGGAAAAAAATTCCCAATTCGATCGAGGATCCCAATCTCAATAGTAGATCTATATTACCATCGGCAATGAATAAAATTCGATAACTCCTAATCCGAGTCAAGGAAACAGAATAAAATTATCTGTGTTACTCATATGCAATGATTTGTGTGAGATCAAAAAACGCCGCAAACACAGTCATTTGATGACGTAGTCATTCCAGATTCAATATAATCACGTGATTTTCCCAATCCAAATAAGGTTACGTTTTACTATGATTTGTTTATAAAAATCGCGCGTGCCAAGCAAGCGCGGGAAAAGTGATGAAGCGATGAAAACAATACGCTATCTACCAAGTAAATACACTGACGTTAATATAACTAGATAGTTTTAACACTGACGCGTTTTCTCTTTCTGTCATGCCACCTCGCGAATTCACAAAGGAAGTAGGTCACAGTCAGTTGCACATATTAAACTTTTGTGCTTACTCGACCGTTTAGACAGCCAATCTATCCTTTGAATTAAACAAAATGTAAGTGTTGACAGTCATTTTAATCGGCGATTGATTTAAGGTAAAAAGATGGAGTCAAGTTGAGCCACATTCGATCTTTTGACCCACTTGATTTTTTAATTAGCGTCTATGGCTCTTGAAGTGTCGATCACCAGCCCAGCCCTGTCAATCATTTATACCGAAGAATCAAAACAAAAAATGCATTTCTTTGTGCATTTTAATACGTTTACGGAAACTACCGAAGATTCCCGGAAAACCGATATTTCCAGATACGTCGGCGAAGCATATCTGAATAGTCAATGATACCGCTACCCACTACGACCTACGATATTTCCAGTAAGTTAATAAATTAGACTTATTTGTGCTTTTCTATCGGGAGAAAACAGCTCACATTAAATGCCTAGGAAGTCAACAAAAGTTAACTTCACGATAGGTTGCCCTAATCAAAATTTAATCAGGAAGCAGGATAATCGTATTTTCTCCTTTCCCAAACTTGTTAGATGTAGATCTATATAATTGGAAAAATACGATTTTTCCGGCGGGGGGGGGGGGGGGGTATTATAACAACAAATCAATAACAGAAAATTCTATGTGTAGATCATAAAGATTGATTTTTGAAACAAATATTAGAAAGTAAATAGATCTATCTATCTTGATCTACATGTAGATCTATTCATGTTTTTCCCTTAATGTTTTTTCAAACCTTTTCCGAACAGCAACATTAAGACTATTCTGAAGCTGTTTCAGAAGACAAAATGGGTGTTAAGTTTTGATGGGGATAGATGCACTTTATTGTAGATCTACATCCATCCCATTGTATCTAACATCACTTTGGTCAAATAGCATTCAAATTGGAACAGTCTTAAATTTTTTCTGTTTGTTAATAGATTCTAATATTGTCCAGGAAGTACAGGAACCTTGATTAAGATAGGTAATGGTAGAGAAGACTTAATTCTATGTCTGAAACAATTATTTTAATGATTTTCCCAATTTTTGAGAAAACGACGTGTTTTTCCCAATTTTTGAGAAAACGACGCATTTTTTTTCCCAATCTGTTCGGTACCGGACCCGTTCCCAAAAGTGAGAGAAAAAACGCTGAATCAAAAACGTAGTCAGTCACAAAGTGCGGACCTGCAGTCATTCGATGGAGGTGAAAGCTTCAGTCTTTTTCGTTAAAGCATTACCAACTTTCAGCATTAATATCTCGACGACTACGCCTGATTATTAAAAATGCGTTGGTAGTTAGAAAGTTTAAATCACATTCTTTAAAGAAAGAGTTTTGTTTATGAATTTTAACGATGGATTTTTGAAATATTCTGCCTCAAAAATGGCATCTCGTAACGATAAAGACCGAGGAAGTACCCTCGATGAAATAATGAAAGTTAGGCTATGATGTCATGCCGACTGATTCTATCTGGACCATTGTCCCATTCATCGTCCCATTGTTTAATTATCTTAAATATGCCTTATTGTACTCAATGAACTATTTATTGTCATGCCTGGTGAAAAATTTAAGACCAAAAAGTATAAATATCTAAAAGATGTTCAGGCAATTAATCCAGATCCTCGATGAAAATTCACTTTTTGATATTTGGATGTTGAGTTTCGGAAGATTATACTCTTCCACAAGGCCGATTTCAATTGGAATTTTTGGTCAGTCATCAGAAATGTAGAAAGCTTGAGACACATACCCAGGTACAACAAGTTAACCCATTATCACACAATGACACTTTTTGACCCCCCACAAACTAAAATCCTTGGGAAAATATTGTGGTAAATGAAGAAATTGCTTGTGACAAGCAATTTCTTCATTTTCCACAGGGGTTGAAAAATCCACTCGCCCGCTCGCATTGGCGAGTAGAAAATGCCGTAGGACGAGTAGATTTGGGGACGAACTAGTCCGACGGGGCGAGTGCAAATTTAGGACTTGAATCACGCTGATTGAGGGAAAAAATAAAGGATCGAAAAGAAAGTATTTATTTCAAACAACTTCATATAGGAAACAATAATATTCGCTGTAAAATAAGACCGTTCCCTGTTTATGTCGATCAATTTTCATTGACGCTTCTAGAGTAAATCTGTGTTACTCATATGCGATTATTTGAGCGAGATCAAAAACGCCGCAAACACAGTCAATTGATGACATAGTCATTCAAGTTTCAATATAATCACGTCATGATTTTTCCGCACCCAAATAAGGTCACATTTTACTATGATTTGTTTACAAAAGTCGCGCGTGCCAGAAAGCGCAGGAAAATTGGATGAAGCAATGAAAACAAAACACAAAGAAATTCTTTCACATTTACCGGGTAGTTGTATATTAAACTGGTGTGCTTACTCGACCATTTCGACAGCTAATCTATCTTTCGAATTAAATAAAAAGTAAGTGTTTACAGTAATATTAATTGGCGATTGATTTATGGTGAAAGATGGAGTCAAGTCTGAGCCACATTCGATTTATTGACCATCTTTTTAATTAAAATTGTTGCCTTATTCGCCTATGACTTTTGAAGTGGCGATCGCCAGCGCGAGCCCTGTCTGTCATTTATACCAACGAAACTTTATTTGTACATAAACATTAACAGAGTCAAAGAGTTATTTGCATAATAACGCATCCGTTACCAACAGTCTAAAATTGTCTTCATCTTTAAGGGCGAGTTGGGTTGCCTTAAGGGCGAGTAGAAATTCAGAGCTACTAGTCCTACAGGACTAGTAGGTTTGAAGAAATTTTTCAACCCCTGTCCACAATAACCTAAAATGGTAATTTTTCTGAAGTTTCATCAACTTGAATTTGTCTTCTTTAACACCTTTCAAATTAGAAGAGTTTAACATTTTGCCGTCTGGTAATGCACCATAATAGTTTTATTTTGCAATTAACCATATTTTTCTCGTTTTTCAGACTCTATCCACTGACCTGTGTGGCTCTCATCTGTAAATGCTCCACCTTTGTGGACGTTCCTCTTCTGCTGTCATCAGAAATGTAGAAAGCTTGAGATACATTCAGCGAATAGTTTGTATTTTGGATGGGAACAAAACATTCAAATACTCTAAAGAAATATCCAAGACAAGCCAAGCAAGAAATTTATCTAACCTTTCAAATTTACTTAAGGTTTATTCAAAACCTTCCAAATTAGTGAACTCACTGAACTTTAGACGTGATTTTCATCGTGGGACTGTATTATTTTCCGACAAAACCACTATGGCTGAAAACAGGTACCTTGTAGGCTATGCCAAACTTGGAACTTCTAGTTGTAAAAAATGTAAACAGAAGATAGAAAAAGGAGCACTGAGAATCGCGAAACTCGTCTCAAACCCGTTTTCTGAGGAGGGAGGTGACATGAAGCAGTGGTATCATCCTGCATGTATATTTGAGACGTTCGTCCGTGCCCGAGCGACGACGAAGAAGATAGAAGAGCCCGATGACTTGGAGGGATTTTCTGACCTACAGCAGGAAGATAAAGATACAATACTGAAACTAATCAAAGGTAATTATTAATTAACCCTTTCCCAAACAACTTTTTTTGGGTGGTCCTATTCAAAAGCTGCTGCAGATGGCAATATTGATGTTTATAAAGATAGAATTTGTGCAGAATATAGTTGAAGTTCAGAAAATATTGAGACAAATGGAGAAACTGCTGGTTATCAGCAGTTTCTTCTTTTGTCTCTATGTTTTCCCTAGCCATTTCTATTAGGGACATCAAAACCAGGTCTTGTTTGGGAAAGGGTTAGGTGATTTGGGGGATTTTCTGATCTACAGCAGGAAGATAAAGATACAATACTGAAACTCATCAAAGGTAATTGTGTGAACATTATAATAATGACCAGGGGCCTCGTTTGCCAAAATTTGGGGCTGTTATTGGGCCCCATTCCCAATGGCAAAAAGTATTTTTTTCCCCAATTCTCTGGTGGAAATTCCCAATGAGGACCGAGAATGCCCCATGTTAAGACCTCATCTTCATTTACAAACATTTTGAAGACAGTTTTAGGGTTGATTCTTAAACAAGAGTATATACAAATGCATTTTACATCACTACAGTCTAATTTGCAGCTGAAACTGAGTGACAGTATGAATACAAACTTGTTTTAGTTTTTCCCAATTTAGGTAAAAATGTCGCTATTTTTCCCAATTTCACTGGCCCCTGGCCCCAAACAAAAATTGGTAGCAAGACCCCTGATGACAGATCCAAAATGGGTTCAAATAACCGTTTTGATCCCTGCTTTATACATGATTAAACAAATTGAATAAAAAAATACCTAAGACGAATCCACTTTGAACAAAGTTAAACCTCCTTGAAGACATCCTTGATCCTCCTTAGTACAATATGAGCTTTCTGAAACTCATCAAAGGTAAATCTGAGAAAAAACGCTTTTTGAGGCTTCAAAAAATTCATAATAGGATCAAGGAAATTTTGTATAATTTTTGTTGTTATGCTCAAAACATCTGTCTAATACATGTAATATTGAATGAAATTTTAAAAATACTAGAAATCATTTATAGCCTGGAACTTTTGATTTTGATATAAAATTGTAATTCCTAGGATTAGGCATTGTTGAATTGATTTCTACAGGAAAATGAAATAATCAGGCTTATGAGGGGGTTCATTTGAACCTCTCAAACCCCCTCTGAATCTGCCACTGTGATTGATAATAAAGCTTTCAGATTCAGTCTGATAATGTTACACTTCTGTTTATCTGAGTAACATTCCTATTTGTAACTATGTGATTTTGTTAACTTATTTTATCCTTTATATATAAATCAAAGACAACTTTTCCAGATTTTCAAGACAAACAAGGATCCCCAGCTGGCAAGAAAAAGACTCCAGCTAAAGCTAAAACACCAGCAAAGAAGGAGGTTAAACCAGAGATTAAATCAGAACCAGTGTCAGCCAGCGATCAACAGCCTTCATCATCTAGTAAGTTGATCAACCATTTTTTCCCATACGACGAAAGGTACGGATTTTCCCACTGCATACGACAAAATGGATGTTGAGAAAGGTGTGATCTTTTTTCAATACAGCATAGAAAATATTGAGGCAAAAGGAGAAAATGCTGATTATCAGCATTTTTTTCTTTTGTCTCAATGTTTTCCCAAGTGTTCTATCTAAGGTATGTCAAAACCAGGCCTTGTTTTGGAAAAGATTTACCCATTACTAGACTGCAAACTTTCAGACAGGCCACATTTGAAAGCTGCCGTAGATGAGGAAAGGTGAGTAAATACATTATTGTAGAGTAAAGCACAGGAGATATTGAAGGAAAAGGAGAAAATGCTGATTATCATCATTTTCTTCTTTTCCTTCAATGTTTTCTGATTATATCTCTGTCATGGATGTCTTGATTGGGAAAGGGTTAACAGAAGGATGTTAAACCAGAGATTAAATCAGAACTAGTGTCAGCCAGTGATCAACAACCCTCAACATCTAGTAAGTATATCAACTTGTCCAAATTCAAAGATGTTTCACACAACGATTTCAAGTGATTAAAATTTAAATTGCTTTTGTTTGGTTTTTTTTTATGCAGCCGTAGGCGGTCATATATTGGCGTCATCTTCTCCATCTGTCCGTCCGTCCATACGTCCATCCACTTTTCTTGTCAACGCAACTCCTCCTAAGTTTCTGGCAGGATGTTTTTGAAACTTGGTCAATGATATCACTTTAATGGGTAGACGTGCATGAAGTAAGGATTTTTTGGTTCATTGATTTTTGCATGAGTTTTGCCCCCTTAAAACTTAATGTCTGAGGCTTATTGAAATTGCAGCCTTGCGGCGTATATTGTGACTATGGCACTCTTGTTTGAGGTAGAAAACGTTATGGGAAGTGAAGAAATTGCTCGTCTCAAGTAAGGAATTGCTCTATTCAATCAATCAATTGATTATTCATTTGTTCAATCAATTGTTCATTCATTAATTGATTGATTGATTCATTCATTCAATTGATCAATCAATCGATCAATCTAAAAAACAATCAAATAATCAATCAAATATTACAGAAGAAAAAGCCAGTGTTAAAACAGAAGACAGTAAAGACGATTCATTTCGTGAGTTTAGACGTCTGTGCGCAGATATCGCAGAAGAAAACAGTTACACAGGCAAAACTGCCATTATCAAGAAGTTTATTACAAAAGGATCCAGTGGGGGTGAGATTTTGTGGTTATTTAAACCCCCTTTCCCAGACAAGACTTTGTCTTGATGTTCATTATACATGTGTAAAAGGCCTAGGAAAACATTGAAGCAAAAGAAGATAATGCTGATAACCAGCATTTTCTCCTTTTGCCTCAACAGGGGTTGAAAAATCCACTCGCCCGCTCGCATTGGCGAGTAGAAAATGCCGTAGGACGAGTAGATTTGGGGACGAACTAGTCCGACGGGGCGAGTGCAAATTTAGGACTTGAATCACGCTGATTGAGGGGAAAAATAAAGGATCGAAAAGAAACTATTTATTTTAAACTTCATATCGGAAACAATAATATTCGCTGTAAAATACGACCTTTCCCTGTTTATGTCGATCAATCCCGAAAGTGAAACTAAACAAGGAAACTAGAGTAAATCTGTGTTACTCATATGCGATGATTTGAGCGAGATCAAAGACACCGCAAACACAGTCAATTGATGACGTAGTCATTCCAGTTTCAATATAATCACGTGATTTTTCCTTACCCAAATAAGGTTACGTTTTACTATGATTTGTTTACAAAAGTCGCGCGTGCAGAAAGTGCGGGAAAATTGGGTGAAGCAATGAAAACAAAATACTGTCTACGTCGTAGTAAATACACTGACGTTAGATGGTTTTAACACAGACGCGTTGTCTCTTTTCGTTATGCCGCCTCGCGATTACACAAAGAAATTCTTTCACATTTACCGGGTAGTTGTACATATTAAACTGACCCCAGTGTGCTTACTCGACCATTTCGACAGCTAATCTATCTTTCGAATTAAATAAAAAGTAAGTGTTTACAGTAATGTTAATCGGCGATTGATTTATGGTAAAAGTCTGAGCCACATTCGATTTATTGACCATCTTTTTTAATAAAATTATTGCCTTATTCGCCTATGACTTTTGAAGTGGCGATCGCCAGCGCGAGTCCTGTCTGTCATTTATATTGAAGAAACTTTATTTGTAGAGTCAAAGAGTTATGTTATTTGCATAATGATGCATCCGTAAGAGCCAACAGTCTAAAATTTTCTCCATCTTTAAGGGCGAGTTGGGTTGCCCTAAGGGCGAGTAGAAATTCAGAGCTACTAGTCCTACAGGACTAGTAGGTTTGAAGAAATTTTTCAACCCCTGCTCAATATTTTATGTGATACATTATACACAAATCATATTCTAGATTAGCAGTTTTTCTGTCAATTGAGCAGTATAGAATTAGATGAGACTGCTTTTCAAACTTCACACATAAGTTAAAGAGGGTCTATGATAATTTGGGATAAATAATAAACAGCAAATGGAATTTTACAGACATGCAGAATGAGAATACTAGTGTTTATTAAGAATTTACATGTTTATTTCCATCACAGAGGGTTACACTGGAGACCTGTACCTGCTTATGAAGTTACTGCTGCCGGGAGTTGTGAAGTCAGTCTATAATTTAAATAACAAACAACTTGTGAAACTTTATAGTCAGGTAATGTGGCCATTTTGTACTTGTTAATGAAGTTATTGTTACCAGGAGATGTGAAGTCAGTCTATAATTTAAATAACAAACAACTTGTGAACAAACAACTTGTGAAACTTTATAGTCAGGTAGTGTAGCCATTTTGTACTTGTTAATGAAGTTATTGTTACCAGGAGATGTGAAGTCAGTCTATAATTTAAACAACAAACAACTTGTTAAACTTTATAGTCAGGTAGTGTAGCCATTTTGTATTTGTTAATGAAGTTATTGTTACCAGGAGATGTGAAGTCAGTCTATAATTTAAACAACAAACAACTTGTTAAACTTTATAGTCAGGTAGTGTAGCCATTTTGTACTTGTTAATGAAGACATTGTTACCAGTGGATGTGAAGTCAGTCTATTACTTAAACAACAAACAACTTATGAAACTTTATAGTCAGGTAATGTGGCCATTTTGTACTTGTTAATGAAGTTATTGTTACCAGGAGATGTGAAGTCAGTTTATAACTTAAACAACAAACAACTTGTGAAACTTTATAGTCAGGTAGTGTACCAATTTTGTACTTGTTAATGAAGCTATTGTTACCAGGGGTTGTGAAGTCAGTCTATAATTTAAACAACAAACAACTTGTGAAACTTTATAGTCAGATAGTGTAGTCATTTTGTACTTGTTAATGAAATTATTGCTGCCAGGAGATGTGAAGTCAGTCTATAATTTAAATAACAAACAACTTGTGAAACTTTATAGTCCGGTAGTCTAGTCATTTTGTACTTGTTAGCTAGCCCATTACCACACATTGACTCTTTTTGACTCCCCAAAAGATTTAACACCTCATTAAAGAAAAGGGTTTGAAATCATTGTGGAAAATGAAGAAATTGCTTGTCACAAGCAATTTCTTCATTTCTACCCAAAAATACCAAAACATTTTTATTTCATTTACTTGAAATTGTCATCTGCAACACCTTTGGATTTGGACCAACCCACAATCTTGTCATTTGGTAAATGCATTAATGAAGTTCTTGCCGCCAGGTGTTGTGAAGTCAGTCTACTAGGCGTAAAAAAAAATATGTGTGTTTCCGGTTACATGAAATTTCAAAATAGGGACGGTAGGTCGGATTTTTCTTTTCTTTTTTTTTTTTTTAATGGGACAAATAGGGAAACAAAATGGCGGAACAGGAAATCCCTAGGAAATCCGACAGTCTTACCGAAAGTTGCAGAATGTTTTCTGGACATTCGGTCTGGTAAAAGAAAAACAATACCGCCACAGACGACCGAATACCCCCGCCCCCTGGCTCCGCCGTCCTTTGTCGAATATGTAGTAAATTGATGTCTGCTAGAGGCTACATGCACGCAAAAAGTACATGCTGTGTGCTTTGTACACCATCGCTAGTAACATTCATTTCTCAAGTAACGGTAGATCTAAGTTTTTAGGTCACCTGACCGAAGGTCATGGTGACCTATTGCGACCGTGTTTCGTCTGTCGTCGTGCGTCGTCCGTCGTCCGTCGTCCGTCGTCCGTTAACTTTTAACATTTTCGACTTCTTCTCAAGAACCATTGAACAGATTTCAACCAAACTTGGCAGGGAGAATCCCCATGAGAAGCCGCTTCAGATTTGTACGAATCATGGAGTTATCTCCCTTTAGGGCCCCATAAGGGGCCAAAAAGGGGTTAAATAGGGTACATCTTAAAAAATCTTCTTCTCATGAACCAGTTGTTTGATTCGATTCACATTTGGTATTTAGAGTCTTTAGGGCAAGGACAACAAAGTTTGTACAAGAGAATCAAATCTGCCCAGAAATGGCCGTGCTGGGGAGGGGGGATTGGAGGGGGGTCACGTTATTAGTTAACTTAACATTTTCAACTTCTTCTTGAGAACCATTGGACCGATTACAACCAAACTTGGCAGGGAGCATCCCCTTGGGAAGCCGCTTCAGATTTGTACGAATCATGGAGTTATCTCCCTTTGGGGCTCCAGAAGGGGCCAAAAGGGGTTAAATAGGGTACATCTTAAAAAATCTTCTTCTCATGAACAGGCCGTTGGATTGGATTCACATTTGGTATTTAGAGTCTGTAGGGCAAGGAGAACAAAGTTTGTACAAGACAAAAAAATCCGTCCAGAAATGGCCGTGCTGGGGAGGGGGTATGGGAGGGGGGTCGCGTTATTAGTTAACTTAACATTTACGACTTCTTATCAAGAACCATTGGACAGATTTCAACCAAACTTGGCAGGAAGCGTTCTAATAAGAAGCTGCATACAAATCATGGAGTTATCTCCCTTTGGGGTCCCATAAAGGGCCAAAAAGGGGGGAAATTGGGTACATTTTAAAAAATCTTCTTCTCATGATGATGAACCGGCTGTTGCACTGGATACACATTTGGAAGTTAAAGTCTTTAGGGCAAAGACTTCAAATTTTGTACAAGAGAAAAAAATCCGTCAATAAATGGCTGTGCTGGGATGAGGGATAGGAGGGGTTAACATTATTACTTAACTTTGAACATTTTCTACTTCTTTTTGAGAACCATTGGACAGATTTCTACCAAACTTGGCAGGAAGCATCTTAATGGGAAGCCGCTTCAGATTTTTAGGTCACCTGACCAAAGGTCATGGTGACCTATTGCGACCATGTTTCGTCCTTCGTCGTGCGTCGTCCGTTAACTTTTAACATTTTTGACTTCTTGAGAACGATTGGACGGATTACAACCAAACTTGGCAAGGAACATCCCCATGGGAAGCTGCTTCAGATTTGTACGAATCATGGAGTTATCTCCCTTTCGGGCCCATAAGGGGCCAAAAAGTGCTTAATATGGTACATCTTTAAAAAATTTCTTTCTCATGAACAGGTTGTTGGATTGGATTCACATTTAGTATTTAGAGTCTTTAGGACAATGACTACAAAGTTTGTACAAAAGAAAAAAATCTGTTAAGAAATGGCCATGCTTGGGAGGGGGTTTGGGGGTGGGGTCGCTTTATCAGTTCATTTTCATTTTCTACTTTTTCTTGAGAATCAATGGGCTGATTTCAACTAAACTTGTCAGGGAGCATCCCCCATGGGAAGCTGCTTCAGATTTTCTACAAATCATGGAGTTATTTCCCTTTTGGGCCCCATTAAGGGTCAAAAAGGTGCTAAATAGGGTACATCTTAAAAAGTCTTCTTCTCATGAACCGGATGTTGGATTGGATTCACATTTGGTATATAGAGTCTTTGGGGCAAGGACAACAAAGGTTATACAAGAGAAAAATATCTGTCAAGAAATGGCCATGCTGTGGTGGGGGGTTGAGTAGGGGTGGGGTTCGGGTGCCGCGTCATTGCCAAGAGGTTACCCAGTAGTGGTACCTCTTTCACTAAGAGGTTGCCCAACAGTTGTGCCTCTTTCAAGAGTTCATCCAACAGTGGTGGCACTCTCAAGAGTTCATCCAACAGTGGTGGCTCTCCCAAGAGTTCATCCAACAGTGGTGGCTCTCCCAAGAGTTCATCCAACAGTGGTGACTCTCCCAAGAGTTCATCCAACAGTGGTGGCACTCTCAAGAGTTCATCCAACAGTGGTGGCTCTCCCAAGAGTTCATCCAACAGTGGTGGCCCTCCCAAGAGTTCATCCAACAGTGGTGACTCTCCCAAGAGTTCATCCAACAGTGGTGGCTCTCCCAAGAGTTCATCCAACAGTGGTGGCTCTCCCAAGAGTTCATCCAACAGTGGTGGCTCTCCCAAGAGTTCATCCAACAGTGGTGCCTCTCCCAAGAGTTCATCCAACAGTGGTAACTCTCCTAAGAGTTCATCCAACAGTGGTGGCTCTCCCAAGAGTTCATCCAACAGTGGTGGCTCTTTCATGAAACTTGAGCAGTGCCATAATACTTCAACAAGATTTTCTCTCAAAATTCTAGTGATACAAATTCCTTATATTGCTCATATTATGCATTTATCACATTTATTGTCCATTCCTTACTTAAATGTACTCCACTACATATTGATGATATTTTTCCTGTAGGCTATGTGTTAGAATTACTTACTGAATCAGATTTTCATAGAAATCATTATCAAGTTTAGTATGATTACAATTTACTATTGCATTTTTTAAAGCTGACCTTTACTGGATATGCAGAACCTACTCATTATACCATTAAGTGTCTCAAGAATGTTCCGTCTTTTTTCTACCTAGTAACCTTGAATGCTTTGAATGTTATTAAATGCTTTCCTGAACAACAAAATTTCAACTGCAGTAACAAAATTGATGTTAATATAGAGAAGACTTTTGTACAATATACGGTAACTCTAAAAAATATTAAGGTATACATTCATCATTTGCACCAAAGTGCCAGAGGCGAAATTTGAAAAGTGCCATTAATTGCTAAACTGTGTAACATTTCCATTCCAAATACAAACATAAGTATTTTGAACGGTTTAGAATTTTGAATTTATGCATACTTATGGAAATATTTGACAAAATGTTCAAAATTACCTCCCTTGCATATCAATATAGAGTAAAATAATATTTGTAAATTATTTTCTTATTGAAGCATAATCTTGAAATCCAGCGCGGTGAATCAACTTATGTGAAGTGTATTTACAAGTGTGTGTAATTTGATACATTTTGTATGGCTAGAAAGTGGAGTTTTTAATGATGGGCTATATACCTTAAGCCAAACAATGAAAATGCTGATTATCAGCATTTTTATGCTTCCCGAAAAAATATTCTGGGGAGCATATCGTCGGTGTAAATGCAAAACCTTGTATGTCATTTTTGCGATTTTCAAAATACAAACTTGTGTGCCCAGTTACGATAATTCTTGCAGGTTTTGAGATAATTTTACTATTCGGTATTAATGACACATTATTTGTGGACAATATGTCCAAATTTCAAGTAAAACATTTCACTTTGGGAAAAGTTATTACACTTTTTTCCCTCCCCTATAAAATTTTCCAAAATCGAGATACGAGGATTTACATTTACAACGACGATATATACTCGCTACGCTGTCAGTCAGTCTGTCCTTCTGTCTGTCCCAGGGAAATCTCAGCAACCCTTGGACCAAATTCAATGAAACTTCACATGTGAACTCCCTGGAATATTACCAAGAGACCTATTTCTCTGCTCTTAGTTTGAAGCTGCATCACAGAAAAGGGCGCCTTGAAATTAGTAATAAACACTTATTCAGGGAGGAAAACCTGTCTATGACTGCTCTTGTCTTCTTTTGTCTCATTGTTTTCCCAAATATTATTTGTTATGGACGTCAAAAACAGGAGTTGTTTGGGAAATGGTCAAATACTTCCGGTTCAGAGAGGAAAATACAGGCAATTTTAAAATAAATGGACTAATCCTAGAA
Source organism: Fragum sueziense (assembly GCA_963680895.1). Classification (NCBI taxonomy): domain Eukaryota; kingdom Metazoa; phylum Mollusca; class Bivalvia; order Cardiida; family Cardiidae; genus Fragum; species Fragum sueziense. The sequence continues at coordinate 50,289,709 of OY804604.1, forward strand.
TTATTTAAGCCCCCTCCCCCTTCTGAAAAAGTGGGGTATATTGTTTTGCCTTTGTCTGCCGGCTGGTAGGTTAGTTTATTGGTCAGTAGACTACTTTTGTTCAGACCATAACAAAAAAGGTATGCAAGGTAAAATTTTGAAACTTAATAGGTTGATAGATCTTACTAATGAGAAGAGAAGCACACAAGAACCTTAACTACGATAATTATAATTAAAGTTATTACCCTTTTTTAGCTCGACTTTTCGAAGAAAATGAGAGCTTATACTGTCACTCTGCGTTGGCGTTGGCGTCGGCACTGCAACAAAGGTTAAAGTTTTTTCAAACATCAATAACTTCCATACTATCAGAGGATTCAACCCAAACTTGGAATACTTATTCACCATCACACCCTCTACCTTACTATCAGGGCCCATGACCCTGGCTCCACTATATTTGGAGTTATGTCCCCTTTATACTAAGCAACTTAGAAAGTCGAGCACGCTGTCTTCGGACAGCTCTTGTTGATTTTCAAAAGTAATATTTGTCTGGAGCCTAACTTTTTTCAAATATGTATTTATATGTACTACAATTTACCATTAAACTGCTTCAATTGCCAGACAGCTATATGAAGAGTTGGTGCTTAGGGGGCTGTACATGTTTTACATACATCTGTAGTTTATTACATTTCTTATTTCATAACATTCACCAGGTTCTTCTTTATTTTCAGGTTAAAGTGTACCCACACAAACTCATCAACAGTGAATTTGTTTGATATTATCTAAATCCTCATATTTAATGTGTACCTAAAACAATGAAAAGTGATTTTACGGGTATAAGAAAGAAATGTGTATGTGAACAAGAAGTGTTGTAGGATAATGAGGACAATATTATTGTGAATCATTGATTTTTTGTGTACATGTTTGTGAATTAAGTGATAAAATTGAATTCTAATGTGAACAATGATTGTCACATGGCGATAGTGAATACTTATCATTTATGTGTATATAACCAATACTTTTAAGCCTGGAATTAAGACAATAGACCTATGATTGCTTAATTGTGTATAGTTGTGTCTACAAAAGTCATTGAAATACTTTATGAGTGATAGTTAAGCAGCAAGTTTAGAACAAAACTGACAAATTGGGGATAGCCAATTCACAAAGACATCATTATAAACAGAGAAAGATTACATTTTACTAAAGGTATAGTAATTTTCTCGGTTTTTGAACATTTGAAGGATTCAGGTTCAATATCATGCAAGTGTTTAACTGGTATGGGAATGTCATAAGGCGATAAAAATCACCTTTCTGTTACTATTAAATAAACAAATGATAATGCAATTTATCTGCAATTGTTATAAAATGTTTCAAATTGGAAAGCAGCCAGTGATTTGGTTATATATATATATCTAGCTATATATGTATAATGAGGAGTGGTGCAAGTAAGCCACAAAAGCATGATTAGGTGCACTGATCACCATGATATAACCATCGATGTTGAAAGTGATCAAAGACCTCAAACAGAAATAGCCATGATGATACAAAGTTTGAGGGGTATATAGGAATCACACTATATGCTCAGTAAGGGTGTTGTGGTAGTACTGGTTTGAGAAACAACAGGAATCCATGAGTAGGTGCTCCAGCCACCGCGATATGGCCCTGGCAGTTGAAAACGGCGTAAAACCCCTATAAACTCATACTCATTCCTCCATATGTTATATTTCAAGCTCAAATTCTCCATGACATCTTGATTGAGTTTGATACTGGTTTTTGTTTTGTTGAGAAGTTGGTGATGATGCAAATTTTAGTATTAGATAGGCCCTGGTGAAAGTTATATTTTATGAAATCCCTTTGTCTAAGGGTTTTTACCATGGCAAACTTCGGCGCTGACTTATAATTATGACCAAAGCACAAAACACACACATACTCACACACAAAATAACAAGAACCAAAAGCTGAACAGAGGCTTATATGCAAGTAAAGATTCACATTGTGTTGCTTATAATTAGATTAAAAAAGCAATATTGGAAGAAAATAGACACCTTTTTTATATACACACTTACTACTTGTGTCTTTCAGATAATGCCTAGAAGGAAGAGTTGGAAGAAGGCTAAAGCTAAGGAGCAGATGCACAGGGATAAACAAGGACAACACCCTTGTAACACCAATGGTCTGGAAACATCCTCATTGTGTCATGACACATCACAGAGCTCCACCAGTAGTCCTGCTATCCATGCCAAGAGGTTACCCAGTAGTGGTACCTCTTTCACTAAGAGGTTGCCCAACAGTGGTACCTCTTTCAAGAGTCCATCCAACAGTGGTGGCACTCTCAAGAGTTCATCCAACAGTGGTGGCTCTCCCAAGAGTTCATCCAACAGTGGTGACTCTTCCAAGAGTTCATCCAACAGTGGTGACTCTTTCATAAAACTTGCACAGTATCACAATGTTTCAACAAGCTCATTTGCCAAAGCGGTACAAACAAACTTTGAAATTAATTCCTCATGTGAAAATATGTATGAAAGAATTGCTGAAAATGTTGTGAAATCAACAACAGAAGTCAGCCATGTGATGAACAAGCCACAATCAAATACAAATCAAGGCTATTTGCGAAGCAGTAATACAACAACAAAAAGATCATTTGGTACATACCATCAAGCAAGTGAGTGTTTTCCCATTTTTTCAAGAGGGATGCAGTGCACATGTAATGCATTGATGTCAATTATTGTATATTCTTCATTAAAATGTTTTCCACTACCTATTGATGATATACTTTTTTCTGGTGATGAGTTATTCAGAATTAGAATTGCTGAACTTCAGTCAACAGAGAGTTATATATCTAAAATGCTTCTTTTCAATGAACTACCTGATCAGGTTCTCAAAGAAAGCATCAATTATCAAGTGTTGTATCATCAGGTTATATATGGCACTGTGATTCCCAGTATCCAAGATGAAAGTTCGAATTGTATGAATTTGAAGGAGGGCATTACAAACCTTTTAGAGAATCACTCTATGGGTCTGATAATTGTAGGAGGACTTTGCTCAAGCATTTTTCTAGATAATGATAATTATCTCGGACTATTTGACTCTCATCCACATGGATTTGATGGGTTATCTTCTTGTGATGGCAAGGCTATTCATTTCCTTTTTGAAAATATTGATCAGCTGACAATTTTCCTGTTTTCTTTCTACCACAGTTGCAATATTTCAATGGAGACTCAGTTTGAAATTCAACCAGTCACAATAACTAGACTTATGGCTATAAGTAATGAAGTTAATCTGACTGTTCATACGACACCGAACACCAATGAAAGAAAATCCTTATTAGATAGATATTTTGATGACCAGCTTAAAAAGCAGGAAATTCATAAAAAAATGCATGGAGAATGTGTTATTCCAAAGACTAACAAAAAGGAGTATATGAAAGAGTACATGAGAAAACGGCGACAAAGATCTGAAATAAGAGATAACGACAGAAAAAGTACATTAAAAAGCAAAAGCAAAGCAAGATTGAACAAAGAATTTAGAGACAAGGAACTGCAAAGTAAAGAGCTGGTAGGGAAAGTTCTGAAACAAGAAATAAAGACAGAAAAAGTACATTAAAAAGCAAAAGCAAAGCAAGATTGAACAAAGAATTTAGAGACAAGGAACTGCAAAGTAAAAGAGCTGGTAGGGAAAGTTCTGAAACAAGAAATAAAGACAGAAAAAGTACATTAAAAAGCAAAAGCAAAGCAAGATTGAACAAAGAATTTAGAGACAAGGAACTGCAAAGTAAAAGAGCTGGTAGGGAAAGTTCTGAAACAAGAAATAAAGACAGAAAAAGTACATTAAAAAGTATGAACAAAGCAAGATTGAACAAAGAATTTAGAGACAAGGAACTGCAAAGTAAAAGAGCTGATAGAGAAAGTTCGGAAACAAGAAATAAAAACAGAAAAAGTACATTAAAAAGTATGAACAAAGCAAGAAAAAACAAAGATTTCTGTAATAAAGAAATAAAATCAAAACGTAGTACCAGACTGAATCCATTTCAATTGGAACGAGAAAGAGTTTTAAAAAAAGAAAGCAGAAAGAGACACTATGAATTTGAAAAACAGCATAATGCTATCACAAAGGCAGCTAAAAGAAAAGCACCAGAATTCTGTGAACATGAAGCATTACTTGCTAAGAGAAGGTGTTTTGGAAATAGTTTGAATCAATGCATATCAAACTTTCATGCAAAAGCTGCACAAGGTCCCATTTATGTGTGTACTTGTTGCCATCAAACATGGTTTCCTAAAAGTGTTGTTCAACTCAATAGAATGAACATAAGTAAACAAAGTGAAGCATATTGTACAGGTTTGAAATCTGTAAACAATGAAGAATGGTTGTGCAATACATGTCTAGCATCATTGAAAGAAGAAAAAATTCCTCGGTTATCTGTGAAAAATGGCATGAAATGGCCAGACAAACCTGAAGTTATGAATTTGCATTCTCTTGAAGAAAGACTTATTTCACAGAGGATACCATTCATTCAAATAAGAGAACTGCCTAGAGGAGGACAATTGTCTGCAAAGGGAAACATTGTGAATGTTCCAGTTGACATTCAACCCACTGTAAATGCACTGCCAAGACAATTAGATGAACATATTACAATTGCAGTGAAATTGAAAAAGAGATTGTCACACAAGTCTGCCTGTTTTACTGAAAATGTCCGTCCCAATAAAGTAATGGATGCACTGAAATGGCTTCTTGAAACTAGTGAGTTATACAAGAATGCAGGAATCACAATTGACAATTGTTGGAAAGACAATATTCAAAATAATCAGAGTGAGGCTGTGAAAGAATTAACAGGAAACATTGAAGCTACTGATGACCGTCAAGTTGAATCTGCTCATGATGATTTCTCTGAAGTCAATGATGATGAATGTATACAAGGTAATTCTGATACTTTAGTTGACGATGCCAATACTGATACAAACAAAGTGTATGTTTTTGCGCCAGGTGAGAATCAGAGACCTCTTAGTCTGTATGAGGATAAAAATGCTGAATATCTGTGTTTCCCATCAATATTCTGTGGTAAAACAAGAACAGAAAACAAGGACAGGTCTGTGCCAGTACATTATAGTGACATTGCAAAATGGGAATTAAGGAGTGTTGATAGAAGAGCAGCAGAATCTGTTCCAAACATTTTCTTTAAATTGAAGAAAATACAAGCAAAGCAAGTTAGTGACAAAGTTAATTTGGCAGTATGCCGTTGCAAAACTGAAGGTAAAAAAATAACTGCTGGTCAGGTTAGAAATCCATCTATTATGTCTGAAATAGTCAGATTGAATGAGGGTTATTATATCTTCAGAACTCTTCGAAATTCCCCAGCATATCTGTCAACCAAGAAGAAAGATGTATTTGCTATGATTAGACAGCTTGGTCTACCGACCTGGTTCATATCGCTATCATCGGCTGATACCAGATGGCTAGATCTGCTAAAGACTTTGGCACAATTGGATGGTAAAATTCTATCGGACAGTGAAGTAGGTTCATTAGACTGGAACACGAAAACTAAGCTAGTTCAAAAGGATCCAGTTACTTGTGCAAGGTTTTTCGAAAACCGTGTTCAACTTTTTCTTAATACAGTCTTGAAAAGTTACCACAATCCTTTGGGAAAAGTAAATGATATGTTTCGTCGGGTAGAATTTCAAAATCGAGGCTCCCCGCACATACATATGCTTGTATGGACGAATGATGCACCAAAGTATGAAAAAGACATAGAACAGGAATTAATAGCATATGTTGATAGATATGTGACATGTTCAATAGAATCTGATGATCCTGAACTTAAACATTTCATTGACCTCCAAATACACAAACACTCAAAGACCTGCAAAAAAGCTGGTAAAGCAGTATGCCGATTTGGGTTTCCATTACCGCCATTATCAAAAACAATGATTCTTGAACCTCTAGACAATGATGTTGAAGCATACAAGAAGAAATACTCTGAGATACAAAAAACTATGAGTGATTATAAAGATGGTTGTGATCTTGACTTTGATTCATTCCTTACAGATGTGTTAAAAATGTCAGAAGATGAATATATTAAATGCATAAGAGCTTCTCTTAAAGGCCCCAAGGTATTTCTTAAAAGGCGACCATCAGAAATGCGTGTCAACTACTACAATTCAGCAATACTAAAAGCTTGGCAGGCAAACTTAGACATTCAGTTTGTGCTTGATCCCTATGCATGTGCAACATACATTGTTTCCTATATAAGCAAATCGCAAAGAGGTATAAGTGCTATGCTTGAAAAAGCTTCACAGGAAGCAGTTGAAGGAAATATGGATCTAAAACGTCAGGTTAGACATATTGGGAACAAATTCTTGAACTTTGTTGAAGTTAGTGCACAAGAAGCTAGCTATTTAAGCCTTCAAATGCCACTGACTCAAGCTACTAGAGAAGTTGTCTTTATCAATACTTCTCCTCCAGATCAAAGAGTATTTTTGCTGAAAAATGAAGATAACTTGAAAGATCTACCAGCAGATTCTACAGATATTCAAGCAGACAACATGATACAACGCTATGCTAAAAGACCAAAGCAACTTGAAAACTGGTGTCTAGCTGATGTTGTGGCTGAACTTGAAGTGACTTTTCCTGAAGAAATGAAAAAGATATCACCTGATGAAGTAAACGATGATGATTTACAAGAAGACTTGGATGAGAAAGATTTTTCACAAAATGACATTTTAGTTACCCTGAAGAATGGGATTAAAATCAGGAAGAGAAAGAATAAACGTGTCATTAGATATGTATGTTACAGTAGAAAGACAAATTCTGAGAATTATTTCAGAGAAAGAATTCTTTTATTTCTTCCTTGGCGAAATGAACACAATGACATTTTGGGTGGTTTTGACACTTTTGAACAGCACTATAATAACAAAGCTAATCAGATTAAAGCCAAGCAAAAGCAGTATGAACATCTGATAGAGGAACTGCAAACTGCTCAACAACTTGCTGAAAATGAAATTAATGAGTTTGATGAAGTTGCTCCAAACACTGAACATATTGAAACTGAAGATGCAGATGCAGGTATCATACCATCTGAAGAATTCATTCATTTCAACCCTGATGCACACTGTCACAGAAATTATGATATTGGCCCAGAAATTGGATTACCAAGTAAATCTGCAGACATAGAAACATCTTCAATACGCATTCCTGAAAGCCAGTATCATCAGTTGTTAAGATGTTTAAATTCCAAACAAAGAGAATTCCATGATCATGTTACAAAATGGTTGCAGCACAAGGAAGAGCCATTGTTTGCATTTCTGACTGGTGGTGCTGGTACAGGGAAGTCTGTTGTCATAGATGCTCTTTATCAGACTCTACACAGATTATTGTGCTCAGACGAGGGAGAAAACCCTGATGATATCAGAATATTGCTCTGTGCTTACACTGGGAAGGCAGCATACAATATTAATGGAACAACTATAGCATCAGCATTACATAGGAAAATGTACCAAACACAACAGAGCATGCAGGCTGATGAGTTAAACACATTCAGAACAAAATATCGCAATCTCTCAATTGTCATTGTAGACGAGGTTTCAATGGTTGGAAATAAAATGCTTTTATTTATCAATGAAAGGCTACAACTATTGACTGGTAGGAAACAAGATTTTGGTGGTATAAGCGTAATTGCTGTGGGAGATTTATATCAGCTGTCTCCTGTTGGTGACTCTTGGATTTTTAAAGACTTGGCATGCCCTGGTCAAGGATTAGCCAAAAATCTCTGGAAAGAACACTTCAAAATGTTTGAATTAACAGAAATCATGAGACAGAAAGACGATGTTGAATTCGCAGAGCTTTTGAACAGATTGCGTCACAATGCCATTACCCTTCAAGATAAAGAGGAAATTATGAGGCGTAAAATTTTGCCAGGATCACCAGACTATCCTGTATCCGCCCCCCATTTGTTCATAGAAAACAGATTTGTTGACGATTTCAATAGCAAACATATACAGAATCTTGCAACGGAAAAGGTAACTGTTAAAGCAGATACAGACATTTTGTCACAAACCAAGCTTTCAAATGATGTGAAAAGGCGATTGATTGAATCCTTGCCAGACAACCAAACTCATACTGGTCAACTGAGAAGTAAGCTTACAATTGCTGTAAATATGATGTATGACATATCACTTAATGTTAATGTTAGTGATGGATTAACTAATGGTGCTACCTGTATCGCTAAACACATAGAATACAGAGATTCAACTGTCAGACCAGCTATTGTGTGGGTAGAGTTTTCAGACCACAAAGTTGGAACGTTGACACGAAATCAGTACAGTCATATGTTCCATGAACATGTGGAGAAATGTTGGACACCAATATTTGAAGTGAAAAGAAATTTCGTTTTCAACAGAAAAACCTATGAAAGAGTGCAGTTTCCACTACAACCATCAGCTGCAAAAACTGTTCATAAGGCACAAGGTGCTACTCTGGAAAAAGTTGTGATCAGTTTATCACAGACAAAACCACGTAAAATACCACATATACATTATGTTGCACTATCCAGAGTGAAATCATTAGAACAACTACATATCTTAGATTTCAATGAATCCAGTCTTTCAAAAGATAGCAATGTTGATGATGAAATGATGCGACTGAGAGATAATGAATTACAACTCTGTTTCCGGCCTCTTTATACACTACATGCTGAACTGAAATGCCTTTTCAACAATGCAAGGTCGTTGAACAAGCACTTTAAGGAAATCCAGTCAAACCAAAATGTTCTTGCTTCGGATATATTTGGTATTGCGGAATCTCGTCTATGTGCTACAGACACTGATGACAGTTTTAATCTAGATGGATTTAGCATTTTTCGCAATGATGCTACGTCAATTCAAACCAGGCCACATCATGGCATTGTGCTCTATGTCAAAAGCTGTTTACAGATTGAAAAATACCACACATTTACCACCGATGCTGTTGAATTTTCTTTTGTTTCTGTGAATTTATCATCAGGAATTGTTCAGTGCACTGTTTTGTACAAGAAACCATCCTGTCCTTTATCTCAGTTTTATACAATACTGAAGGACAATTTGGTTCCACTTGCAGATAGTAAGCAAAGACTCATGATTATGGGGGATTTCAATGTAGATTTGAATAAACCACAGAAACAGTTTTTGGATTTCATGTTGGCCACATTTGGTTGTAAGCAGGTAATTGAACAGCCGACAACCAAGTCAAAAACGAAGCTGGATCTTGTTTTCTCCAATATTGCACAGATTGAAACAGGTGTACTTGAAGCCTATTGGTCAGACCACAACATGGTATACTGCGGTATATGAATGAATTAGTTTAAGCAAATCAGATCAAATTGTCATTGAAGGACAAATGGTAAACCTTGTAAATATGTTTTTTGTGTCTGTATATCCTGCATTGTCGCTCCTGGGCTAGCATAACTAAAATAGTATAATAGATATGTGATTCTATTTGAAACTTTAGGTGGATGGATCTCATTGGTGAGGAGTTGATAAAGAATTGCAAACAAAATAGTTCAAAAATATCATTTTAAAAAAGGGGGTAGAAAATGCTTTCCCCAGCCAATTTTCTTCTTGTATCTAAATGCTTACCCAAACCCAAAACCTTTCTGTTAATGTAAAGTTTTTTTTCTGTCAGGGACCTCAAAACCAGATACATGATGACGCATGGTGCTCAACAAAACCTTTTGAAATGTAAGTTATCGGTTTTATTGTTCGATTTTTATATACCTAAAGAAACCTAAGAAAATTCTGAAAGATTCAGCAGCGGATTCTTGATTCACAGTAGTTGGATTAAAGCCAAGAAGTTTCCACCTTGTGATCAACGAGGGCTGGCCTTTAATCACAAAAAAAAATTTAATCAGACCAACTAAACCTCCAAGTAAGGAAGAGAAGGACACTGACTCATGTGAAGAGTCGGGGGGTCTGCAGATGAATTTGAAGCTGTAGTGGAAAATCATGTAAGTATTGGTAAACCTTAAACACAGTATTCCTGCAAATTATTGTGACTAAGAACATAATGATGAAAGAAAAAAAATGCAACTTGTTCTTTTCCCATGATGTTTATGTAGTCTTAACATTGCATTTAAAATCATAGAAAAATGCATTACATATTGGTTTTCATCATGAAATGCTTAAAAATCCCTCTATTTAGTGACCATTTGGAAGAAATTAAGCTGTGGGGTACTTTGAAGCTGTATGCGCATTAATCTGATTTACATGAAGCTGTAGTGTGGTGGATACAGTTTATTGGGCTGGGGAGAACACTGCATGTGAAGAGTATGTAGTACATGCTTATATATTTTTCTGCCCTTTGAACTCAGGTGACCGATAAGGCCCTTTGGGCCTCTTGTCTTTTTCTGAAAGTTGATCACAGATGCCGATATTAAATTTTAAAATGTGTCCAAAATCTCGAAAGTCTAACAGGAAACAGAATGAATCTATTACTCATATGCGATGTTTTGAGCAAGATCAAAAACGCCGCAAACACAGACATTTGATGACGTAGTCATTCCAATATCATCACGTGATTTCTCCACTTCCAAATAAGGTTACGATTTACTATGATTTGTTTACAAAATGCGCGCGTGTCCACAAAGAGCGGGAAAATGGATGAAGCAATGAAAAAGACGCTATCTACGAAGTAAATACACTGATGTTAGATGGTTTTAACACGGACGCTTTGTATATTTCTGCCATGCCGCCTAGCGATTACACAAATGAATTAGGTCACGCTTAGTTGTACATATTAAAATGGTGTGCTTACTCAACCATTTAGACTGTAGCCAATCAATCTTTCATAATTTAAACAAAAAGTAAGTGTTGACAGCCATGTTAATCGGCGATCGAGTGGTGATTGCCAGCGCGAGCCCTGAGAATCATTTCTACAATTTTTTGTGCATTTTGATATATTTACGGAAACTACCAAAGATTCCGGCAAAACCCATATTTCAAATCGTAACACGATACGCATCGTCCGGGAAGGATGACAGAATATGTAGATCTACCCAATCATAAATCGGTAATTATACTAATACCACGCCATTATCGGTATACAAAATTCGTTACTGAAATACATCGGTTTTTATTGACCTAGTAGCGATATAACTTTCGGTGAATTGAACTTTTACCAAGACATGTCCCTAAAAATTGCTAAAAAAATTAGGGTCGGGGGTAAAAAAATAGGCACGGTCGTGTAACCGGAAACACACAACTTTTTTTATTACGCCTTACTTGTGAAACTTAATAGTCAGGTAGTGTAGTCTAAAGTCATTTTGATACTTATTATCGGATTAAGAACATACCTTAAGAGCCAGGATCTGGAAAAATGTCCTTTAAGGCTTTTGAGCCCTACATGGTTCAAGATCAGCCTGCGTATACACGCAGACTGATCATGAACCATGTTGGTCTCTAATAGCTTATTTGTGACCTGTAGCAACTGAAAGAGAGCAGCATTGATGCATATTGGACTGCATTTGACAACAAGCTGATCTTAAAACTAAATTTTTAAAAATGCTATAAGGGACGCTTTTCCAGATCCCGGCTCATTTGTTTGTTGCTTTTACCATTCTACTGTCAACAATGTAATCAAATCTAGTCCTTTCTCCCATATTTCCATATCCCATGTTGGTTTCTAGATTTGAACGCACAAGGTAGAACTTGCATGTTTCTTATTTGGATTGCTTACAATTTCAACATGTAAAATGTGTTTATTTATGCTGTCATAGAAGCTTTTACTGGATGGGCCCATTTTATGCCTTGCAAAAATAACAAATTATTTAAACCCATTACCAGACTGCAAAATTTTAGACTGGTCCAAATTCAAGATATTGAAGACAACAATGTCAAATGAATGACATGTAAATCTTTTTGGTCACTTTGGGCAGAAAATATTATGGGAAATGAAGAAATTGCTTGTCACAAGCAATTTTTTCATTTTCCCCAATGTTTTCCAAAGCCTTGATCTTGTGGATCGTCAATAGGCGTCACTGTGTGGTAAAGGGTTAAAAGGGTTTCTTTAATGCTTTTCGGTGGATTATCGAGAAATAACGGTAGGTTATCATTTTGATAAACTCACCGCCTATTCAGTGAAATTATCAAAAACTTGTGCCCGCTTTCGTTCATTTCACTCTATCTGATGTTATATGAGCCGGGCCAAATTAGTGACGTCATAAGCGTTGCATAGCAGTCACGTGCAAAATGACGCGCTTTAAGAAAATCTGTCATTAAATTTTTGCATTTTATCAAATTTTTGCATTAAAGAAATAGAATAATCATTTGTTTTTCGTGTAAGATATTTCATTTCGTGAACAACGAAAGCTACATTTCACTCGTGGCTTCGCCACTCGTGAAAATAAAGCTTTTGTTGTCCACTCAATGAAATATACATTAAATCGATCTTACACTGAAACAAACGATTATCCTCTATATAGTATACTATATGACTGGTAATTACTTTTACAATGCCTTTTTGGGGAACTTTGCAGATTCAAGCTAACCACAAAGATTAAATATACCACTTATAAATGGACTTTTATTATGTAAATATCTTCTTTTGACACTTGGTAATGAATGAGCAAACTGGAAAAAATTAATTGGTAAAAATAAAGTGTACCTTTTTTAGGCCCCAATCAGTACCTACAAAAGTAACCAGTTATATGGTATTCAAGGATATATAGGCTTATTTACAGCTGTTCTATTTCTGTCTATCTGTAGGTATTTGGTACAAGTCAGAAGGAAATGTTAGAGGACCTAGACCATGGAGATGTGGCAGAGACAGTCAGAATATTCTTTGAAAAAAGTCATAAATTACCACCTAAGAAAAAATGTCAGCTTACAATAATTGAGGTGAGGTTTTGTGTACTTTATTGATGACTTCTTAACCCTTTCCCAAACAGTAAATAATTAGGTAGTTACAACTTGAAATCTGCTCCTGATGACAAAAGTAAATGAATAGAATTTATGTGATATGTTGCACAGACAAAAGGAGAAAATGACAATTCTTAGCATTTTCTTCTTTTGCCTAAATTTTTTTCCAAAGCCTTAAACCCTTTCTCATATGGCAAAATTTTACACTCACTCACTCACTATCGGTCTTTTGATTATCGTGCAGGGTGTGGGATTGTTCCCAGAGTTTCCATTTACGACGTAAAAGTATCTGTATACGCATGAAAATCAGCTCGGACGCAAAATTTTTATACTCGTCGCGTCCATGGGACGCAAAATAAAATGAGAGTCAAAAACAATGTATTTTCATAAATCTTACGCAGAAACGTCAGATAACTAGCGAAAACAATCCAAAATGTTTCAAAGTATGACAGATTTGAAGCAAAGTCACTGGTTTTCCAAAGTTACTATAAATAGACTTCGTCAACGTCTAACCGAAAAGTTGAGATTGTTTAGATTCCCGCTTTTTCGTCTGGTACCCGAACTGTCTAAAATATTGTTTTGTGGGCAATTTGATAGCCGGAAACCAACTGTTACTTTCATTCTGTAAATAATAATGGCTTCTCCAGCCAAGAAAAAGAAACACTCGCTGTCTTTTCAAGACCAGTGGCTTGCCGATCCGGCGTTCAAAGACTGTCTGATAAAAGCTGCTGCAGATCACAAAATTTGTGATTACTTAGGTATAAAACTTGAGAATATCTCAGAAAACATTGAGGCAAATTGAAAAAAAAAATGCTTATTATTAGCAGTTTCTTCTTTTGCTTCAATGTTTCCCCAAGCCATTTTAACTGGGAATATCAAAACTAGGTCTTGTTTGGGAAAGGGTTATTAAGCCCGTTCAAGTACAACAATTAATTTGAATATGATTTGTGGAAGTCAAAATTGGACTCAACTGAAAGTGGATGGGACTCAACTTTTTCTACTGCACTGGGTCCCAGGGACTCAACATTTTTTTATGTAAATGGAAACACTGGTTCCTACGTCAGTGGGATTCCGTCCAGATGCCTGGCTAGCTGCACGCATGGCAGATTTCACATCCCATCTCCATGTCTTCCTGTCATGGATGTTGGTGATTGACAGTCCCCATTCTCTCGCATCTCTTTCTGTTAGATCTTTTCAGGATGCCTTCGGTCTTCCAGCAGCTCGCTTTCCTGTGACTTCTAGTTGGTATGCCGTTTGGATTGCACCGTTGGATCTGTTAACATGTCCATACCAACGTAGTTTCCTCTCTCGTAAAAGGATCGACAGGTCCTCAAGGCCGAGACGCACCAGTAACTCATTAGGGCTATACAATTCATAAGCTGTTGCAGCTGACAAATGGATATTGATGAAGATCAGATTTATGTACAATATAGCATTGAAAATATTAGGCAATAGAAGAAAATGCTGATTATCAGCATTTTCTTCCTTGTGCCTCAACGTTTTCCCCAGCCTTTTCTATTAGAGACAGCAAAGTCTGGTCTTGTTTGAGAGAAGGTTAACCCTTTCCCTAACAAGACCTGGTTTTGACATCCCTGAAAGATAAGGCTTGGGAAAACATTGTGGAAAATGAAGGAATTACTTGAAAAGCAATTTCTCCATTTCCCACTATGTTTTCTACCCCAAAAGACACAAAAATTTACAATTTCATTCATTTTGAATTGTTGTCTGCAACATCTTTGAATTTGGACCTCCCTAAAATTTTGCAGTTTGAGAAAATGTTAAGATGGTAACATTTCAAGCCCCTGATAGCCCTGATGAAATTCATCTATCCAAGAGATCGTTTTCCACTTTGGTTCCCAAGCAGATGTATGATATCAATAGAAAATTGTTGGAACATTTTCAGTTATCATTTTGTAACAACTTTTTGATTTAGTGTTTCAGATGAGAAATGGTATATTGTTAATGTATAAAGTTCCCATGTCAGTTAGCTACTTGTACATGTTCCTACTTTTTGTATTAACCCTTTCCCAAACAAGACCTGGTTTTGACGTCCGTAGAAGTGAAGGCTTGGGAAAACAATGAAACAAAAGAAGAAACTGATAACCAGCAGTTTCTCCTTTAGTTTCAATATTTTCTATGCCATATTTTGCACAAATCCTATCTTTAATAACATCCATTTTGTCATTTGTGGCAGTTTTTGAAGTGGATCACCCTAAATTTTTGCCGTTTGGGAAAGGGTTGACTCATTCTCAAACTACAAGATTTTAGGGCTTTTCAATTTGAAAGGAGTTGCAGAAAACAACGAAAGGGTTTTTCAAAAGTAGAAAATATGTAATAATGTTATTGCAATACAAATATTGAGGCAAAACTAGAAAATTCTGGTCAAAAGCATTTTCTTCTTTTTCCTAAATTTTTTCCCAAGCCTTTCCTTTAAGGGATGTCAAAACCTGTGAGTTTTTTTTTATAAACAATCTTATGAAAAAGTTAGATTGGATATCTTGATGGTGAATTTGCCATACAATTGATGATAAAACAGGCCTAATGTCTTGTTTGGTAAAGTGGTAACTTATTACCACACACTGATGCCTTTTGATGCCCCACAAGATAAAAGCTTTAAGAAATGTGGGAAATATGAAGAAACTGCATGCGAGAAGCAATTTCTTCATTTCTAACAATGTTTTCTACCTAGGAAGATCAAGAAAGGTAAACTTTCATTTACTTGAAATAGTCAACTGCAACATCTTGGAATTTGGATCAGCCTAAAATTTTGCCACTTGGTAAAGGGTTAAATTATTGGCAGGTGAATGATTTGCTAGAACAGTTGTCTAAAGTCACTAAAGAAGATGACCAGGAGAGAATACTAACCAAAATAGCAAAACAGTAAGTATTATAATACAGAGCTACAGATAAGAGGGGGTGATGACTTTTCAAATATTTCACTGAATGTTTATCAAACCCTATGTTATGGATACTCATTGGAATCCTCTCGTTGAGAGGATTGAAATGAGTATCCACAACATAGGGTTTGGATTTGAAATAACAAAGTTGGAATACATTAACCCCCTCTTATCTGTTGCTCTGTTTGCAAAATGAAATATTTCACTGAATGTTCATAAAACCCTTTGTGATGGGTACTCATTGGAATCCTCTGGTTGAGAGGATTCAAATGAGTACCCACAACATAGGGTTTGGATTTTAAGGGGGAATGCTATAGTTTTTCGGAACACTCAGACTTTACTGTAGTAATTTAAATGTTTCGTACCAATATGTTTCGCTACCAGATTTTCAATAATATAACACATCATTACAATTTACCATTTTCGACGGTAAAAGTGTATTCATTATGAGAAACTGATTTTCCCAAGATCGAAATTGAATATTTAGAGCAAGACAGTCGTAAGTGTGTATGCAGTTACCACTGTTTTGCGTCATTTAATTCATGTGTAGCTGACAAAAATTGCCGTAATTCACTAATAAGTGTGCTGACCTATACATTTTCTTTTTGAATTATTACCAGGACATGTTGCTTAATACAATGAGGGAGTTTTATCAAATTCTATTATGTAGAACTTGAAATATTTCCAAAAATATGCAAATTTTGGCATAAAACACTCCAGCTTCGCTGATCTAACCGAACACGTGAGCATGCTGTTTTATACATTTACGCATTTATAATAGCACATATTTTGAGTTTTCTGTTCGTAATAAATGTAAGACGTTACTTTAAATCCGTTTTCGGGACTAAACGATGAATATACCGCTTTTTATTAGCATTTTAGTGACCTTGGACAGGTGCAAGAAATTGTGCACCTTTTCGATGTAGGGCTATGTGATACGAATGCCAATAAAATTCAAACAAGATCGCTGACCACCCATTTTTATTTTATTTTTCAATTGGTAATAACATGTAATTTCAACATACAAAATATGAATAAATTCTATTATTGGGAAAAAATTTAGGAAACTGGAGCATTCCCCCTTAAATAAGAAATTTAGAAAATCCTCACTGCCTCTTATCTGATGCTCAGAATATACCCATTTCATAACAATGTAAAGTTATAAAAGTGTTTCCTTATAGACATAATTGATAAACATAATTGAATTTTAATTGATCAACATTACAAGCCAATTACACAATTTTATGCAGCCTGTTCAATTATGAATTTGAAATCATTTCAATGCTAGGAAGATGTCTTTAATAAACTGTTCATAACTCTAAAAAGAGACACAGTGCCATATATTTCCTGATTTCAACATCACCTAAAATTTGTATGTTATATACGAGGGGTGATCCAAAATTTCGTAAAATGAACCCATTACTTCCTTATTACTAGCTTAGACAGTGTATAAATTAATAATATCATACTTTAAGATCTATAGACTCTATTAAAAT
The DNA here is from genome assembly GCA_963680895.1 of Fragum sueziense. Lineage (NCBI taxonomy): Eukaryota > Metazoa > Mollusca > Bivalvia > Cardiida > Cardiidae > Fragum > Fragum sueziense. Next base: position 50,306,956 of record OY804604.1, read on the forward strand.
GAAAAAGATTTACCAAACAAAAGTTAGTGTCCGTAAACTGTGTTACCATAGTAACGCAGGTACGCCTAGGCGGGGGAGCGCAAAAAGATAATACATGGTCGTTAATTAAAACAAATTTTCTTTAATTTCAGTTAGAATATTGTGACGCAAATCATTATAACACTAGTATGACATCCTTACGTCAAGTTTGATATGTTGTTGTAGAAGTTGCTTCGAAAACACTACATTTTCTATGAAAAAGAACAAACAAAGGGAAATGCGACATGACGTCAGCACTTAATTAGAATATCGGCCAGGCATAAAATTCTGCCTCGATCTTAGTCATACACCAACGCAGACGTTTAAAATATTAAAGAAAACGAGTATAAGGTACTGTAGAGAAATTGTGTGTAAGTTGCACTCGAGATTAGAACTTTAATAGTGGATAATGGATGCAGAGATGGTCTTGCAATCAGCCACAACCTGATTAACGACGTCAAAAATGGGGTAAACAGGCAAAGGCTTCGATTTGATAGTAGGCCGATCTTAAAACAGGTACACTGAAAATCGTTCAACATTCCGATTCTAAATAGTATGAGAACGCTTTCAGCACAAGTATATCTTAGGCATAGAATTGTACGAGAGTAAATAGGGCCTTTAAAAATAATGGTTCATAATCGTGTGAAAATGACGTCGCATTTGACGTTCTTGCTCCCCCACCTCGCGCATGGTCTTTGTCTAAAATTCATCACTGTACAATAACTGTTATATGTACACAATTAAGAATTTCCATGTTTTTTGTAAAGATGTCACAGTTAATGACTGTATAACTTTTGTTTTGATAGTCAACACTCCTGAAATTTTATTAACCCATTTTACGAACTTTTGGATCACCCCTCGTAAATAGTTATTATGTAAATGCCAAAGACACAATGATATAACAATTTCAAATTTTGTCAGGAATATATCAGGGAATACTCAGGGTAATTTGTTTTCCCTGGCTTGTGGCAACCCATAATTTGTCTTTCAGATGCACTGCGAATGACTTAAAAATGGTGATAAGATTGATCAAACATGACCTACGAATCAACTCAGGAGCAAAACACATGTAAGTAATGACATCTTTTGACACTTCCAATACAAAATAAAAAATTTGAAGGGAAAATATTGAAGCAAAAGATAAAAATTCTGTTTGGTATTTCACAAATTCTATTTTAATCCATATCAATTTTGTGATATTCAGCAGCTATCAAAATGAATCATTTCATTTTATCCTTGCAAACAAAGTTGTTTAGGGGTGGTATATTGGAATCAGCCTGTGAGTTGGTCAGTCTGTCACAAACTCCACCTACCAAACGACACGATTTTGGGTTGGTCCAAATGCAAATATGTCACAGACGATGGTCTTTTAGGGTAGAAAACATTGTGGGAAATGAAGAAATTGCTTGTCACAAGCAATTTCTTAATTTTCCAAAATTTTTCCCGAAGCCTTTACCCATTACCAAACAACAAAATTTCAGGGGAGTCCAAATCTAAAGATCCTGCAGACGACAATTTCAAGAGAATGGAATTTTGAATTTTTAGGTCTTTTTGGATGGAAAACATGGGAAATGAAGAAATTGCTTGTCACAAGCAATTTCTTCATTTTCCAAAATGTTTCCCGAAGCCTTAATCTTTTGGGGAGTCAAAAAAGTCAATGTGTGGTAATGTTTAAATACTGGACAGAAGTGTTCATTAGGACATGCAGATGTGAGAGATGTTACGGCCCCTCATTTGACAAAAAAAATTTTCGGGACCGAACAAATTCTCCTACATATTCAGCTGATTTTCTTCATACTTTGCAAAAGTGTACATTAGGAACCGTAGATGTACAAGATGCAAATTTTACAGGTCAATATTATATATGTAATAATAATAATAATAATAATAATAATAATAATAATAATAATAATAATAATGATAATAACAACTTCATTTAAAGAGGCTACACATTTGGTTTCCCAATCTATCAAACAGGTATTTGCAAAGGCATAAAATAATACATATTACACATTTACAGACAATGGAAATGCACACAATGATCATAATATTTTTATTTTCAGAAAAAATATATGCTAACTGTTTTTCCATTACAGTTTAGATGCACTAGACCCAAATGCGTACGCAGCGTTTCAGACGTCCCGAGATCTGCGGGATGTTGTTGATCGTGTACAGAGTAATAAAGAAGGGGGTCAACCTGGGATGAGCAAGAAACTGTCTGTCAAAGCCAACCTGATGACCCCAGTCTTACCTATGCTGGTGAGGACTACATTATATCTTTACTGTTTGATTTACAATTTCATTCTTTAATGAATGTTGACAAATTATTTAGACTGTTCTTATTAGAGTTATTGAATAACAAAATGCATATCTGGACAAATATGATACTTTCTTTCAAGATAATTTCTCTGTAATACAGAATATGCATCACAAATGAAAAGAAAATGGAACTCATCTTCAATTATAATTTTAGGCTGAGGCATGTAGATCAGTAGGCCAAGCCATGACGAAGTGTCTGAAGGGGTTTTATTCAGAGATTAAATATGACTAATACAGAATATGCATCACAAATGAAAAGAAAATGGAACTCATCTTCAAGTTCAATTTTAGGCTGAGGCATGTAGATCAGTAGGCCAAGCCATGACGAAGTGTCTGAAGGGGTTTTATTCAGAGATTAAATATGACTAATACAGAATATGCATCACAAATGAAAAGAAAATGGAACTCATCTTCATGTTCAATTTTAGGCTGAGGCATGTAGATCAGTAGGCCAAGCCATGACGAAGTGTCTGAAGGGGTTTTATTCAGAGATTAAATATGACTAATACAGAATATGCATCACAAATGAAAAGAAAATGGAACTCATCTTCAAGTTCAATTTTAGGCTGAGGCATGTAGATCAGTAGGCCAAGCCATGACAAAGTGTCTGAAGGGGTTTTATTCAGAAATTAAATATGACTAATACAGAAAATGCATCACAAATGAATAGAAAATGGAACTCATCTTCAATTATAATTTTAGGCTGAAGCATGTAGATCAGTAGGCCAAGCCATGAAGAAATGTCCTCAGGGTTTTTATGCAGAGATTAAATATGACGGTGAGCGGGTACAGTTACATAAGAAAGGCGGGGACTTCCAATATTTTAGTAGAAGTTTGAAACCTGTACTACCTCACAAGGTAAAATATTGTCGCTTTGCAACAAAAACCTCGCATAACTGCAGCTTAAAACAAGCTGCAGTTACAAGTTTTTTTGTTGAAAAGAGACAATACCCTCCTTCGTTCCAGTATCTTAGTAGAAGTTTGAAACCTGTACAACATCACAAAGTAAAATATTGTAGCAGTTACGAGGTTTTTAGGTCACCTGACCGAAGGTCATGGTGACCTATTGCTACCGTGTTTCGTCCGTCGTCGTGCGTCGTTCGTCGTGCGCCGTGCGTTAACTTTTAACATTTTAGACTTCTTCTTGAGAACCATTGGGCGGGTTACAACCAAACTTGGCAGAGAGCATCCCCATGGGAAGCCACTTCAGATTTGTACAAATCATGGAGTTATCTCCCTTTGGGGCCCCATAAAGGGCCAAAAAGGGGTTAAATAGGGTACATCTTAAAAAATCTTCTTCTCATGAACCGTTTGTTGGATTTGATTTACATTTGGTATTTAGAGTCTTTAGGGCAAGGACAACAAAGTTTGTACAAGAGAAAAAAATCCGCCCAGAAATGGCCGTGCTGGGGATGGGGGATGGGAGGGGGGGTCGCGTTATTAGTTAACTTAACATTTTCGACTTCTTCTTGAGAACCATTGGACGGATTACAACCAAACTTGGCAGGGAGCATCCCCATGGGAAGCCGCTTCAGATTTGTACGAATCATGGAGTTATCTCCCTTTGGGGCCTCATAAGGGGCCAAAAAGGGGTTAAATAGGGTACATCTTAAAAAATCTTCTTCTCATGAACCGGCTGTTGGATTTGATTCACATTTGGTATTTAGAGTCTTTAGGGCAAGGACAACAAAATTTGTACAAGAGAAAAAAATCCGCCCAGAAATGGCCGTGCTGGGGATGGGGGATGGGAGGGGGGTCGCGGTATTAGTTAACTTAACATTTTCGACTTCTTATTAAGAACCATTGGACGGATTTCAACCAAACTTGGCAGGAAGCATCCTAATAGGAAGCCGCTTCAGATTTTGTACAAATCATGGAGTTATCTCCCTTTGGGGTCCCATAAAGGGCCAAAAAGGAGGTAAATTGGGTACATCTTAAAATATCTTCTACTCATGAACCGGCTGTTGCATTGGATACACATTTGGAAGTTAAAGTCTTTAGGGCAAGGACTACAAAATTTGTACAAGAGAAAAAAACTCGTCAATAAATGGCCGTGCTGCGGATGGGAGATGGGAGGGATTCGCGTTATTACTTAACTTTGAACATTTTCTTCTTCTTTTTGAGAACCATTGGACAGATTTCTACCAGACTTGGCAGGAAGCATTCCAATGGAAAGCCGCTTCAGACTTTAACAAATCATGGAGTTATCTCCCTTTTGGGCCCCAAAAGGTGCCAAAAGGGGGTAAATAGGGTACATATTAAGAAATGTTCTATTGTTGGATTGAATTCACATTTGGTATTTGAGTCTTTAAATAAGTTTGTACAAGAGAAAAAAAGACTGTCAAGAAATGGTGGTGCTGGGGGGTTGCGCTTTTTGTTAACTTAACATTTTCCTTAAATGTTTCTGCTCATTTGATTCAGGTGACCGATAAGGCCCTCTGGGCCTCTTGTTGTTGAAAAGCGATTATACTCTTCTTTATTGTTTGTCAAATCTAGGGATTGGAACAAATACAAAAATGTAATTATATTTGAATAACATTTTAGATGTTCAAGTATATTCGAATATTCGTCAGAGTACTTGATTAAAAAAGCATCTACTTGTTTATAGTATGACCAGGTAACTTGACATTCCTGTTATGAAATAAATGCTGTTACCAGTGTTTTTATGCCCCCGATAGGGAGGCATCATAAATTTGACTTGTCCATCCGTCCTTCTGTCTGTCTGTCTGTCTGTCCGTCTGTCCGTCATTCCGTCCAAAAACTTTAACATTGGCCATAACTTCCTTATTACTTAACATATTCGCTTCATACTTTACCACAACATTCCTTGGTACATTACCTTTCTGTAGGCACATACTTTGGTGACCTTGACCCCTGGATGACCTTGACCTTGAACATAGATTGGCCATAATTTAAAATCAAAGCGGTGTCGGGGGCATTGTCATCTTACAGTGACAGCTCTTGTTCTTTTCCAAAAAGGGGGCCACGGCCATGGCGCAGTTGGTAGCGCATCTGTCTCTCATTCGAGAGGTCACAGGTTCAATACCCGGCCGCAGCAAAAACCTTTACTGACAAAAATGTCACCCATCAATGGTTTGATATCGTGAACCTATGTGGGGGAGCAGCTGGAGGCTCTGTAAGGGTGTTGTGGTAGTACTGGTATGAGAAATGACAGGAATCCATGGTTAGGTGCTCCAGTCACCGCGATATGACCTTAGTAGTGGAAAACTGTATCAAATTTTTCCAAAATAAAAAGGTTGTGGCAAAGAAATAGGCTTGGGAAAACATGGGGTGCAAAACAAGAAAATGTTGATGATCAGCATTTTCTCCTTTTGCCTCAATATTTTGCATGCAACATTGTACAAAAAGCCAGCCATTGTCAACACCCATTTTTAGCTCAACTTTTCGAAGACAATGAGAGCTTATACTGTCACCCGTGCGTCGGCGTTGGCGTTGCAACCAAGGTTAAAGTTTTTTCAAACATCAATAACTTCCATACTATCAAAGGGATTCAACCCAGACTTAAAATACTTGCTCACCATCACACCCTCTACCTTGCTATCAGGGCCCATGACCCTGGGACCACTCTATTTGGAGTTATGCCCCCTTTATACTAAGCTACTTAGAAAGTCGAGCGCGCTGTCTTCGGACAGCTCTTGTGTGATCTGCAGCTGCTTTTGAATTGGACCACCCTAAAAATTTGCCGTCTTGTAATGGGTTAAGTAACATGTGTTTCAGGTCTCCCATTTTAAGGAGTACATTCCGAAAGCTTTTCCATCTGGAGATGATCTTATTCTCGATGCCGAAGTTTTGTTGATTGACACAACGACTGGTGTACCCCTACCATTTGGTACGCTAGGGAAACATAAAGTGAGTACTTAGAAAACTTATTGTCGCTATTCAACAAAAACCTTGTAACTGCAGCTTGTTTCAAGCTGCAGTTACAAGGTTTTCGTTGAAAAGCAGCAATATCTAAAATTATGCAATTTTATGTATGTAAGGGTTAACAGTTGTATTCAGTACAACATGGATGCTGAAGATTTCTTGATTGATATGACTACTTGTATACATCTACTATTTGGTGGGCTAAGAACCCATTAAGTGCGCAAATAAGTTAAAGAGTACATTCCTAAAGCTTTCCCTTGATCTAATTCTTAATGCTGAAGTTTTATTGATTGATACAACGACAGGTGTACTGCTACCTTTTGGTACGCTAGGAAAACATAAGTGAGTTGTTCGAAAAGATATTATCGCTTTCCAACAAAAAACCTCATAACTGCATCTTGTTTTAAGCTGCAGTTATGAGGTTTTTGTTGAAAAGTAGCAATATCACAAATTAGGCCAAATAAAAAAAATAGGTGTGGTTCCGTTTACCCGACTGACCCTAGCAAATTGGAGCCGACCCTAAATTTTTTATTGCCCTCAAAGGAAAAAATACAAAAAACCAACAACGATGGCAAGAAAAATAGGTAACAAAACCCAAATAAAAAATAATAAAATAAAAAAGACAGCCAACCGACCTACCCTAATATTTTTCAACTTGTAACCTGAACCACACATATTTTTTTATTTGGCCAGTGATTTTTTTACCTGTGCATCCTGCAACTTTTACTCATAATTTGGTCTCTGGGATGCAAAGTTTAAATTCTAGCGAGTCCCAGGATGCAACAATTTTTACAGATTTCCTATTAGAAATAGTGTATTGGACTCACTAAGCTAGTACCTGGACTCATTGATATGGAATCTAGCGAGTCCCCAGGATTCACAGTCTTTAAATTGAAAAAAATCTGTTTGGCCTTATGTAATTTAATGTATATAATGGAAACTTTTTGTAATTCTCAATGCTGACTTTTTGTAGATTAATACTATGACAGGTGAACCATTTTAGAAAACAAAAAGTGACTTCAGAGCAACAGATAAGGTTTTTTTTTGGCTTTTCGGAATGCAATATCTCACTTATCATTTATGAAATCCCAATTATGTGGGTAAATATTGGGGTCATCATGATTCCAATGAGTACCCATGAACTAGGGATTGGATTTGAAATAACAAATTTAGAATGTCTTGATACCCTCTTATGTATTGTTCTGGTAAGAATTTAGAAAACATGAAGCAAAGAATTCAAAGAAAAGATTTTTGTGTAATACAGCATAGGAAATAATTAGGCAAATTTAATACCATTTTTACTTTTCAAGTGCTTATTTATTTGGATAAACATGTATATCACACTTTTTAACTTCACATTTATTAATTCACTTCCGTTTTTATTTTCAGAAAGAGCAATTTAAAGATGCAAATGTGTGTTTGTTTATATTTGACTGTTTACATATTAATGGAGAGAATATAATGAACAAGTGAGTGGAGATTGGTCAAGGTCATTTAATTAGTTCAGAGCTCCAGATAAGAAGTGGTGATGTCTTTTCAAATTGTGATATTTCATTAAAGCCCCGTTCCCACTGGTCCCGGACACCCACGGTATCTCCCGGTGGGGAAAGAGCCGGTATTCCGGGATGATCCGGGATCTTTTCTCTAAAAAATGATTCATATTCCCATATTCCCGACGTTGCCCCGGTGTACCCCCGGTTTATTACTAGCAGGATCTTCCCGTTCTACCCCGGACTATCCCGATTTGTTCCCGGTTTGCCACGGTGTATTTACGGTGCAGGGACCGGCGTGATCCCGGTACGACCCGGTGTAACCCCGGTCGTCGCCGGTAGCGCACCGATAGCCGCCGGTATCGCATTTTCATATAACGGTTATGCGCCGGTGACAAGCCGATGCTTCCCGCTGGTCACTCGTGGATCAGCATCAGTTCTCTTTCGTCTCTTGAAGTTCTGATTTATGAGATAGTTCATCTTGTTTGCTTGTGCTTGCATCAGAAAATGAAACTACATTGATTAAGTTGAAAATGTCCACGGATCATCAGGGACTATCACGGTTGAGCCAGGGTAGAGAACCGGACGTGCCCCGGAATATGCCAGTGTTTCCCCGGATAAAGCCGATTCTTGACATCCTCCCGGTGAGTCCCGGTGACTGCCGGTTGTATTAAACATTTTAAAACATCCGGGGTCGGTTGCCGGATCAACAAGGTTCATCCCGGATGGTCCAGGATGTTCACGGTGCCGCCACGGTTGTACTCCCGGTTTGTCACGGTTTCCCCCGGACCACTCATCCGGGACTAACCGGGGGTCCAAACCGTGACAGTGGGAACGGGGCTTAATTCATTAATTAATAAGCAAACCCTATGTTGTGGGTACTCATTGGAATCGTCTCACCGAGACGATTCAAAAGAGTACCCACAACATGGGGTTTAGATTTGAAATAAGAAAGTTAGAATGTCTTCACCCCTTCTTTTCTGTTTGCTCTGATCTGTATGTGCTTTCATATAGTTAAAAAATTGTAAAAATTACAGACAGACAGACAGGCAATACCTTTTATTTGTTCAAATTTAAAGAGTAAATACATGAACATTGATAACAAATAAATTCAAACAAATGTTTTGTATGTTACTGTTTGAGAGGGCTATAATCTATGAGAAGCAATCCGGATATAAATGATATGGATTTAAAACCCTTTCCCAAACTGCAAAAATTTAAGGCAGTCCAATTTGAAAACTGCTGTAGACAACATAAGCGATGTTGTAAAAGATAGAATTTGTGTTTAAGATAGCACAGAAAATATTGAGACAAAAGAAGAAACTGCTGGTTATCAGCAGTTTCTTCTTTTGTCTCAATGCTTTCCAAAAATTATTTTATTAGGGAGGTCAAATCTAGGTCTTGTTTGGGAAAGGGTTAAATGATATGAGTGATAATGATGTCATGATGACTTCATTTGTATGAAGTACGCAGCTTTCGAAACATCTCGGTCAGAATCGAACACTTAATCAAAAACATTATAAGAAATCTCTAAAGAACACACCTCAGGTTTTATTTAGGAAAGACTTAACAATTTATACAAAACTTAATGCATTTGTTCTTTCATTTGCTTCAGACCTATTAAGGAAAGGAGAAAGATTTTAGAAAAGAATATGACAGAAGTAGAAAACAGAGTAAAATTCTCAGAAATGAAGTTTATTGATGTAAGTATGAAACTCTAATAATTAGTGAACATTGTCATGGTGGATAATCATGTGATACAATATTTTCAGAAAATCTGCAATAATTTTGTAAATACTGGACCGATTTAAATTTGGTTTGAAGCAGAGAACGTGGACAGACATCAAGCATTAGATGGACGTGGTTGATTTTTAGCGAGCCGGGACTTTATGTCCGGGGAGCTAATGTCACAGCCCTAGTGTCAGCGTCGGTGTCGGCGTCGGCGTCGCGTCTTCAAAAACTTTAACCTGGTCTATATCTTGGGCACTATTAGAGATACAGCCTTGATACTTCACACATGGATACCTCCTGCCAAGACATTTCATTTGGGACCATAACCTTTGACCTAGTGACCTTGACCATGGAGTTTGACCTACTTTTAAAAAACTTTAACCTGGCCTATATCTCATGCACTATTGCAGATAGAGCCTTGATATTTCACATATGGATACCTCATTTCATGACCTTGACCTTGAGACCATGATCTTTGACCTAGTTACCTTGACCTTTGACCTTGAACTCCTTTTTTTAGCGAGCCGGGACTTTATGTCCGGGGAGCTAATGTCACAGCCCTAGTGTCGGCGTCGGCGTCAGCGTCGGCGTCGCGTCTTCAAAAACTTTAACCTGGTCTATATCTCAGGCACTATTAGAGATACAGCCTTGATACTTCACACATGGATACTTGCTGGCAAGACCTTTCATTTGGGACCATGACCTTTGACCTAGTGACCTTGACCTTGGAGTTTGACCTACTTTTAAAAAACTTTAACCTGGCCTATATCTCATGCACTATTACAGATAGAGCCTTGATATTTCACATATGGATACCTCGTGTCATGACCTTGACCTTGAGACCATGACCTTTGACCTAGTGACCTTGACCTTTGACCTTGAACTCCTTTTTTGTGACAAGCTCTCGTATAGGCGAGTTACGTTGTCCGCGGACAACTCTTGTTGTGACAAGCTCTCGTATAGGCGAGCTGCGTTGTCCGCGGACAACTCTTGTTGAAAAATCAACTGATAAAAAAGTTATTGAAGATAAACCAAAATTTTGATAACTTTTTTTATCAGTTAATTTTTAAAAAAAACTGGTGCAGCTTATTCCTGGCATTTTCCCACATTCTCTGCTTCAAACGGAATTCAAATTGGTCAAGTATTAAAAAAGATATTGAAGATTATCAGAAATTCTGAGTCACATGATTATACACTGTGCTTGTCCCCAGGTAGTAAAGGCAGCTGCCTCTCACTTGAGAGGTTCCGGGTTCGATCCCCAGACGCAACAAATATCCTTTCTGACTAAAATTGAATATCATCCATCAATGGTTTGATATTGTTAACCTATGTTGGCAAGCAGCTGGAGACTCAGTTAGAATGTTGAGGTAGTACTGGTATGAGAAACAACAGAAATCCATGGTTAGGTGCTCCAGCTGCCGCGATATTACCTTAGTAGTTGAAAACGGCGTAAAACCCCAATAAACCAAACCATATACCTAAATACAACCAGCATTATTGCCTAAAATGTGTGTTTTCAGTCTGTTATTGGCATTGTATAACCAGCAGAAACCGGGCGGATATCCAGAGAAATCGTGCATTAATCGGCAGATTCAGGTGCGATATCGGACCGGTTTTGCATTCAAATATCCTCGATCGGGGATTTGTTGTGAGTGCTTCAGAAAATTGAAAATAAAGCCGAAATTTTGTCATTTCCCTTTTCCGCGATGTAAATTCTTGTAATACCCCATTTCCAGTTTACATCCCAATAAATAGTAAACTAGGTCTCCCAGTGTAACCATATCTGATGACGTAATGTAGTGACGTAGGTTTAATTCTTGGAAACAAAAAGTAAACAAACGGGCAGCTGACAGATTTTAAACTAAAAGTGGATTTCGTGGACATGGAAGGATAGAAATTAGAATTGAGTGGTTGTGGTCTAGGTCAAATGTGGTGGTAAGCCTATGTGTTTCTTGTTCTTCTTTTAGTTACTGCAATTTTTCCTTTGCAACTTTGTTTTTATTGAAATGAGCGAATGTCTGAAACGAACCAGACGGTCCAGATAACTACCTCGGAAATTCCGACCTTTTAATTTATTACTCGCACTGAAATGAACGTTAGAATATCCAGTGTATGTTTCCAAAAGAAAATTAAGTCGAATTTTGTTACGATTTCGCCAACCCAAATGAAGATTATGTCAGTAAAAATGCGATGAAACTTGACTACATAGCTAAACGATGAAAATCTGACGGCCCGTCTAGTGGATATCGTACTTACTCGATATATGTAGAGTCGAATGCCGGAAAACTCTGGTATCTGTCGGTGTAAATGTGGCTAAATTTTCACAAAGTTTTTTAGTTATTAGTCCCCCACCGGTTACCGGTTGGGGGACTATAGGTTTGCTCGATTCCGTCTGTCCGTCCGTCCGTCCGTCTGTCCGTCCGTCCGTCCGTCCGTCCGTCTGTCCGTCACACTTTTGTCCGGGCTATATCTTCTAAACCATATGTGCTATCAACTTCAAACTTGGTACACTTATAGATCTCATTGAGGAGAAGTGTCATGTTCAAGAACCGTTACTCTGCCACGCCCACTTTTTGAGTTATTGCCCTTTGTTGTTTTTACCCTTACATTCTTGTCCGGAACGTATCTCCTAAACTATGTGTGCTAGCAACTTCAAACTTTGTACACTTATAGATCTCATTGAGGAGAAGTGTCATGTTCAAGAACCATAACTCTGCCATGCCCACTTTTTGATTTATTGCCCTTTGTTGTTTTTACCCTCACATTCTTGTCCGGAACTTATCTCCTAAACTATGTGTGCCAGCAACTTCAAACTTTGTACACTTATAGATCTCATTGAGGAGAAGTGTCATGTTCAAGAACCGTTACTCTGCCACGCCCACTTTTTGAGTTATTGCCCTTTGTTGTTTTTAGCCTTACATTCTTGTCCGGATCATATCTCCTAAACTATAAGTGCTAGCAACTTCAAACTTTGTACACTTATAGATCTCATTGAGGAGAAGTGTCATGTTTAAGAACCGTTACTCTGTAACGCCCACTTTTTGAGTTATTGCCCTTTGTTGTTTTCAGCCTTACATTCTTGTCCGGATCATATCTCCTAAACTATAAGTGCTAGCAACTTCAAACTTTGTACACTTATAGATCTCATTGAGGAGAAGTGTCATGTTCAAGAACCATAACTCTGCCACGCCCACTTTTTGATTTATTGCCCTTTGTTGTTTTTACCCTCACATTCTTGTCCGGAACGTATCTCCTAAACTATGTGTGCTAGCAACTTCAAACTTTGTACACTTATAGATCTCATTGAGGAGAAGTGTCATGTTCAAGAACCGTTACTCTGCCACGCCCACTTTTTGAGTTATTGCCCTTTGTTGTTTTTAGCCTTACATTCTTGTCCTGATCATATCTCCTAAACTATAAGTGCTAGCAACTTCAAACTTTGTACACTTATAGATCTCATTGAGGAGAAGTGTCATGTTCAAGAACCATAACTCTGCCACGCCCACTTTTTGAGTTATTGCCCTTTGTTGTTTTTACCCTCACATTCTTGTCCGGAACGTATCTCCTAAACTATGTGTGCTAGCAACTTCAAACTTTGTACACTTATAGATCTCATTGAGGAGAAGTGTCATGTTCAAGAACCGTTACTCTGCCACACCCACTTTTTGAGTTATTGCCCTTTGTTGTTTTTAGCCTTACATTCTTGTCCGGATCATATCTCCTAAAGTATAAGTGCTAGCAACTTCAAACTTTGTACACTTATAGATCTCATTGAGGAGAAGTGTCATGTTCAAGAACTGTTACTCTGCCACGCCCTTTTTTTTGAGTTATTGCCCTTTGTTGTTTTTCCCTTACATTCTTGTCTGGAGCATATCTCCTAAACTATGTGTGCCTGCAACTTCAAACTTTGTACACTTATAGATCTCACAGAGGAGAAGTGTCATGTTTAAGAACCATAACTCTGCCACACCCACTTTTTGAGTTATTGCCCTTTGTTGTTTTTAGCCTTACTTTCTTGTCCGGATCATATCTCCTAAACTATAAGTGCTAGCAACTTCAAACTTGGTACACTTATAGATCTTATTGAGGACAAGTGTCATGTTCAAGAACTGTTATTCTGCCACACCCACTTTTTGAGTTATTGCCCTTTGTTGTTTTTACCCTTGCATTTTTGTACGGAATATATCTCCTAAATCATAAGTGCTAGCAACTTCAAACAAAACCTAATGTGCTAGCAACTTCAAATTTTGTATACAGTTATAGATCTAGTAAGTAGGAGATATATTATAAGAAAGGATTTCTTGTTATCCGGTGGGGGACTCCTGTATTGCATCGCAATCCGACATGCACTTGTTCGTCTTATTTTATTACATTTCTTTGCAAATTATTCATATTTTATGCAATAATAGCGTCAATTCACGTTTTTTCGGTCGTTAACATTCTCAGAGGCCCACAAAATGGGTTATCGCCTTCGACCTCCGGTCTCAGGCGATAACGCATTTTTTGGGCCTCTGAGAATGTTAACGACCTCAAAAACGTGAATTAACCCGATATTACTTCTCACAAATAATTCAGGAAAAAACTTTACAAAAGTCTTCATTAAAGTTAACAACAGAACTCTTGACCTTGGAGTGGAAACCCAGCTGCCAAGTTAGTGTGTCAAACAAATTTATTCATTTTCCACAATATTTTCTACCCCAAAAGTCAATTTCTATATAGCAGCACATTAAAAATGTAGTCTACAACTTCTTTCAATTTGAGCAAGCTTAAAATTGTGTTGTTTGGTAATGCATTAAAAAAGTCGTAGATATTTTGATTCCGATTACAGTTGTTTAGGCAATAGCGGATAGCTAACTAAATTATCGTAGTGTACATTTTTATTAAAACTGATAACTTTTGTTGTTTGGTACCAATTGGTAGATAAACATGTAACCTTGTCATAGAAACCTATACCGGGGCACAAATAGTACTTATCTACTAGAGAAGTCCCTCTTTGCTGACAACACTATTAAGGTTAGTAGCCGATAAATTCCGGTAATAACGGATCGGCAGATGGGTAAGGTCTCAAAACAACAATGATATCAATTCACTGCTTTAGGTTGCTAAATAAAATTTTGACAATAGAGTTTGGTCCATAGATCTATGCCTGCTGATGGGACTCGAGCAGCTCCAAGTCGATTGAAATAATTGAAAAAATACTAGGGCTTCCAGTGCTTGAAAGCAATGGGGAGAAGTGGTAAATCAATAATTGGTTGGTTACAAGTGAGTTATCGGCTACTGCCGTAATCGGATGATGTTTTGTTCTGGCGATATTTTATCATAAATGTTAAAATTGTCTATCCAAATTTCTATGTGTTGTAGAAAACATGTTTATTGTTAAAATGATACCAAACAGTTGACGACTGACTTTGAAATATTTGTAATTTTCACATCTTAGTGTCTGCTTTTACTTTTCTCATTGCGTGAAAACTTTAGCTTCGGATTGCCTCGGTTTGGTTATCGCGAAATAAGAGTACAAAAACAAATTTATATGAAAGTAAATTTAGGCCAGATTACCGATTTTATGTCATAGTTAGACATGGTAAACTTGATTTTGTTGAAATATACTGTAAAAAGCTAGACTTTGATAAACTAGCGGCCTATCCGCTATATGCTATATCCCAAAATCCGCTATTGCCGAATCAACTGTACCACACAGTGACCTATTGACTCCCCACGAGTTAAAGGATTGTGGCAAGCAATTTCTTCATTCCCACTACAATGCTTTCTACCCCAAAAGGCTAAAAAAGTTTTAAATGTCATTCATTTGGACCAATCTAAAATTTAGATGTTTGATAATGGGTTAAGAATTGTTTATTTTTTAGGACGCAGAAGAGTTGACTGACATGATGAACCGTGTGTTTCAAGATGGTCTAGAAGGACTTGTGCTCAAAGACATCAATGTATGGGAGAATGAACGTTTTGGTCATGGAAGTTTTGGCCACATACATTTTGGCCAGCCTTAATGGAAAAACAAACGTTTTGGCCAAACCCAATTTAACCCTTTCCCAAACAACAAAATTTTAGCGTGATCCACTTCAAAAACTGCCACAAATGACAAAATGGATGTTATTAATGATAGGATTTGTGTAAAATGTGGCACAGAAAATATTGAGACAAAAGGAGAAACTGCTGATTATCAGCAGTTTCTTCTTTTGTTTCAAAGTTTTCCCAAGCCTTTTCTAATAGGGACGTCAAAACCATGTCTTGTTTGGGAAAGGGTTAATGGAAAAACAAACCTTTTGGCCAAACCCAATTTAATTAGACTTATCATAGATTATAATACTAAACTGATTAATGTTTGACAGATTTAGTAACTGATTATAATCAATTAATTGAATTAGTTAAAAATTATATTCATTTAGCAAATAA
The DNA here is from genome assembly GCA_963680895.1 of Fragum sueziense. NCBI lineage: Eukaryota > Metazoa > Mollusca > Bivalvia > Cardiida > Cardiidae > Fragum > Fragum sueziense. The sequence continues at coordinate 50,322,810 of OY804604.1, forward strand.
TCTAGAATAATATCAATTGATTGTGGCCAAAATGTCTGTTTTCCCCATAAGGCTGACCAAACTGTACATGGTCAAAATGCCATGGCCAAAACATCCTGGTCAAAATGTCCTACATTACAAAGTATGTATTTCTGTAAAATGTTTTGTTTTGTAATTAATAGTACCTGTGAATGACATGACCAGTGTGTTGCAAGATGGACTTTCCTAAGCTTTCTAAAATACTATAATAAGGCTCTCTTTCAAGATAACAGCTCAATTACATAGTAAAACATTTCAAATAAATGTGCCCAATCATGCTAAAAAGGGATGCCCATTAACTCTTTCCCAAACAAGATTTGGTTTTGACGTCCCTATTAGAAAAGGCTTAGAAAAACATTGAGACAAAAGAAGAAACTGCTGATATCCAGCAGTTTCTCCTTTTGTCTCAATATTTTCTATGCCATATTTTACACGAATTCTATCTTAACCCTTTCTCAAACAGCAAAAATTTAGGGTACTCATCATCATCATCATCATCATCCGGTTTAGATTATCCAGGCCTACGATTATTCCTCAGTTGAGGGTGGGGCCTGGCTGCCCAGTCTAGATCGGAGTCTACCTCTCCACGTCTGGCGATCATATGGGTTGATGTTTGTTAGTCCAACGATCTCACAGTCTCTGCGTACAACTTCATCCCATGTCAGCTTGGGTCTCCCTCGGGATCTATTTTCCTGTACATTTATGGCTCGCACTCTGGACAAACAGCCTTCGTTACGTTCTGCGTGGCCAAACCATCTCAATCTGTTGGCCCGTAGGACTTGGGATAGGTCCTTAATACCCAGTTGGGAGCTCAGGCTATCGAGGGTCTCGCTGACATCAGGCTTTATGCCGCATATCCACCTGATCATGGCTTTCTCATTTCGGATCAGCTTCTTCTGCATACCAGCAGTCATTGCCCATGTCTCTGACCCGTATAGCATAACAGGACGCACATAGCTGGAATACAGTCTTCCTCTGGTTCTGATAGGGAGGTTCCTGCTTGTTAGTATTGGAAGGAGCTCCCTAAACTTTTTCCAGGCCGATTTGCATCTAGTTGTTGCGGCTAATTCGCAGCCACCACCAGCTGACAGAGTATCTCCAAGGTAACAAAAGCTCTGGACAACTTCAAGTGTATCCTGTCCTATAGATACTTCTGTTACCGTTTCACATTCATTGGGTGCGACACTTCCAGTGCAACGTGGGCATTTGTAGTCTGGATCTGGTTTTAGTGGGCCATTGATACCGCTACACTTCTTATGGACCCATTGGGAGCAACCACTGCAAAAGATGGAGTTCTGACCTGTGCCATTTAGGCAAATGGCGCATGGGTACTTTCCAGACTTCTTGGCAGGCACTTGAGTTGAACTGGATATCATTAGCTTGGTTTTGCTCATGTTGACCCTGAGGCCTTTTTCTTCCATGCCATTCTTCCAGTTGGTGATTCTCTCTATCAAGGATTCTAGGGAAGTGTCCACAATTGCGAGGTCATCTGCGTAAAGTACCTCCCATGGGCAGCTGGTGCGGAAGTGTTTTGAGAGGGCTTCTAGCACTATTATGAATAGAAGCGGGCTCAGCACGGACCCTTGATGGACACCTACTTTGACCTCAAATTCGTCGCTGTATGCAGTTCCAACGCGGGCACGGCTTCTAGCGTTACTGTACATGGCCTGTATAACTTTGATGAGCCATTCATCCACTCCTAACTTGCGTAGAGCCCACCAGATGACTTTTCTCGGTACTCGGTTGAATGCTTTTTCGAGGTCTACAAAGGCCATATATAGTGGTCTGTTTGCAGCAATATGTTTCTCCTGTAACTGCCGTATTATGAAGATGGCGTCTATGGTGCCTCTACCTGGCATGAAACCATATTGCATCTCGTCTATGTTCACACGCTGCCTGATCAGCTGCTCCACAACCCGTTCCAGAACTTTCATTACCTGGTCTATGAGTTTAAGTCCTCTGTAGTTACCCCTGTTGAGAGCATCTCCCTTTCCTTTGTATAAGCTCACGACGTAGCTTTCCTCCCAGTCTGATGGTATCTGGCCTTCCTGTACTATTGCTTGAAAGAGATCACGAATTTCAGCTGCGCCATTTGTGCCTGTGGGCTTTAGCATTTCTGCTACAATTCCTGATGGGCCAGCTGCCTTGCCCTGAGCCATCTTCCTGATTGCCTTTTCCACCATTTCAGCTGTAATCTGTACACTCGGTCCCTCAACAGGTGGCTCATAAGAGACTTCAAAAACTGCTACAAATGACAAAATTGATGTCATTAAAGAAAGGATTTGTGAAAAATATGGCATAGAAAATATTGAGACAAAAGGAGAAACTGCTGGTTATCAGCAGTTTCTTCTTTTGTTTCAATGTTTTCCCAAGCCTTTTATATTAGGGACTTCAAAACCAGGTCTTGTTTGGGAAAGGGTTAAATTGTGTCATTTGGAAAAAAGGTTTAAGGGGGTATATAGGAATCTTCCTATCTATCCGTGTGTCTGTCTGTTCATATTTCTCATCAGCGCAATTTCCTCAAAAAGGCCGGATTTTGATCAGAATTCATAGGAATGATTAACATGACATGGACATTGGCATGAAGATTTTTTTTGCTCTGTCAGGTAAACCAAGGGAGATTGTTTGACTTTGAAGGGGAGGGGGGTATTATTTATCCACTCAGTGACATTCTCTGTTAAAACAATGTACGGAAAATTGAATTGTTCAGAATGCTCCATATTTGATGAGCTGTGGTGTTCCAAATGTTCCATACTTTATACAAATGATGTCATGATGACATCATATGTATAAAGTATGGAGCATTCAGAACACCTCGCTTATATTCTAGGTCTCAAAAACGCTTTATATAAAACATCTTACGGAATATTAAAAAATTTTTGCTTTAAAGAAGTCACATCCTGTTTGAATTTAAATTTTGTTTTTAGAGTCACTATGAACCAGGTAAAAGACACTGGTTGAAGGTGAAGAAAGATTATCTAAATGAAGGGCAGATGGCAGACTCGGCAGATTTGGTTGTGTTGGGAGGATATTATGGTACAGGCAATAAAGGTTAGTTTACATTTAAGTATTCAATCCCTAATTAGCACCAAAGAGCCTACGGCGAAATTTGAAAAGTGCCAGGAATGCCTAAACTGTGTTACATTTCCATTCTGAATATAAACATAAGTATTTTGTGCTGTTTAGAATTTTTAATTAATGCATACTTTTGGAAATATTCGACAAAAATGTTCAAAATTACCTCCCTTGCATATGAATATAGAGTAAAAATAATATTTGTAAATTATTCTTTCTTGGAGCATAATCTTGAAATCCGGCACAGTGAATCAACTTATGTGAAGTTTATTTACAAGTGTGTGTAATTTTGTGTATTTCGTATGGCTAGAAAGTTGTGTTTTTAATTAGGGGCTAAATACCTAAAATTAATCAATTTCCACACTGTAATGGCTTTCGACGTTGGGTGACTTAAAAGACTAACAATACAGAATTAGATATTTTACCTATACCAACATACAAGGCTTTTTGACGCCCAATAAGATAAAGGCTTTGGAAAACATAGTGGGAAACAAAGAAATTGCTTGTGACAAGCAATTTCTTCATTTCCTATAGTGTTTTCTTCCCCCCCCCCCAAAAAAAAAAAAAATGTAGAATTGTATTCACTTGCGAATTTAGCAAAGTCTAAATTTTTACCGTCTGGTAATAGGTTATAAAAGTTATGTAATGAAAAGATACTTCATTGGAGGAAGAGCCGTAACCATTTCCCAAACTGAAAGGATTCAAATAAGTTTCAGATAACAATTTCAAGTTAATCAAATTAATCTACATTTTGTGGTCTTTTTTGGTAGAAAATGATGTTGTAAATGAAGAAACTGCTCGTCACAACGTTTTTTACTTTATCTTGTTTGGCCTCAAAACCGGTTGTAATGCTGGAACGAGATTATTACATTTTTCTGTATTGTTAGTCTAGACACTGAAAGAAATGTTATTTTTAAATTTGATTATACCATTTCCACACAGTGACTCTTTTTTATTCCCTACAAGATAATGGCTTTTGAAAACATTGTGGAAAATGAACAAATTGCTTGTGACGCATTTCCTTCATTTTCCACAATGTTTAATACTGAGAAAGACCAAAATACGTAAAATCTGATTCACATGAAATTGCCCTTTTCAACATCATTGAATAGCAATGAATTTTGTGCTGAAAATAGACTGTGTTTACCGTTATGTATTGATAAACAGTGGGTGTTGTTAATTAATCTCATAAATAAGGCTTGAATCAAGCCTTAGTTACAAGATTTTATAACAACACTTATTATGAAAATACTATTGTTTGTCGGAAGTTACGTCAAGGCTAGCTGGACTAAAGGCAATATCTAGATAAAGAGCATTAAGGGCAATTAAAGGTGACTGCTGACCACATTTGAGAGAATGTTGTTATTGACAGATATTTTAAAGAGCAAAATTGCAGGTAGACCTGAACTGGCCGCTTTTCTCAGGTGACCGCTAACACAGTTTCGACTGTATGTAAAATCTGATTCACTTGAAATTGTCCTCTGTATCATCTTTGAATAAAGAAAAGATTAATATTTTGCTTTTTGATAATGGGTCAATAATCTTTTCTCTATTTTGACGGGTGGAATGATGTCTGTATTTTTGACAGGTGTATACAATGCAGCGTCAAAACTTTGATGTACGGTCACAAAAGTGGCTGGATTCGAAGATGCAACATTAGAGGCCCACAAGGAAGACTGGGTTTATCCCAACTGTGCTGGCTCGTTAAATAAAGTCTTTATTATTGTTATTATTATTATTATTATTATTATTATTATTATTATTATTATGCCCCCGATAGGGAGGCATCATAAATTTGACTTGTCCGTCCGTCTGTCTGTCCGTCCGTCCGTCTGTCCGTCATTCCGTCCAAAAACTTTAACATTGGCCATTACTTCCTTATTACTTAACATATTCGCTTCATACTTTACCACAACATTCCTTGGTACATTACCTTTCTGTAGGCACATACTTTGGTGACCTTGACCCCTGGATGACCTTGACCTTGAACGTAGATTGGCCATAATTTAAAATCAAAGCCATGTCAGGGGCATTGTCATCTTACAGTGACAGCTCTTGTTATTATTATTATTATTAAAGAAGCAAAATGAATGTTATTCTGAAATTTAATTTGTAATCTTTTCTGTGTTTTGACAGGTGGAATGATGTCCGTATTTTTGACCGGTGTATACGACCCAGAGTCAAAACTTTGGTGTACCGTCACAAAAGTGGGTGGATTCGATGACGCAACTTTAGAAAAACTTCAGACAGAGATGGATATGATTAAGATCAGCAAGAATATGACAAAAGTTCCAGATTGGCTTGATATCAATAAAAATCTTGTGCCTGACTTTATAGTAAGGGACCCTAAACAGTCGCCAGTTTGGGAAGTGGCGGGGGCAGAATTCAGTAAATCACAGGTACAAACATTGTATTTAATCCATTACCAGAGGGCGCACTTTCAGACTGGTTCAGTTTCAAAGATGTTGATGACAATTTTAAGTGAATGAAATTTTACATTTTTAGCGTGATTATTCGTAAGGGGCTATTTTAGTCACCTGGGGGTAGGCCTTTTTACGCTCAAGGTTGTAAAATCTCATTTTCTACTTACACTATTGCTCTAAAACTTTGCATATGCCTTTGTGACTGTAATATCAGCCTCAACGCAAAAATTCATTGCTCTAACATTTATTTCAGTGGAAATTTTACTCTTTTGGACTTCAAGATTCTTGGTTAATTTTTTGCGTGCAACTTGCATACATCTGTGGTAAATTTTTCTGTAACAGCTATTGCTTTCTAACTTTGCACATACTTTTGTGACCTTTATGTTCAGTTAGTATCTATGGAAGGATTTGTTACTCTGAAATCTTATTTAATTGAATTTTATTACCTTTTCGGACTTAGTATTTTTCACTATCCATGAAATTTTTCACCCTTTTTGGACTTAGATTTTTACACTATCCAGCACATGATAGTCACGATTCGCTGTCCTGAGACAGCTCTTGTTTAAGATTTCTTAACAAGGTTTTCGGAATGCATCATACTTTATACAAATGACGTCATCATGACATAAAGTATGGAGCATTCAGAAAACTGCTGTTTATAAATTACTGAGCGTTCTGAAAAACTATGTCAATTCGCCCTTATATTGTTTCTACAGAGTTGACCGAGGGGTTCTGCAAGAAATATAATATAATTGAGCAGCTAAAAATTTTGTTCTAAAGAAAGCTTTATCTTGAAATATCTTAACAAATTCTTGCTCTAAAGAATGAGTCTCAGATCCTGCCTCAATTATTTCATTTAACTAGGGACATACAGCAGACGGTATATCTATCAGATTTCCTCGTGTTATGAAGGTTAGAGATGACAAATCATGGAAAGAAGCTACAGACCTGCCCAGATTAAAGGTTAGTAAATTTTACAAATATTGTCTTCATTTTTTTCGAGCAAGCAGGGACTTTATGCATTGGGAGCTAATGTTACAGCATTGGTGTCAGTGAACCTTTAACCTGGTCTATCTCACAGGTACTATTAGAGATACAGCATTGATATTTCATACACAGATACTTCCTGCCAAGACCTTTCATTTGATACCATGACCCTTGACCTTGTGACCTTATCCTTGGAGTTTTATATACTACTCAAAATTTGCTAAGGATCACTTTTTGAAACAATGATATTTCTTACAAAATTTCAGATATTACCCTGTAAATTACTTTGCTTGGTAGAATGACCATTTATGAATATTAATGTGTATGTCATCGTGTTGAGTTGCTTTGGATAAAACAGTTACCAGGCATGCAAAAGAGGTACCCATAAAAATGAATGTTTCTATAGATGTGGAGAAAATTCAGATTTTTGCCCACAACACGAATTTTCCACTATTTCTTTGCAAAAACTACAAAGTCTACGAGTGACAATCCCTCAACCCTTTAAAACGACATGGAAGGTTTCACCTCTATTTTCTTGTGTTTGAAAGGCAGTTTCCAGAACACCATTAACCATCTTGTCCAAAGTGTGTAAAGCGCATCCTGTATTTGCACAGAGAATTAAAATCTTGACGTATGGATCGTGTAAAGCTTAAATAACACGATCCACAATTAAATATTGAGATTGAGTACCACACCCTGTAGTATCGGCCACATGAATGACGTCATTGGCGTACCTTAAATTTGGAAATCGGCGTTTTTGTGGATATAAAACGATGGAATCACTTACAAATAATGCTTAACCTCTTCTTCAGTATCTAAGCTCTCATTCTGGATACAGTTCATCAACCAAAGTTTAGTAACCAAGAGCATGTATGTCAGTCTTTCTCCATTGTCAGATACAGCTTAAGACCCAAAGTGGCTCATGTCTGATATGGCTATTCCCAGCAAGTTTCTTTGCATGCATTGTTCTAGAAGTCTTCTCAGAAGCCATCAATGAATTTCTGTTTGTCTTTTTGCAATTGCAGTACGTGTTGGTGAGCATGAGCAGTAGTCAGATTTACTGACTTTGTTTATTTTCATCACATGCTCGTTTATTGGATGTTGCCGAATAACCATGTGTCGGGAAATTGCACAAATGGTGTTTTTATCTTCCAGGGGGTTCATTCAGTATATTTTCAGTATACCTCCACCAAAACATTTCCCTTGGAAAAATTTACGATGATAGTTATGGTTTTCAAACAGTACCGCACATGAGCTTATCACCAATTTTATGACTTTAATTTACCAATATACCATTGTTTTACGCTAAAAACTCATAGGAGTCATCAGATATGAACCAATAGTTAATATTCAAACTCAACAAAATGTAACATGAAGACTGTATGAGCTCTAAGACGTGCTTAAAGGTGAATATTTCTGTGTGCCCATGCAAGCAGTTAGATATTGCTCAGGAAGTCTTTGAGACGATCAAAATGCCACAGAAGACTAAAAAATACTTAAAAATGTTGTAAAAGAACAAAAAATAGAACATTGTAATATTTTTTAAAAAGTTGTAAGTTTTGGCCTATCTACAAACATTTTCATCTTTAGGGGTACCCCTTTTCTGTGCCACTCGACGAGAGAATTGAAACAGAACAATCATTTTTGAATCTTATTCAGAATTTATAGCTTAACATTCAATCCACTTTGCACATGAGTAGGGAGTTTCTTACAAAAGATAGTAACATTCAAAAAAGTGATCCTTAGCAAATTTTGAGTAGTATATTTTGTTTAATTTATACATGTAGTGACAGATCCAGAGGGGGTTTGGGTTCAAACCAACCCCCTTCCTTTTGACAAGCAATTTCTTCATTTCCCACTATGTTTTCTATCCAGAAAGACCAAAACATGTAAAGTTTTATTCACTTGAAATTGCTCTCTTATCTTAGAATATTTGTCTTGCAGGAGCTGTATGAGAAGTCCAAAGATACATCCGACCTCGTAATACCGGGTACCAAGGGGAAAGGTGGAAAAGGAAAAACACCAACTAAAAAACAGAAATCAACCGATGGGGAAGACTCGGATAATGGTAAGTGATTCCTTATCCACACAAGACTTGATTTTTATGTCCTTAAGGATAACATTGACACAAAAGACAAAAATGTTAATCAGCATTTATCAACTTTAGGCTCAATATTTTCGTAGCTCTGCTGTACTTGACAGCTTGACTCTGCTTGTACTTGATCATTATTAACAACAAATTTGTCTTTTGCAGCAGCTTTCAAATTGAAACACTTAAACCAAAGAAAGAGAGATTTCCAGTCCCTCAATCTGTTTCCAATGAAGGAATTTCATCACAAATTCATGTCTTGTTGTCCCTATAACAAAACTTAGCAAAATTTGACTTGCTTCACTTGAGTGCATGAATTGACATTGGGCTAGCAAGTTTTGACTTACAAAAACACAATACCTCTAATAAACACCTGCCCTCAACTTTTCCATCAACCATGTTTCTGATAAAGGCTTGGGCATTTATTTGAATAAAAACGGTATATTTGTTATTTGGTTTAAAGTTTAAAGTTAAGGCTAGTCTGAAAAAAATTCAGTTGCAGAGACCTAATGCTCATCAGTTGTGGTTTAATTTCCAGGCAATGAAAATGGCAACACATCCACAAAAAACTCTAAACCTTTATCCACTCCGTCCAAGCCATCTAAAACACCAACCAAACAATCCAGTAATTCAACAAACAGTCCATCTATCATGAAATACTTCTCACCAAAGAAAGAAAGTGTAGACTCAACACCTAGCAAAGCCACAAAACGTCCAAGTGAAAATGGTGACCATTCCACGCCTACTAAAAAGGTTTCTTTATTCTTTTTTAGTATTGTTGGTTTTAAGATTTGTGTAAAATGTGGAATAGAAAATATTGAGGCAAAAGGAGAAACTGCTGATTATCAGCACTTTCTTCTTTTGCCTCAATGTTATCCCCAAACCATTTAGCTAAGGGTTGTCAAAACCAGGTTTTGTTTTGGAAAGGGTTAAAAAGAAATCCGCTTTGCTGGTCGTATTTGTTTTTGAAAATATTTTTTCAACCCAGATAGAAAGTTTGAACACAAAAATAATGCCACAAAATGTCTCTGAAAGGTTTTGGGTTTGAAATTTAATTAGAATTGATTTAACTCCTCTTATTTGTTGCTTTGACACTAGATATTTCGACATTTGATAAGTAAAATTCTGCATAAGTCAAAGTGAAAAATCAAATGAGGTTGTGTCCTCATGAATTGATATGAATCATGTTAAACAAAATCATTTTGAAACAACTATAACCATTGAAAGTTAGTAGACAAACTATAGAAATTGCTTGTAATGAGCAATTTCTTTCCTTTTTCTACTACATTTCAATTACGAACCTACTCAATCTGCAACAAAAATGGTTGGTTGAGTCAAACTCAATATCTTGAGTTAATATATTATTCTCCATGAATAATTCTGTTTATATGTGACTGATATGAATATGGTTTGAAGTAAAGAAGGCGCAAAAGCTCTTTCGATTTTCTGGATGAGATGTGATTTTTAAACTGCACATGATAAAAATGTTAATCCCTGACATTTTACACCTCTGCTTCAAACCAAATTCAAATTTGTCACTTAAAAGCAAAATTATTGAAGATTTCCTTCAATTGTTGTCGTTGCACTTGATTCTCTGCCATAAAAAGGAAATTTACTCAGCAAAAGTTCCAACGCAATACTTAGATATTACTTAGTGAATATTTCTTGAACAAATCAACAGAACATGTTCAAAGTTTTTTGGAACAAACTGACCGATCTAGCTTTTTATTGAGCCAATATCTGATGTCCAGATAGTTATTGTCGCATCTCTAGTGTTGTCAGCGTAGCGTTGTCGTCAGCGTATTATATTACTCATTTACCTTACAGTTCAAAGCTGAGTGTAAATATGGAACAGATTGTTACCAGAAAAGTCCAGCACATTCAGACAAGTTTAGCCATCCACAGAAAATACATCATCAGTCAAACAATGGGGTAAATACATTATAAATTTAGAGCTACAGATAAGAGGGGGCGGTGTAACAGCTTTTCAAAGTGAAAAATATTTTTCATGTTCATAAAATCCTATGTTATTGGTACTTATTTGAATCTTCTTGATTGGTACTTATTGGAATTGTATCGAGATGATTCAAATAAGTACACAACATGAGGTATGGATGAGAAATTACAAATTTTACTGTAACTACTGCTCTGTAAAAATATCGTGGCTCGACTGGGATTCAAACCCAGGGCCTCAGGAATACCTTTCCTACTCTCTAACCACTGAGCTACCGAACCGCATGTCGACGTAGCCACACGATGTAATTATCACCAAATACCTGTACCCGGCTACATATAGTTGCATAGATAAATGACCCATCTTTGTAACCCTTTACCAAAAAGCAAAATTGTAGGCCAGTCCAATTTGAAAGTTGCAATTTGCAAAATAATAGATGTCGAAAGAAGATGCTCTTAATTCTGCATGTTGAGAGAAAACAAGAAATTGTTGATTATTAGCGATTTCTTTTTTTCTGTCAATTATTTCCATTTTACTATACCTACTAGGATCATCAAAACCAGATTTAATTTTTGAAAGTGTTAAACAAGCTTTTAAAAACCTTTTGACCTAATGATATTGTTAAAGTTGTTGATATAACTCTAAACTTAAAATTTTGTCACTGATTAAAACCAGATTTTAATTGTTGTTAATGTCAATTAAGATCTAATAGGCTTTTATAATAGGTCATCTTCAATGACCCTGGAAAATCGAACATCATTATTTATAAACTTACCAATCAAATATCTTGTTATATATGGCTTCACATGATAAACAGGTGATTCTGCACTAAAGTTGATGTCATCATGATCATTACATAATTTCACAATAAAATTGTATCAAAAAGGGGGTAAATCAAAATTCATCATTTCCATAGTTTCCTGCATGTATGGTGCAAAATTTTGTAAAAACGATAAGAAAGATAATCTGAAAGCCTTTATTTGTTCAAAAATCGCTATTTATCATGTCTCCTTTTACTTTCAGTTACTTCCCAATGTATTTACTGGAGCCAAAATTTATCTACCAGAAGATATCATGGATTATAAAAAGTTAAAACGGTACATCATAGCGTATCCTTGACTTGTTCAGCCCCTGTACACCATTTTGTTTCCACAGAGATTTCCAGTCATAATAGATTACTGTTTTGTCCATGTACATGTGTAACTATGCTGGCTTATCTTTGTCTAGATGGCTTACATATCTTGCTTTAACCCTTTCCCGAACGCCAAATATTTTAGGTGTTTCAATTCAAAAGCTGCTGCAGACAGCAAAATGGATATTGATAATGATAAGATTTATGTGTGATATAGCATAGAAAACATTGAGACAAAAGGAGAAACTGCTGGTTATCAGCAGTTTCTTCTTTTGTCTCAATGTTTTCCCAAGCTAGTTCTAATAGGGGCGTCAAAACCAGGTCTTGTTTGGGAAACGGTTAAAATGCAGGAATAATCTGGAATAGGCAAAACATGTATTAAGATTGCAATTTTATTGAAGGAGTAAATTAGGTTTATTTGTTACATGCTTTTGTGTCAAATGAGGCTGGACATAGGTCCTGTCTCCAGGTGAACTTAGCTTTCAAGAATGTCACATGCATTTGAATTGATGCTCAGCTAATATCCTTTCTTTTGGGTTGGAAATACTTTTATGACCAATGAAATTGCAACTATATTTCAAAATTTATCTACTCTATATCACTTAAACAGGCCAACGTCAGGTTTATATTGAGCTATACATAAAAATTCCACTCTTGGTTTTCTATGCTCTTAATCCCCGCCCATCTATTGATATTTTGCAAGTCGTACACATATTTGTTGTTTAAATAACTGGAAAAAAATCATTTAGTCCACTACCTCACAGCAATGTTTTTCTGTGACTTTCATGAAACATTGTATAAAAGGAAGATATTGCTTGTGACATTTCTTTATTTTCAACAATGTTTTCTACCCAAAAAGACCCACCCACCCCCACCACCCCAGAAAAAAAAACCCAACAAATCCATACATTTTTAATTGCCATCTGCTAATTCTTTGAATTTGGGCCAGTCTATTATTTGGCTGTCTTGTGAAGGTTTAACAATTATGTTACTTTCCATTCACTTATAAACCTTAACAGCTGTATAGATTTGATGGGGAGGTTGTGAAGGAGTTTAACAAAGGAACCGCAACTCATTCTGTTTTTCCAGCTGATTACAAGGTAATTTGATTATCTCTCTTTGATGAGAATAAACCTTTTCCAACCAAGACCCTGGTTTCTCGAAAAAACTAAAGTATGTTCTCATGCTCTCAAATCTGAGCACCGTGCTCAAATCTCACGAAATCCACGTGAACTTCAATAGAATACCCTTCAATGTTGGAGAGTATTCCTTTGCAGTTAAGCATGTTCTCATGAGTGTGTACTTAATTTTTTCCGAGAAACCAGGGCCTGGTTTTTATGTCCATAGTGTAAAGAAGGAAAACATTGAGGTAGAAAAAGAAAATGCTGAGAAAATAAATGTAAAAGGGGTTTTCAAAGCAGCAGATAAGTGGGATGAAGTAATTTTGCCATTTTCTACTCAAAACCCTATGTGGCCCATAGTAGGTATCACAACATAGGGTTTGATGAACAATAAATCAAATATTGCATTTTTAATTAACCCTTTCCCAAACAGCAAAATTTTATTATGGTCTTATTTGAAAACTGTTGCAGACAACAAAATTGACAAGGATAAAGAACAGATTCGTATCAAACAAAGCCCAGAAAATATTGAGACAAAAGGAGAAACTGTTGGTTATCAACAGTTTCTTCTTTGGTTTCAATGTTTTCCCAAGCCTTTTCTATAAGGGATGTCAGAACCGGGTCTTGTTTGGGAAAGGATTAAAAGCCATCACTTCTTCTTTATCTGTTGCTCTGTCCTATTGCCTTAGTCTTTGAGGAACTAATGGCTAGGATTAAATGTTATGTTTGCACTGGTGCCAGGAAAGGATTACATGATTAGGTGCAAAGGCTATGTTAAACTGAAAATTAATGAATATTGTTCGAAAGCTTATTCCATTAACCAGTCTATGAATTGTCTACATGGTAAAAGTTTAAAATTAAAGTTCCGGTCTAAAGTCTGTTTTTACAAAATGAGAGACATACTCAACCAACTTTACACATTGCACAACTGCAGTGATGAGGCTTTGGTTGAAAGGCGGTGAAATGTTAATTTCATTCTCTCATTTACAGGGTCCACCAGAAAAGTGTGAGGGTGTGTGTATCAAAGTATCATGGCTATGGACATGTATCAAACAGAAATTACTTCAATCTACACATGAATTTATCATCGACTCATGATCAAGCAGAAATTACTTCAATCTACACATGGATTTATCATTGACTCATGATCAAGCAGAAATTACTTCAATCTACACATGGATTTATCATTGACTCATGATCAAGCAGAAATTACTTCAATCTACACATGAATTTATCATCGACTCATGATCAAGCAGAAATTACTTCAATCTACACATGGATTTATCATTGACTCATGATCAAGCAGAAATTACTTCAATCTACACATGGATTTATCATCGACTCATGATCAAGCAGAAATTACTTCAGTCTACACATGAATTTATCATCGACTCATGATCAAGCAGAAATTACTTCAATCTACACATGGATTTATCATTGACTCATGATCAAGCAGAAATTACTTCAATCTACACATGGATTTATCATTGACTCATGATCAAACAGAAATTACTTCAATCTACACATGAATTTATCATCGACTCATGATCAAGCAGAAATTACTTCAATCTACACATGGATTTATCATCGACTCATGATCAAGCAGAAATTACTTCAATCTACACATGAATTTATCATCGACTCATGATCAAGCAGAAATTACTTCAATCTACACATGGATTTATCATCGACTCATGATCAAGCAGAAATTACTTCAATCTACACATGGATTTATCATTGACTCATGATCAAGCAGAAATTACTTAAATCTACACATGGATTTATCATCGACTCATGATCAAGCAGAAATTGCTCCAATCTACACATGGATTTATCATCGACTCATGATCAAGCTGAAGAAATTACTTCAATCTACACATGGATTTATCATTGACTCATGATCAAGCTGAAGAAATTACTTAAATCTACACATGGATTTATCATCGACTCATGATCAAGCTGAAGAAATTACTTAAATCTACACATGGATTTATCATCGACTCATGATCAAGCTGAAGAAATTACTTAAATCTACACATGGATTTATCATTGACTCATGATCAAGCTGAAGAAATTACTTCAATCTACACATGGATTTATCATCGACTCATGATCAAGCAGAAATTACTTCAATCTACACATGAATTTATCATCGACTCATGATCAAGCAGAAATTACTTCAATCTACACATGAATTTATCATTGACTCATGATCAAGCAGAAATTACTTCAATCTACACAAGGATTTATCAATGACTCATGATCAAGCAGAAATTACTTCAATCTACACATGAATTTATCATCGACTCATGATCAAGCAGAAATTACTTCAATCTACACATGAATTTATCATCGACTCATGATCAAGCAGAAATTACTTCAATCTACACATGAATTTATCATCGACTCATGATCAAGCAGAAATTACTTCAATCTACACATGGATTTATCATCGACTCATGATCAAGCAGAAATTACTTAAATCTACACATGGATTTATCATCGACTCATGATCAAGCAGAAATTACTTCAATCTACACATGAATTTATCATCGACTCATGATCAAGCAGAAATTACTTCAGTCTACACATGAATTTATCATCGACTCATGATCAAGCAGAAATTACTTCAGTCTACACATGAATTTATCATTGACTCATGATCAAGCAGAAATTACTTCAGTCTACACATGAATTTATCATCGACTCATGATCAACTGTGGCAGCATGATTCAAACCAAGAGATATTTTAACCCTTTTCTCAAACAGCAATTGTTCAGACTTAACCAATTTTTAGTGAGCCAGGATTTTATGTACTGGAAGCTAATGTAACACAGCCCTAGCGTCACGTCGGCGTCGCATCTTCAAAAACTTTAACCTGGTCTATATCTCAGGCACTATTTGAGAAACAGCCTTGATTCTTCTCACATGGATACCTCTTGCCAAGACCCTTCATTTGGGACCATGACATTTGTCCTAGTGACCTTAACCTGTTAAAGAACTTTAACCTGGCCTACATCTTATGTCCTATTAAACATACAGCCTTGATATTTCACATTGACACCTATCAAGACCTTTCACATTTGACCATGACCTTTGACCTTGTCCTTGGAGTTTGACCAACTTTTAAAAAATGTAAACCTGGCCTATATCTTATGTCCTATTACACATACAGCCCTGTGACCATGACTTTTGACTTAGAGACCTTAATCTTTGTCAGTCTTGGCAGATTGAAGTGCCTGACTAGGACCAAACCTTTACTTGCCGTGATAACCTTATCTTGAATATTTTTTCTAGCTTACTATATAATTATTCATTTTCGAATTGTGATATTATATGGGAAATATATGCCAGGTTCAATATGTTTTTCATATAC
This sequence comes from Fragum sueziense, assembly GCA_963680895.1. Taxonomy (NCBI): domain Eukaryota; kingdom Metazoa; phylum Mollusca; class Bivalvia; order Cardiida; family Cardiidae; genus Fragum; species Fragum sueziense. The sequence continues at coordinate 50,338,985 of OY804604.1, forward strand.
AATGTATTGGTTTAGGTTATGAACTACATGGGAGTTTTATTACCAAATACCAAACATTTAGACTGATCCAAATTCAAAGAAGTTGCAGACAATAATATTAAGTAAAAGGAATTTTACAGTTGTTGATCTTTCTGGATAAAAAACATTGTTGGAAATGAAGAAATTGATTGTCACAAGCAATTTCTTCATTTTCCACAACGTTTTCCAAAGCCATAATCTTGTAGGGAATATGAAAGTGTTAATTTGTGGTAATGGGTTATTCATGTGAAAGGTCCAATAAATGTGCCATCGCAGATACAATCACTGCAAAGAAAAATACATTAACCCTTTCCCAAACGACAAAATTTTGGGTAGTCCAATTTGAAAGAAGTTGCAGACGACATTTCAATGTGAAGAAATTCCGATTTTTTATAGCTTTTTGGGTAGAAAACATTGTGGGAAATGAAGAAATTGCTTGTCACAAGTAATTTCTTCATTTTCCACAACGTTTTCCAAAGCCATAATCTTGTAGGGAATATGAAAGAGTTATTTTGTGTTAATGGGTTATTCATGTGAAAGGTCCAATAACTGTGCCATTACAGATACAATCACTGCAAAGACAATTACATTAAAGCTTTTTCAATGAATGTTGGGTTCTGTTTAATAAACTATATATATGATATTTTTATGCTCCCAGAAAAAATTTTGAGGGAGCATATAGTCGCCACGCTGTCCGTCCGTCCATCCGTCCCTCCATGTGTCCGTCCGTCCACAGCCAGATCTCAGCAATGCTTGGACCAAATTCAATTAAACTTCACATGTGAACTCCCTGGGATAATCCCTAGGGACCTTTTTCTCCGTTTCTTAAATTGAGGCTGCATCATAAAAAAGGGGCCTTAATGTAAAAATTTTTCTCTAATTTTCTCTTCATCTAATGGGCAGAATTTAATGAAATTTGGTACTTATGTGATAAATGAGATGTTCTAGACCATATTCAATAAATGATGTGTGTACAAAAAATCTTTCATGGGAAAAGAAGGCTTAATGTATGATAGTTTTTATTTTGTGACAAACACTTATTCGGGAAGCATAATCCGTCTATGACGGCTCTTGTTGTATTTGCAATTATTTTTTTCAAGTCCTGTACTTAATTGAACCCTTTCCCAAACAAGAACTGGTTTGATGTCTCTAATAGAATTGGATTGGGAACACAATGAGACAAAAGGAGAAAATGCTGATAACCAGCATTTTCTCCTTTTGCTTCAATGTTTTCTGTGCTATAATCTTATTCAAAAATTTTACCTTTAGCAACATCCATTTTGTCGTCTTCAGCAGCTTTCTAATTTGATAACCTTAAAATGTTGCCATTTTGGAAAGGCACAAGCAATAGTTTTTAGCTCGACTTTTCGAAGAAAATGAGAGCTTATACTGTCACCCGGGCGTTGGCTTTGGCGTCGGCGTTGCAACAAAGGTTAAAGTTTTTCAAACATCAATGACTTCCATACTATCAAAGGGATTCAACCCAAACTTGGAATACTTATTCACCATCACACCCTCTACCTTACTACCAGGGCCCATGACCCTGGCTCCACTATATTTGGAGTTATGCCCCCTTTATACTAAGCAACTTAGAAAGTCGAGTGCGCTGTCTTCGGACAGCTCTCGTTGAGGTTTAGTGCTTTAGTATAGATATACACAATTTTAGAAAAGCTTATGACTTTCATATTTACTTATACTTTGTACTTTTTTCTCTTTTTGAACCTTTCTGAGAAAGCAGAATGTTGACTCGCAGAATTGAAAAGTACTGCAGAAGGCTAAATGATGTTCAGAAATGTAGATACCGTAGTTATTCTAATAAACTCCCATATTGTAATAAACGCCCATCCCCCAAATCTCAGCTGAAAATCTGCATATTTCAAGGACAATTTAAGTGGGAAAGGGTGATTCTAATAAACGCCCATCCCCCGATTCCCAATCAAAATCATGTAAGTCATAAAAGATTACTTCCAAAAGCAATGAAAGAGAGGATTTCCTTTTCCCCAATCTGTTTACAATGAAGGAATTACATCCAAAAATCGTATTTTACCGTCCTTGTAACAAAACTTGGTCAACTTTTACTTGATTAACTTTGAGCCCATGAATTGACATTTGGTTAGCATGTTTTGACTAACAAAATTAGAATTCCTCTAATAAACGCCCACCCCCTACTTTTGTATCGAGTACTTTTCTAATAAACGCCCGGGCGTTTATTATAATAATTACGGTAAAGTGTATTTTGAAACAAAGACCTACCAGCAGTAAAGAAGAAAATGCTAATTATCAAAATTTTGCTCTTTTATCACGAGTTGTTATCACCAGCAGCTTCAATGAAAAGCATGTAATATTAGAGGTACAGATCAGGCATGGGGTAAAGGCTTTCTAAATTCGTTTTTACGCTCGACTTTTCGAAGAAAATGAGAGCTTATACTGTCACTCGGCGTTGTCGTTGGCGTCGGCGTTGCAACAAAGGTTAAAGTTTTTTTCAAACATCAATGACTTCCATACTATAAAAGGGATTCAACCCAAACTTGGAATACTTATTCACCATCACACCCTCTACCTTACTACCAGGGCCCATGACCCTGGCTCCACTATATTTGGAGTTATGCCCCCTTTATACTAAGCAACTTAGAAAGTCGAGCGCGCTGTCTTCGGACAGCTCTTGTTGAGGTTTAGTGCTTTAGTATAGATATACACAATTTTAGAAAAGCTTATCACTTTCATATATACTTATACTTTGTACTTTTTTCTGTTTTTGAACCTTTCTGAGAAAGCAGAATGTTGACTTTGAAAAGTACTGCAGAAGGCTACATGATGTTCCGAAATGTAGAAAAATGTAAATTTTTGAAACAAAGACCTACCCGCAGTAAAGAAGAAAAAGTTAATTATCAAAATTTTGCTCTTTTATCACGAGTTATGACCAGCAGCTTCAATGGAATGCATGTAATATTAGATCTACAGATCAGGGATGGGGTAAAGGCTTACTAAATTCGTTTTTTTTTTTCAAATCCAAATTCTATGTCGTGGGTACTCATTTGAGTCGTCTCGAGGAGACGATTCAATTGAGTATCCACAACATAGGGTTAAATGAATAATGAATAGAATATTGGATTTAGAAAAGCCATATGCCTCTTTCATGTTGTTTTTGATACACATATGCAGAACCGTGTTGTTATTATTGTTGTGAAAAAATACATTTTTGACTGAAAGGAAATAGCTTTAGTTCTTTATTTGTTATTCTCAAAATTCTCAAAACTTGGGAAGAGGTAAAGAGACAAATATTGACTGATCAACACAAAACTTGGACAAAATGTTGGTGATCATCAGATCTTGCATGAATATAATTTTCAGATCGATTATAATCTTTCATCATAAGTTGCATACCCTTGAATTTTTACAAATTGTTGTTTTTGAGTTTGTTTTAGTCTTGCAGTCACAAATACTAAACAATTATAACAAAACTGTGACAAAACGATTATATATAAGACTGTGGACAACTTTAATTTTTAGCACAATTGAAACAGAAAGTCATTAGTTGTGTGCCTTTGAATATGACAAAATTGCCATTTTTCGCTCATGTCATCTTTGTTTAGGTGAGCAATTTAGGGCCACCACGGTCCTCTTGCTTTTAAATACTAGATTACAGTACTCAACCCTTTCGCCGAGCCCAGATAGCTCAGTCGGCTACGTGGGAGTCTGTCAATCCAGGGATCTCGAGTTCGAACCCCGTCTCGGCCAGTATCCATTCTGATATTTGACAAAAGTCATTTGTCTCTCACCAATGGGTGTGAATCATCTATGTGAGAGAGCAGCTGGAGGCTCGGTTTGGATATTGTGGTTGTACTGGTGCGAGAAATACCAGGAACCTACGGTTAGGTGCTCCAGCCGCCGCGATATGACCATAGAAGTTGAAAACGGTGTAAAACCCCAATAAACTTAAACCGGGCAGCTTACAACACATTGATGCTGTAAAGGTCAAAGTTTGTGAAGACCATTCCATCATGGCGTCATGTATATTTGAGCCGGGAACTGGAAAAGGATCCTTATATAGCATTTGAGGCTGCCATGCTTCAAGATCAGCCTTTGCCTAGGTACAGTCTAACTGAAACCCATGCTGTCCTCTTATGTTTGCTACAGTTTGCGAAGAAGCTTTTAGAGGCCAGCATGGTTCTTGATCGTATTCGCAGGTTGATCTGGAATCATGAGACCTATTTCGAGCTCCTGGCTCATTTGTTTTGTCAAACCTAAAGGAAGCGGACGTCGAAGTATGACGAGGATATCGGAGTGATCATATGCGCTTCTAAAGCTTTAATCTTCGTTTAAACTTTCCCCCAAATGACAAACAATCCAAATTGAAAACAGTTTCAGTTGATTAGGTTTCTGGGTAGAAAACGTTGTTGGAAATGAAGAAATTGCTTGCCACAAGCAATTTCTTCGTTTGCCACTATGTTTTCTTTGGACAACCTTTTTCTCCAGGGTCGTAAAAAGGCGTCAATGTGAGGAAATGGGTTATAGGCCTACTCTTATAGGCATTAGAAAGGTCAAGAGTTCTGCACGCAGTTCTATTTGTCTAGTTATAATCGGCGCATCTGTTTAATATTTGTTTTTGACAGGATAAAATTCTTCAAATACTTCTGCTGTCAAATTATACAGTGGGTATATTTTACTATATATACTCGGCAAAACTGCTAACGCATCACTCAGATCTTCGTTATTATCTTTTTAACGAATCAACAGAATACTTTTAAAATTTGCACATGCCGACTACCACTATTTGATAAGAAGCCTATGAAATATCATAGTAAATGCTACAATCTATTCTGAAATATTGCACTTTTGATAAGGACACCCGTAATTCTAAAATTCATGAAGTCTGAAATTTGATTAAAATGGGAAATTCACGCATAACTTACAAACCTTTTGTATTGGCTGAAAGGCTATTCCTTAAACAAAGCGACGGCTTTAACACTTTTGTGGGCGCATAATTTATTCCTGTAGAGGTAATGTTACATCAGTAGTGTCGTTGGTGTCATTGTTGGCGTCGACGGCGACGTCGGTTACGTAGACAAAAACGTATCGGTCTATATCTTATGAACTGTATGAGATACAGTCTTGATATTTCATAAATAGACAGGCCTTACTAAGAGCTTTCACACGAGACCATAAAATTTGACATTGTGACCTTGACCTTGAAAAATTGTCATTTTCTTATAAAAAGGTGCGTCTATGCGAGCTAAGTTGTCCGCGAACAGCCCTTGTTACGTTAGATAAGGAGTTGATTTTTTCAGACTTTAATTGTACGATAAACCAGCTTTAAAAATCAGTTCAAACAAAAATGATTGAAAAAGATGTCAAGTTACACGAGCCGAAAAACTGTCTTTGTCCCCTTTTAGTATGACGCGGTCACATAAATGAGAAAATTTGAAAAAGTTTTATGGATGAGTGCAGAAACTTGTGGGATAAACATATGCCAAATTATAAATTTAAATATTTTACAATAAAGTAGTTATGCAATTTTAACGGGGGAATGGCACTTAAAATCATGCAAATTTTCCGAGAACTTCGTACAAAATAAATATGTATTATGAAAATATGGCCTTTAAATTGCATCTATGCCAAATCTTAGCTTTCTATCTTGTGAATTGGCTAGGATGTCGACGGATTTAAAACCCAATATGATCCATTATTGTAAAAATTATCCACGGGACAACAAATCAAGGGGTTTTAAATCCGTCGACATCTAAGCCAATACACAAGGTAGAAAGCTAAGATTTGGCATATATGCAATTTAAAGACCATATTTTAATAATATATGTTTATTTTTTTGTACGAAGTTCTCGGAAAATTTTCAAGATGTTAAGTATTATTCTGCCTTTAAGAAGTGATGCGTTAGCTCTTTTGCCGAGTATATATATACACATCTGCTTATGACACGATTGATGTCTTCTGAGACGTAAAATGTGTTTTTGTCATAATATTTCAAAATAGCTCATGGACCTGTACAATGTCAGAAAATGTGCGTAGGGCCCTATATTTGCACTTTCTTTTCCTCGATAAATTCAAAGCGACGATTAAGCTTTTTTGGTACGAATGCAGTTTCTGTAGAGATTCTCCGCTGTCTACTTTTTGTTGGTAGTTTGCTCACAATGTGGATAATACTAACAAGCTGTAGTAGCAGTGAGTTTTTATGCTCCTCGAAAAAAATCGGGGGAGCATATAGTCGCTCCGCTGTCCGTCCGTCCGTCTTTCCGTCCATTGGTCCGTCAACAGCCATATCTCAGCAACCATTGGACAAAATTCAACGAAACTTCACATGTGAACTCTCTGGGATAATCCCTAGGGACCCTTTTCTCCGTTTCTTGATTTGACTCTGCGTCATAGAAAAAGGGCCTTAGTGTAAAAATTAGCTTTTTCTCTAACATCTCTTCAGCTAATGGGCAGAATTAAATGAAATTTTGTACTCATGTGATAAATATGATATTCTAGACCACATTCTATAAACAATGTGTGTACAAAAAAATCTGTCATGGGAAAAGGGGGCTTAACGTATGATAGTTTTTATTTTGTGACAAACACTTATTCGGGGAGTTTAATCCGTCTATGACGGCTCTTGTTTTTTTTTTTTAGCTCCACTGAACTTCAGGCCAGCGGGCTATTATCATGGCCCTGTGTCCGTCGCGCGTAGGTATGCCACCTTTAATGTAGACCCGTACATCCTACTTCAGTTCGTTTTCCATTTTGCGCACAGCGAAATAGCCAGTGTATATGACTGAACCAACTTAAAAGTACAATAACTTTTGAAAGAGTCAACAAATTTGTCTCAGATTTTGACCAAAAGACAGTAATTTTTCCATCAAATAGCCGCAAGCACCGTTAGTTCTATAGAACCGTGAGGTATGGTGAACCATTAGTACCACTTTTAATTGAACGCCCCTCGTACATCATAGATATTAACCAATCAACACAAAACTTTGACATAATCTTGCTATGCATAAGATATTGCATGTCTGTCATTTTCAACCTGATCGGAATCTTACATACTGAGCTATGTAGGCATACCCTTGAATTTGACAAAATTGCCATTTTCAACTTCGTTTTTGCTCTGTATATCTCAGCTTTATAAGAATCTTACATCTGGAGTTATGTGCCAATCAATTTGACAAAATTGCTATAAAGTATGACTGTTTTGACTCAAACAGCCCCCACATATTCACCAATAAAGACAAATGTTGTAGACTCTAATCTACAATATACTGAGTGTGCTTCTCACCTTTCTTGCGTTTTTTTTCATTTTATTTCATTTTGCTGTAGAACAAGTTCCAAGACTTTGAATTGATACACAAAAATAGAATTGTTATCCATTCGTATCCAGAACTGTTCGATCTCGAAAGTGTGTAATTTAAAAATCTTGATTTCCTAAAGAATTTGAATAGGGTAATCCATGAATCAATTACAAAAGTCAAAACTTGTGTATTACAAGAAATTCAGGCCTGTGGAGCGACTCAAGACATTCAGGTGTTTATAGTTTATTATAGTTTATTAAAAGCAACCATATATTAAAATGAAACTATTAGATTTATCTTTTGCAGCGATATAGATGCGCTTCTAAAAATAAGTCCCGGAAAATAGGAAATAAATAGATAAACACTATAAAATTCTACTTTTTAATACACAAACTACATAAATTAGAAATTGTATAAAATTTAGTCAATTAACAACAAAATTGTAGATTTAAGAAATAGTTTTAAAATATATAGAAAAAAGCATCAGGCTATTTCAAGGATGGAAATTATAAGAAAAGTTAATCTGATGAAAATGGTATGAAAGCAGACAATAAATGACCTGATTGGGTACCCCTAGCTTTCGACACAAGCAGCGAATTTTTTAAATAAAATTTTGATACTTTGTTAAACAGAAGAGAACAAATTAACGTAGAATAATTGAACCGTTAAGTGCTGAAAGAAATTTCATAAAGATTCTTATTGATTAACATAGCTAATAACATGCCATCGCTTTTAAAACTTGTTACAAGTGCAGCTTAAAAACAAGCTGCACTTAGCTAGGAGGTCAAAATTGATCCGAAATGACCAAAGAAAGCCCAAGGACTTTTGGTCCTCACAGAAGTCAATTGTGTTGATTAGAAACAACATAGTCATGGTGGGGAATCGCATGACACAATATTCTCAATACTTTTTCGACACCTTTTCAAGTATTCTTTTAATCATGACCGATTTGACAAATAAGGTTTGAAGCAGAGATGAGAGAGGAAGCAATGGATTTTCTGGATGATATAGGTCTTTTAAATATTGCCCGACGAAGACAAATATTGCATGACAACTAACCAATATTTTGGTTGGTCGTCAATAACATTTTTATCAGATGCGTTCTGCAAATCTCGTCTTCTCTGCTTCAAGCTTTTTATCAAATCGGTCATATATGAATAGCTTTAGTTAACATTATTATCGCGTGTCTAGTGATTTCCCGCCATGAAAGTGGTAATTATAGATGTCGTCAAACAGACGAGTTTTGTAACGTCAAGTAACATATACACGTATTTACAATTTCACCAAACGGCAAAATTTTAGGGTGATCCACTTCAAAACCTGTCAAAAATGACAAAACGGAAGTTATTAAAGAAAGAATTTGTGTAAAATATGACATAGAAAATATTGAGACAAAAGGAGAAACTGCTGGTTATCAGCAGTTTCTTCTTTTGTCTTAATGTTTTCCCCAAGCCTTTTCTATTAAGGACATCAAAACCAGGTCTTGTTTGGGAAAGGGTTAAGGAACAATAACAGTTATATGACAAAATATACATGTGAACTTGAATAAATCTCCAATGTAATTACGGAGTTTTTTTACGGGGAATCATGTGATTCAACATTATTGCTAATTTTTAACAATTCTTTAAAAAGCGTATGGTTTAAAGCAGAAAAAAGCCAGAAAACCGTCAGACTTGCTGGGTGTAGTGGATATCGTAACCCTCTCCCAAACAAGACCTGGTTTTGACGTCCCTAACTCAAAGGCTTGGGAAAACATTGAAACAAAAGAAGAAACTGCTGATAACCAGCAACTGTTTCTTCTTTTGTCTCAATATTTTCTGTGCACAATATGTTCACAAATCCATTCCTTTTTAACAGCAATTTTGTCATCTGCAGCAGCTTTCAAATAGGACCACCCTAAATTTTTGTCGTTTGGGAAAGGGTTAAACGACACACCGTAAAAACATTGACAAAATTGTGTTTGGTCGTCAACGACATTGTAATAATGGGCTGTGTAAACTTCCTATCAAATCAAACAAATCCATGACGTTTTTACTCATTTTTTATTGAAACCAAATTCACATCGGTCTCATATTAACCGTTTCCCAAACAAGACCTGGTTTTGACGTCCCTAATAGAAAAGGCATAGGAAAACATTGAGACAAAAGAAGAAACTGCTGATAACCAGCAGTTTCTCCTTTTGTCTCAATATTTTCTATGCCATATTTTACATAAATTCTATTTTTGATAACTCCCATTTTGTAATTTGTGGCAGTTTTTTAATTGGAGCACCCTACATATTTTTTCGTTTGGGAAAGGGTTAACAGATTTTTCGTAAATTTTCTGCAATTGCAGTTATTATTGTGTCACGTTATTTACTTCCGGTCATACTATGAGATTTCCAACCGGATGGTCAGAGTACATGAACCACTTTTTAACTTCCTTTGTGCTTTAGAGGTAGATCTTTGTTATGAGTTTACATTTACTTTTGGAAAATAAAAGATACGAAGTGAAGAAATCATGAACAAATGTCGCAGTGCTTGAATATATTACACAAGCGACGTGCCATAGCACGTACCCTTATGACCATAAGAATTAATTTTGCAGCTAGAAAATTAAAATTTGAAGTTCAAGTAAAGGATGGGTTGCAATAAGGGGTCAAAAATTAGATTTTCTTTAAATTTAGTGGATTGATAGGGTTACATAATATCTTTAATTTGTATGTGTAAAAAATCTGGTTTCGGCTTATTTTCCGAGATATTGGTAAATAAAGTGGGTGGGGTAAGATGGACTGAAACACAGTAGGGGTCATTCTAAGTCGCTTATCTTTCTTATTTTTAGCCCCAAATGCGTGAAAATGTGTATGAGTGTCTTGTGATATATGCGTTAAACATTTATGGGCTTACATTTGATATTCCATGTATATCTTTTCCGTAATATTCATTCTTCTTTCTTTCGAAGAATTTCGCTATTTTTTAACGACCAACTTTACCAAACTATCTCCACACGTTTTATTTGAAACACGATTTCTATGAAACTTTACAGATGTATTATCCAGATATTAATGTAACTTTGTGTGAAATTTGAAAGAAAATCGTCGGCCCGTTGATGAGATATTTGACCTTGACCTTCAAAATGACTTCAAAACTCGGGAATTGCTAAAATGTGATAGTTAAAGCGCCAATTTTATTCATAAGGATTGGAAGCATGGTTTCTTTTTATTGTTCTTAATGAGTTTCGTAACAATATTTACTTTTTTGTATCATACAACCCATTCGGAAGAATGGGAAAGAAAAGAAATTCTTTTTACTTCTCAGTTTTCTTATCAAACTAAATATTGTACATGAAACTTGTCTACGCGGAAAGCGCTTTGGTTAATATTACTACCACAGGTGAGTGAAATTAAATATTAGCATTATGTTAAGATTGCTAGAACTACCAAAGCTTCATATGCAACTTGAATTGTCTAAGAGTTCATATTCACTCATCTCATGACGGACAAGAATTATCAATTTGCTAGGAGAAAACTAATCATTTTCAGATTGTATTTCTTATATGGTTATAAAGAAGACGCATTGTGAATGATTTTACTAAATGACCAAATGTGCTTACAATTAATTAACTTAAGCTAAATTATTATATATCGTTATATAATATCAACAAAAAGAAAATAATGTTAAATGTGAAGACAGGCCTTAAACAAATATCTGTCTATCAATGATTTCATTAGACGAGATGACCGGGTAACTCTGAGAGGTGACCAAGTTTATTATATTGAGTATATCAATTTTAACGGTAAAATCATACAATAAAAAACCCCAATCATGTGTAAAATGCATTCTTTTATGAATGGGCTGTCACGTGCCATTCAACCCTAACCGTTTTCTCAACAATGCATAGTTTTAACGTACATTCCCGAATTTGATGTTATTTTGAAGGTCAAGGTCAAATATCTCATCAACGGGCCAACGATTTTCTTTCAAATTTCACACAAAGTTACATTAATATCTGGATAATACATCTGTAAAGTTTCATAAAAATCGTGTTTCAAATAAAACGTGTAGAGATAGTTTGGTAAAGTCGGTCGTTAAAAATAGCGAAATTCTTCGAAAGAAAGAAGAATGAATATTGCGGAACAGATATATATGGAATATCAAATGTAAGCCCATAAATGTTTAACGCATATATCACAAGACACGCATACAAATTTTCACGCATTTGGGGCTAAAAATAAGAAAGATAAGCGACTTAGAATGACCCCTACTGTGTTTCAGTCCATCTTACCCCACCCACTTTATTTACCCATATCTCGGAAAATAAGCCGAAACCAGATTTTTTACACATACAAATTAAAGATATTATGTAACCCTATCAATCCACAAAATCTAAAGAAAGTCTATTTTTTGACCCCTTATTGCAACCCATCCCAGCTTTTCAAGTTTTATTAGATCATAATAATTCAAGGATGTCTCGTACAATGTCATGAGGCATACAGCTATTGAATGATTTGATTAATTAATTCCCTTAAGGTAGAAGACCCAAAATGGAAAAAACACATTTTGAAAAATGCTAGTAATTCCTAAACTGTAAACATTACATTTCCATTCCAAATATAAAAATAAGCATTTGAACCGTTTAGATTTTTGAATTCATGTATACTTATAAAAATATTTGACAAAATGTTCAAAATTACCACCCTTGCATATGAATATTTAAATGATATTTGTAAATATTTTCTTCTTGAAGCATAATCTTGAAATCCAGCACGGTGAATCAACTTATTTGAAGTGTATTTACAAGTGTGTGTAATTTGATGCATTTCGTATGGCTAGAAAGTGGTGTTTTTCATTGTGGGTCTTCTACCTCAACACACGCACCTAACGCCTGTTGATCTATGATATAGTATGTAAACGTATAAAATTTCACACAAACGACAGAAATTAGGAAGAAGTCTCTTCACTTTAATTTTACTGTATGTATGTATGTACATTGTCCTGTTCATTGTTAACAAGTCTTCAAAAAATATAAAATCATCGTCTCACTGAAATCAGTCCCTAAATGAAACTGTTTATCGCCTTACAATAATCCAACTTTTACCCTTTCGAAAACAGCCAACGTTTTATGGTAGTCTGATTTGAAAGCTGATGCATGATGACAAAGAAGGTATGTATGTGTGTATAATTAAACTCCGAAAATATTGAGACAAAAGTAAAAATGTTCGTTTTCCTCTATTGTCACAATGTTTCCCAAGTCCGTTCTACTAGGGACGTCAAAATCAGGTCCCGTTTGGGAAAGGATTTTAAATTTGAAACACATCTTATTACAGAAGATATTTCACTTTAATAACCGGCACAAATTCTGATTTCAGTACGAACTCACTTTCATTTATAATTGTTCTTGTTCACAAGTACATTATCTCTCTTCAAAAGAACTGTATCTTTATTTCAGTTTCTTTCAATGATTCACATTTTTGTTTCACATTTTGTGACTACACCAAACACTTCGTTATAAACAAAGTTATCTCCTCTTCACTATTTGTGGTGTGTAGTAGTGATGGATTTTTATCAAGTATATCGGGTGGCGTCACTTGTCCGAATCTCAAAGTTAACAACCTACATATCGTCGCTTTTCTGCAAAAACCTCGTATCTGCAGCTTGTCTTAAGCTGCAGATACGAGGTCTTTGAAGAAAAAACAACGACATATAGGCATATAATCTCGATCTATTTTTAGCACAATACACCCACAAAATCATTCCTTATTGCACACATATCAGTTGAGCTGACAAGCCTGTCGAAGTTTTAAAATTATACACGAATGCTGTTTATATGAACACAACAAAATCACTGCTCTGTCCTTTTTGCTTTATTTCGTCGCTTTTCAACTAAAATCTCGTAACTGCAGCTTGTTTTAAGCTGCAGTTACAAGGTTTTTGTAGTAAGCAGCGATTTATTAATCCTTTACCACACGCTGCATTTTTTCTCCGGGTTCATATATGAGCCGAGTTTACAACTAAACACTTTACTGAAATCCTTCATGTTCTGTAAAGTACCGATTACTCTGCAAAGTAAACAAAACATGCCATGTATGATGTACTGTTTGGATCAAAAGTGTTTATCCATCGTCCTTACGAAAAATAATATTCGTCTAGCTATAAATTAATATACTTGTGACCAAAACGGTACACCATATCCATGGCTCAGCTCGAAACGGTTGTAACTGCCTATAAGCATATAGGCAGTTACAACCGTTTCGCGCTGAGCCATCGGTATGTGGTCTACATATAGTGGTCTACTCTATAGTCATGCTAAAATCAAAAGAAAGAGTGCAATTGGTTACAGGAAAATATTTTATATTTGTTAAATAAAATAATTTCATGTGGCGATATCGCGATTTACAAAATTATATCAGCTCAAAGAGTTTTATACTTGACTGACATTTGACCATTATTAGGTTGTGTCCTTGACTTGTAATGAACAGAGGGTTAAAAGAAAAAGTTGCTGATTCGTAGCATTTTGTTTTTTTATTTTTTTTGTTTATCCTTTGGAATCTATCTAGTTAACTTACAATAATCATGTAGTCTAGAACATGCAGGCTTATATTGATCCGTAGAAGACAACTTTTAAGCCCCGTTCCCACTGTCACGGTGTTGGTCCCGGACACCCACGGTACCTCCCGGTTGGGAAAGAGCCGGTATTCCGGGATGATCCGAGATCTTTTCTCTAAAAAATGATTCATATTCCCATATTCCCGACATTGCCCCGGTGTACCCCCGGTTTATTACTAGCAGGATCTTCCCGTTCTACCCCGGACTATCCCGATTTGTTCCCGGTTTGCCACGGTGTATTTACGGTGCAGGGGCCGGTGTGATCCCGGTACGACCCGGTGTAACCCCGGTCGTCGCCGGTAGCGCACCGGTAGCCACCGGTATCGCCCTTTCATATCACGGTTGTGCGCCGGTGACAAGCCGATGTATCCCGCTGGTCACTCGTGGACCAGCATCAGTTCTCTTTTGTCTCTTGAAGTTCTGGTTTATGAGATAGTTCATCTTGTTTACTTGTACTTGCATCAGAAAATGAAACTACATTGATTAAGCTGGAAATGTCCACGGATCATCAGGGACTATCACGGTTGAGCCAGGGTAGAGAACCGGACTTGCCCCGGAATATGCCGGTGTTTCCCCGGATAAAGCCGATTCTTGACATCCTCCCGGTGAGTCCCGGTGACTGCCGGTTGTATTAAACATATTAAAACATCCGGGGTCGGTTGCCGGATCAACAAGGTTCATCCCGGATGGTCCAGGATGTTCACGGTGCCGCCACGGTTGTGCTCCCGGTTTGTCACGGTTTCACCCGGACCACTCATCCCGGACTAACCGGGGGTCCAAACCGTGACAGTGGGAACGGGGCTTTAAGCAACTTCCGCAAAGATTTTTTCTGTACCTTTTCTTATTTATTTATCTATCATTTTTCATAATGAATTTTCTCTCCTGTATATATGCTACGTTTTGTCTTTGTATGTTGTAAATATGTTGTAAATATGTGTTTATGACGAAGAACGACCATATTCGATATCATTTTTCTCAAATAAGCGTGCAAAATTTCCTAAAACCAAATGTACACTTTTGTTTGTGAATCAGTATAGATAAGCATCTCTGCTAGTCAAATCAATTCGATGGTGTCACAAACAGAACATTGTTTACATTACGATTGGTATTGAACTCACACACGAATGCATGTTGCATGCGTTTTCATATTACTATATAACACGATAGCTTGTCTGCCCATTTGGTACACCGTACAATATACAAGTAAAGGTATATTGTGGACAAGATGGGCAACTTTAAATTTTACTGTGCTTTCACGGATTGTAAATACTCTAATTCAATACGATAAGTGTACATCACTTTTCTGTAACTAAACACGCAATGTTTTAATCCAGTTAAACGTGACGCAATTTCGGACAAACAATATTAATTCGTTGGTGTTGTTATAAAATCTCGTAACTACGGCTTGATTCAAGCCGTATTTACGAGATGATATAAAAACACCAACGGTTTATCAAAGCATAAAGGTAAACCTGTTCTATTTTTAGCACAAAATTCATTGCTATTTTTCTTTGCATGTCAGTATATTACCTGAATCGTCCCGGACTGTGTACACCAGTTCTAACACGGTTAAGTATGGCCTGGGGTCTCATCGTACCGCACCATACCTGAAATAGCCGGAAAGTGTACACGTATACATATGTCTCACGGATTAAGCGTGAGTCACACGCATTGCGCGTATGTTACATACATTCTGATTCTAAATGCCGCTCACATGCTGACATCAATTGATCACATGCATTTTCAAAAACAATGTAAAGAAAATATATATTTAATCACAAAATGGTCAGGTTTCAAATGTTTACCTGAGCAAAGTTGAGGTAAAACAACTGATCATGGTTCAAATCTACAAGTCCTGGTAACAGAGGTTCACTACCACCATGCTCATGCTTCCATTTCTGGTACGCCTGAAATGCAGCAATAACATTTTGTCAGATAAATAAACAATTAAAGAAATGAGTTAATCAATAAATAAAGCTAGAGAACTTTTTTTATCGTGCAACGCAGCAATGGGGTTACAATTTACCTTGATTCATCAGCAAATTTCATCAAATATAATATTTACTCTTTTTGAAGTTATTTTCTAATATCAATATCAACAAATGGACCTAGTCTTTGGAACCTCAAAGCGAGATTGGTTAGTCTTATTTTGTGTAGAATTTTACTCCGTGTCGAAACATTTAGATTTTAATGAAATTGCTTGGATGGTTATATTCTTGCTACAAGTATATTTTTAAAATAAACAAATAAAGTTGTTACCCTGTATGCTTCCTTCAGTCCACCATTATCCGCTATATTTTCTCCTTGGGTTGTTATACCATTTAGCTGAAGTTCAGAAATAAATGGTATTTAACCCTTTACCAAACGACAATATTTTTGAGTGATCCACTTCAAAAACGGCCACAAATGACAATATGGCATAGAAAATATTGAGCCAAAAGGAGAAACTGCTGGTTATCAGCAGTTTCTTCTTTTGTTTCAATGTTTTCCCAAGCCTTTTCTATTAGGGACGTCAAAACCAGTTCTTGTTTGGGAGAGGGTTAATGATACCAAGAGGCATATGCATTTATACAATACAAGTTTGATATATAACAGACTGAGTGTAATTCGCGCATATATAGAAAAACAAATGAGCCGGGATTTGGAAAAACGTCCCTTATAGCATTTGAGAACAACATAGTTCCAGATCAGCCTGCGTATACACGCAGTCTGATCAGGAACCATGTTGTTCTCCAATAGCTTCTTCATGGTCTGTAGCAACCATATGAGAGTAACATGTAACCAGGTCAGACTGCACATAGACACAGCCTGATCTTGAAACATGGCTGTCTCAAATGCTATTGGTGACGTTTTTCCAGATCCATGCGCATTTATATAATACAAGTTTGATATATAACAGTGTAATTCGCGCATATATAGAAAAAAAAAACAAATGAATCTTTGAGAGTTTATCGCGATATTATTTCCACAATAAGAAGTCATATTTATTGTGTTTGTAATTGGATTGTCCTTTCTTGGTAGTTTATAATATCAACGAAATGCATTTCTATGTATTAGATAGAGGCTGTATAGTAGATTCTATGCGAAATAAACGTTCAAATGCGCGCAGCGCATTGAATGTTTATATCGCGTATAATCTACTATACAGACTCTATCTGACTTAGTGTTCGCTAGCGGTTCATTGGAGATTGGGCGTGGCTATGTATAGACGTCACATAAACTAGCCGACAGCCTGTTTATGCGACATAGAGCGGCGAAATTTTCAAATATACTGCAATTTCATTGGTCCAAAAAGTAGGTCGAACACTAACTACAAATATCTGATGTATGAAACTAGCAGAAAGGTTTGTCCCCAGGAAATTTATTTGTACTTACATTTATACCAGAAGGCTCGATCGTGTAGTTTCCATACTGATCTATCATACACTGGGCACGTTCTTTAAACTTCTCTATCACGTGATCGTCCCACCATTGTTTGAGGTTACCGTCTTTATCATACTGACGACCTGTAATAAAAATTCACTTCATTACCAGGCGACACATTTTTTGGCTGGTACAAATTCAAAGATGCTTCAAATAACAATTTCAAGTGAATGGAATGTTACATATTTCGATCTTTAATGGTAAAAACATTGTGGGAAATGAAGAAATTGCTTGTCACAAGCATATGTGAAGTTTATGTTCACTACTTTGCAAGAACATCTGAAAGTAA
This sequence comes from Fragum sueziense, assembly GCA_963680895.1. Taxonomy (NCBI): domain Eukaryota; kingdom Metazoa; phylum Mollusca; class Bivalvia; order Cardiida; family Cardiidae; genus Fragum; species Fragum sueziense. The sequence goes on from OY804604.1 coordinate 50,356,582, forward strand.
GCTAGCCGATTATGTTCCTAATTCACTAGGGCTGACTATCGATGCCAATTTTAACTATCGCGATAGTATCGCTATCGGAGCAACCACTATCACGATACTATCACTATCGTGACACACTATCACGATACTATCACGATACTATCGTTTTACACAAGAGGGTCTGTAAAAGGTGTGTTACTTACTTAAATCATTGGCTTTTTACGAGGATTAATCTAATATGTGTAACACTGCTTGATCAGTAAAGTGTAAGTAGAAAGATATGTTCGATTTGGTCCTTTCCAGCACGACGATCAAGCCATTTTTAAAATCGATTTATGAACACAAAAACAAACAACAGCAATCATCTACGTAATTTGATATTAATAAAGAATATGACAAATAAAATACTCGTTTATATCTAGATAATAATTCGTCAGTTGTTCTTTGCTAAAGAAAAAAAGAAAGACGGATTCGCTTTCAATTGGTCAATTATTTTATCGCCGTTTTTTTCAGCACGCCTAGTCCATTAAAAACATATCCCATGGAACAGAAAATACGATGGAAATGAATGATAATTCTTTAAACTTCGGAACCAATTACAGAAAATGATGAATTAGCCCATTCACATATGCTTAATTTGATAAAATAGATCTACAAATTAGATCTGTTTAAGAAATCTGACTCGAAAATTCTAAGTGAAAAGAAGAAAATGAAAGTGATTTTTTTTCCACAAAACATTTTGGGCTACAATAAGGTCTTCAGACTCGTAGCCAAATGCGGATTCTGACATAAGTTTCAACTCGTATTTTATTTACCTTGTGTTTTATAACCATCATGAGAATTAAAAGAAAATCTTTTCAAATGCGATAGAAAGCAAATTCCACACAAAGTAGGCCTTACTAGCGAGTCAACACAAAAGACACACTGTTTTTGGTTAAGAACATCGTAATTGGATATCACCGATACGACATTTTAGTCTCTCATTATTTATATGACGTCACTTCTGAGTGAAGTTCTCCGATATCAAATAAATGCCGCCGACTACAAAAATGTTGTGTTTTACTTTACAAGGGAATATGTGTAAACGATTTTGAATATAACTACGTCATGTCTCGTGATCTTTTTCCCCATTGATCTGCCCTCCCCCGTGCACGATTAATGTCGTAAGTGTAGCTTACATGATCTTGAGTTTTCACATTCTTAAATATGACCGACGCTATCGTTAGAAGGGACACGCCTTTGCACGCGCCTTTGGGAGAATTGAAAATCGCTGTCTGGTTTTCGCACGCGCCTTTGGGAGAATAGAAAAACTGTCTAGTTTTCAACCAATCAAAGTGGAGATGCTTTATGACGCACTTGTCGGCACGCGGGCTTTTTTGTAAACAAATGGATGTTATCTTCCCCTATGGAGAATAAGAACCAAACACTTTCTTTCAAAGCTTTTTTTACCGATTTCATGACACGGATTAATCTATGTCTTTTAATATGGGATTAACTTTTATTCAGGTATGTTGGTGTTGACAATTTTAAACAAGGAAATGCATCAATATCCATTTTTGTTTTGATACAAAGTTCTAAGCAAACTTAGACCGAATAATATATGCCGTTTGCATTGCTAATTGGCTAGCCTATACGATATCGCAGCTAGATCTAGATGCTTTCAAATTCAATCTGTCTGACAAACAAAAATTCCGTCCACATGGCAAATTGTTATAGCCTTCTTCATATGTGCAAATGACAGGAGCGGTTTGGTTTTGATAAAGGGAATCGTTGAGCAGACGACTTTCATTCACTGAAAGCCAAAGATATCGAACTCACTTACACAGGCTGGGAATAAATGAGAGAAAGGTTCAACTGTCAATATGAAAGTAAACTATCGAAACTATCGATAGTTGAACGAACTATCGGCGATAGTTATCGATAGTTCATTTTACAATCGATACATCAACATCGGAGCAGTCTCTATCGCGATGCATCGATATATCGATCCATCGTTACACCCCTATAATTCACACGCATCAATGGCTCTATAAAAGAATGAATACAATGTATTTTTATTCGTACATTAAATGCCAATCATCCCTAGGAACAAGCTACATGTGGCTTTCGAATGATACGAAACATTCTTAAACATCTAAGGATTATAACCCATCATTGAATACAAATGTTTCGTGCATCTTCGTGTGTATTCTGTGACAACGGAAATTGATGTCCTCTTCAACTTCCGGGCGTCATCAGTGACAATGAAAATGGACGAGGGATACCCTCGTCAATTTTCGTTGCCACGGATAACACCCAAGTATGCACGACGTGTTTCGAAGATAGAAATGGGTGGTTATCCTTAAAATACCTTTATCATCAAAACCGTGTGTTATTTCATGTCCAATAACCATTCCAATACCCCCGTAATTGAGAGACCTATAAGTAAAAAATAGAATAGAGCCACATCACTCATACATTTCATTTCCTGACACTTGATCCCATTTCACCGAGTAAATAGATAATAATGTAATGAAGTATAGAATCCCGCAAAAAATTAAAACATAAATCAATTTACTAATCATAGGTTATAACGATCAAAATGAAACTATATTGATAATAATCAGTATTTTGATGTAATATTGACGAGACGATTTGCACGTGCGTCTCTACAATGACATGTTTTATAGGTTAAAGGTGGGTTCACATTGACGAATTTTCTTACGATTCCTTACGAATTGGACATTCGTAATCACATTGCCGATAAGTTCACGTATTGTTACGATTTCAGCGAATTTAACGGACGGTTTACGTATGTCTACGACTAGTTTACGGACTGGTTACGGATTATTTATGAATCAATAGGAGTATTACCGACTTAGTTACGAATGTTTGAGTCCTTTGTTATTATTTTGTTGTTGTTGTAAGAAAGACAACATCGTTTTTGAAAATCTGACATTCGACAAGACGATATGACTTGCGAACGAAATAAGATTGGGTTGTACCAACAATTTCTTCAAAACCATTAACCCTTTCCCAAACAAGACCTAGTTTTGACATCCCATGGTTTGGGAAAATATTGAGAGAAAAGTATAAATCGCTGATAATCAGCAATGCAATTCTTTCTGTTCACTCATAATTTTCTATTCAATAACATACAAAGTTTACACTTCTTACATCAATAATTGTTTTGTCTGGAACTCCTTTAAAATCGAAACAACAAAAAATCTTGCCGTTTGGGAAGGAAAACTTAAGTGCTTCTACTGAACATAACCCTCACACTACCGTATTGGGTCATTATGACCCCAGACATATATCTATAAATGCTATATTCAAAGTTGTTCTCCGATGCACGTTTACTTTTTTACTTGTTCAATCTTAGTATTTGTGGATAATAAATCAATTTTTCTTGAACATCGAACAACGTTTGAAGGACTTATTGTAATTTTTGTGATGTGATAAAAAAAATGACCCCAGTGCATATAAACACATTGAAAAGGGGCTCTTAGTCCTCATTTTATTGCAAATCCAATTGGAAATCGTTCATGTTTAGCAAAACATTAAATAGCATTTCCTCTATCATAAATTATATTTGTCATCAATTTTGAATCGAAGTATAGTATAATTATGAGTAATGATTTCGAAAAAGTGTAATTCATATCATGTAAGATAAATATTTATCATCTTAAGACTTTGCATACACACAAGGTCTGACCAGGACCCACACTGTCCTCTCGCAGCTTCTCCATCAAACATAACCCTCATCAAGCCCTTTGTGGAGCCTCATCTGTTTTAATATCATTCTCGGAATCTCATATCATAATTGCCCTTTTTTAAACATCCTGGCTCGTTTATATTCGTAAACTTGCCGTATTATATTCGTGAATCACTTACGGGTGATTTGCGATTAACTAAGAGTCATTTACGATTGAATAACGGAACATTTAATCCGTTGACATTCGTGAGAACATTTTCGACATGTCAAAAAATGTCCCCGTATGAGCACGAATCATTAAGAGTATCCCCGATTCATTGCGAGTTGTTTACGAATGCATAAGAGTTGTTTACGAATACTTGCGGTTATATATGATAGGACTTTCCGAATGGGCCACTCAAAACGAAATCTATGAATATGCACGATTTCTTTACTATGTCTATTATTTTTTTGGTTGTAAATGATAAGATATAATCTCTATATCATCATCAAACAGCTGACGTTGAGAAATAAAGCATTTTATACTTACGAGTTATTTACGGATGCCTGCGAATTGTTTACGAATGTTCACGGATGGCCTACGAATGTCCAATTCGTAAGGATTCGTAAGGAAAATTCGTTAGTGTGAACCTACCTTAAAGGTTTGTTTATAAACATCAGATTAGCGTGGGACACATGTATAATACGTTCAAAGTTATAATAGATTCACAATTAAACGAGAATAATTTCAGTTGTTTTGATAAAGCAATTCAACTGTAATTATTCTCGTTTAATTGTGAATCGATTATAAACGAGAATATTTTACGGTTGTTTTGGTTTATTTTAGGTAGAACTACTACCTTTACCTATGTAAAATTAAAGCAAGACAACGGTATCTATTCTCGTTTAATTGTGAATCTATTATATTTCGTGTATTTTTCGACTACGTTTATTTTCATTGATTAGTCTTCGTATAGTATAAATTCCATACACGAGAAAGAACATTTGCACATTCATCAAGCCAAGCCTAGTATTTATTTAGAGACCAATATGCTTTTTCAACATAAAATTCGAGTTCCACGTGTGCGTATGCATTTTCCCCGCAGAGTGATCGTTCGTTGCTCTCACATATCATCTCTGCAAGAGTCCACGAATCATGGTCTACCGAAGGATAACGTGTTTAATTACTGTGTAACTGTTTCATTTCTTGTATTATACATTAGAGAAAGAAAAAGATATTCTGTTTGCATATTAAATACACTTGAATTTAAGAATTGATCTTATTGAAATGGGACTATTGTTTCAAACCTCCTTGTACTCAGTCGATTTTCATAATCTTTCGCAGTCCTGTACAGAGACGAAATAAAAGAGCCTCTGTGAAAGAGAGTGGTGCGTATGGGTTATCTACTTTCAAATTTTTCGTTCAATAGGCTATACTATCAATTACTGCCAATATCTATACTCACTTTGGGTAACCTTTGCTGTAAAATGGAGGTTGTAATATACCGGCCGGAAACACTAAAACAGCGAAAGAAAAGGAATAATCTAATCATATTTTGAAGAAAAGAACTAAAAACAAACAAACAAAATCAAACCATAGCATAATATTGATTTCTTTATAATCATGTTTATTATTTCCGAGTATATTGTGAACTTTATATCTCATAAAAAAATTTCAGTTATCCTATGTACAGACAATTATGACAATCAAGAATATTCTGAAATGAAAAAGATACAATCTTGGTGTCATGGAGATTAACCAGTTCCGACATATTGACTCTTTTTGACTCCCTTAAAATTAAAAGCTTTGGAAAAACATTGTGACAAGACGTTTCTACAATTTCTACAATGTGTTCTATCCCAAAAGATCAAGATATTATAAATCTCGTTCACTTAAAATTGTCGTCTTCAAAATCTTTGAATTTGGATCAGTCTAAAATTTTCCCGTTTGGTAATGGGTCAAGATGCAAACTTACTGATCTGATTCCGTGTGGAACTGTAAAAAGCGTTTACAATAGCTGGAGTTGTGGACCAACTGAAATGTATCGGGATAATGAGATGCTATCGTACATATTACATTCAAGCCCAATGATAAAATAAAACTAGAATATCACTGAAAGTGATCATACCCCCCAAAAGCGCAGTTTTTGTGCATTTTGAGAAGTTGATTTCATTTGAACTAGGAGCTGTTCAATTGGAAAAAAAGAGCTAACAAAAAATCAACAGACCAAACAACACGTGTAAATGTTGCAAAAAATACCAATTTTCAACAAAAGGACATAGCTCATTTAACAATCCCCAAGCCCAGCCCTGCCATGCTGATATTTTTCAATAAACCAAAAATTTACAACCATGTATTGAAGACAGTCAATAAAGGTAGGCCTACATTCCTGTAAGATTTGGTTGAAATTTACTGTATAATTGATTTCAAATCAAAAATCCACGAACAATTTTTGAAATAAGTCTCCAAATGAACATTCCTGCCAATTATGGTAACAAAACACCGAAACAAAATTTCACGAACAAGTTTTGAAAAGAGTCACCCAAGGAACATTCCTGCCAAGTTTGGTAAGAATTTGCTCAGTGGTTAAGGAGGAGAAGATTTTTGAAGAATTATCTGACAATTTCTTGAAGTCAGATAAGCCCCGCCCTGCCACACCCACATTTTTTGACAAATCAAAAATTCATGAACATACATTGCATACAATCGATCAAGGGACATTAGTGCCAACTTTAGTTCAAAATGGCCTAATAATTGATTTTTAAAGAATTTTCACATGATTTCTCCAAGTCCAATAAGCCCCGCCCTGCCACACCCACAATTTTTGACAAATCAAGAATTTTTTTGGAGAATTGTCTAACGATTTCTCGAAGTCGGATAAGCCCCACCCTGCCACGCCAACATTTTTGGCGAATGAAAAAATCATGAATATTTATTGAATACAATCACTCAAGGGTCATTCCTGTCAAGTTTAATTGCTTCAAATTGGCCTAATAATTGATTTTTAAAGATTTTTCACATGATTTCTCTAAGTCCGATACGCCCCGCCCTGCCACGCCCACAATTTTTAACAAATCAAAAATTCACGAACAAGTTTTGAAAAGAGTCACCCAAGGAACATTCCTGCCAAGTTTGGTAAGAATTGGCCCAGTGGTTAAGGAGGAGAAGTTTTTTGAAGAATTATCTAACGATTTCTCGAAGTCGGATAAGCCCCGCCCTGCCACGCCCACATTTTTGGGCAAATGTAAAAATCATGAGCATACATTGGATACAATCACCCAAGGGTCAGTCCTGTCAAGTTTGGTTCAAATTGGCCAAATAATTGATTTTTAAAGATTTTTCACATGATTTCCGAAAGTCCGACAAGCCCCGCCCTGCCACGCCCACAATTTTTGACAAATCAAAAATTCACTAACAAGTTTTGAAAAGAGTCACCCAAGGAACATTCCTGCCAAGTTTGGTAAGAATTGGCCCAGTGGTTGAGGAGGAGAAGATTTTTGAAGAATTATCTAACGATTTCTTGAAGTCGGATAAGCCCCGCCCTGCCACGCCCACATTTTTTGGCGAATGAAAAAATCATGAGCATACATTGAATATAATCACTCAAGGGTCATTCCTGCCAAGCTTGGTTCAAATTGGCCTGATAATTGATTTTTAAAGATTTTTCACATGATTTCTCTTAGTCCGATAAGCCCCGCCCTGCCACGCCCACAATTTTTGACGAATCAAAATTTCACGAACAAGTTTTAAAAAGGGTCACCCAAGGAACATTCCTGCCAAGTTTGGTAAGAATTGGCTCAGTGGTTGAGGAGGAGAAGTTTTTTGAAGAATTATCTAACGATTTCTTGAAGTCAGATAAGCCCCGCCCTGCCACGCCCACATTTTTTGGCGAATGAAAAAATCATGAGCATACATTGAATATAATCACTCAAGGGTCATTCCTGCCAAGTTTCGGTCAAATTGGCATGATAATTGATTTTTAAAGATTTTTCACATGATTTCTCTAAGTCCGATAAGCCCCGCCCTGCCACGCCCACAATTTTTGACGAATCAAAATTTCACGAACAAGTTTTAAAAAGGGTCACCCAAGGAACATTCCTGCCAAGTTTGGTAAGAATTGGCCCAGTGGTTGAGGAGAAGAAGATTTTTGAAGAATTATCTAATGATTTCTCGAAGTCGGATAAGCCCCGCCCTGCCACGCCCACATTTTTTGGCGAATGAAAAAATAATGAGCATACACTGAATATAATCACTCAAGGGTCATTCCTGCCAAGTTTGGTTCAAATTGGCCTGATAATTGATTTTTAATTTTTTTTTTACATGATATCTCTAAGTCCGATAAGCCCCGCCCTGCCACGCCCACAATTTTTGACGAATCAAAAATTCACGAACAAGTTTTGAAAAGGGTCACCCAAGGAACGTTCCTGCCAAGTTTGGTAAGAATTGGCCCAGTGGTTAAGGAGGAGAAGATTTTTAAAGAAAAAACCAACAGACGGACCAACAGACAGACCAACAGACCAACAGACAGACAGACCAACAGACCGACAACCTGACTCCTATATACCCCCCAAATTGAATTGGGGGGGGGGGGGGGTATAAAAAATGTCTTTCTTTTACATAGCGTTGCACTGTACCCTCTTTCCATCAAATCCCGTTCTTCTACATGTTACTACGAAACGATCGAGCTCTGTCATTACAATAGCGAATCTCGTCTAATCTCAGAGCTTTGGTGGGATTTTATTATCCAATAGTTGACATACAATGTAAATGTTATGATGCTGGAACATTTAAAGTTATGGAACCGTACATAGTACGACAAAATTAGATCAAAGTGCTGAGAGCACTGTAATTGGACGTCTCTGATTGATTGAGCGGGATTGTACATGAACGAAAGATATTTTATTCATTCTTCTGTGTTTAATTCTATAAGATCGGTTTCGGACATACGAAATCGGCTTTAATACCAGAAAACCCTTCTCAGGCTTCAAATTGATTTGATTGCCGTTTCAAGACAACTGATTTGTCGCTATGAATAATCACTATTAATTTGATTACCAAATTCAATTAAGGCCATGCGATTAGCACTTTTGTCTTCTTGTTTCGGTTTACTATGAGTATTGTCGTCAGTTATACTTTTCATTGGTTTTATAAAGTACGCTACAAAGCAATTTATTCAAAATGTAAGCCAACGCGCTACATAAATGAAAGCCGCGATAGCTCACTTAGCAGAGCACTCACCTTGTACTCTTTACACATGTTATATCCGGAAGGCCTTGGGTTCGAATTCTACTCAGACATTGTTCTTTTTAATCATCTTTTTTTATACGCCGCCGGATATTGGCGTCATCTTCTCCGTCTGTCCGTCCGTCCATCCGTCCGTCCATCCGTCTGTCCGTCCATCCGTCCGTCTGTCCGTCCGTACGTCCGTCCACTTTTCTTGTCAACGCAACTCCTCCTAAGTTTCTGGCTGGATCTTCTTGAAACTTGATCAATGTTATCACCTCAATTGGTAGATGTGCATGAAGGAAGGATTTTATGGTTCGTTGATTTTTGCCAGAGTTATGCCCCTTAAAAAAACTTAGTCTCTGGGGCTTATTGAAATTGCCGCCTTGTCAACGCAACTCCTCCTAAGTTTCTTGCTGGATCTTAATGAAACTTGGTCAATGTTATCACCTCAATTGGTAGATGTGCATGAAGGAAGGATTTTATGGTTCGTTGATTTTTGCCTGAGTTATGCCCCTTAAAAACTTAGTCTCTGGGGCTTATTGAAATTGCAGCCTTGTCAACACAACTCCTCCTAAGTTTCTGGCTAGATCTTAATGAAACTTGGTCAATGTTATCACCTCAATTGGTAGATGTGCATGAAGGAAGAATTTTATGGTTCATTGATTTTTGCCAGAGTTATGCCCCCTTAAAACTTAGTCTGTGGGGCTTATTGAAATCGCAGCCTTGTCAACGCAAGTCCTCCTACGTTTATGGCTGGATATTAATGACACTTGGTCAATCACCTCAATTGGTAGATTTGCATGAAGGAAGGATTTTATGGTTCATTGATTTTTTCTAGAGTTATGCCCCCTTAAAACTTAGTCTCTGGGGCTGATTGAAATTGCAGCCTTGTCAACACAACTTCTTCTAAGATTCTGACTGGATCCTTATGAAACTTGGTGGATGTTATTACCTTAATTGGTAGATGTGCATGAAGTAAGGATTTTATGGTTCATTGATTTTTGCCTGAGTTATGCCCCCTTCAATCTTAGTCTCTAGGGCTTAATGATATTTCAGTCTCGTGAACGCAATCCCTTCCAGGTTTTTGACTGGATATTTATAAAAACCTTTTTGTGAACACAACTTTTTACAGGTTTTTGTGTGAATATTTATAAATCCTTGTCAATGTCATTTTTTTGTCTCAAGTTTTATAAGTGGCGGCGTATATTGTGACCATGGCACTCTGGTTCGACTTCTATCTCCACCATCGTTGGCGAAAAAACGACCGCAGTGATTTAGAATCGATCTTAACACAAATTCAACGAAATAAAGTAATGAAACGCCGATCATTTACATACAATTCCGCTCAATCAATGAGAGGCGTCTAAATATAGTGCTCCAAGCACTTTGATTTTTATTCCTGTTTATAGTAAAAAAAGAAAAAAACACGGTAGCAGTTTTCCCTGGTTGTGGTTACAAAACAAATTCAATACATACTTTTCCTGAAACAAAATACCAGATGAATTGGAGAACCTAACCATGGATTCCTCATACAAGTACTACCGCAGCATCCTTACATCTACAGATGTGCATGAAAAGAAGAAATTGGGAACGTGCCGTCGGGAAAATGGCAGTGGAGTACAATAAGCAATTTAAATCTTCATATCATTATCAACGAAAATTTGAGAATAGCAATGTCCCTATCTGTAAACATATTCATACGATCATCCAGGTACCATCTGTTGCAGACCCATTGCTTCATCTTCTTAGCTCAATACACGTAAACGGGTCTCTTAAACGAAATAAATACAGATCGCTGTCACTTAGTCTTATACTAGTAATAATCATTGTTGTCATAATCATCTATCAGTATGTAAATAGGTCATGATACTGTCGAATATCAGTGATACAGATGCTGGAGAAAAAAAAACTCGTAAGAGCAACTATTTTTCTGAATAGGTGGATTTCACTAGTGTCTCATCTGAGGCTGTTCAGATGGAACCCCGATTTGTCATCGAGTCGAACCCGAGTTGCGAAATGAACTCACTCCCCGATAATCAATTTCAAAACCCTGGTTCCAAAGTACGTCTCGTGGAAACCCCGTTCCTTTAAATATGTCAAAGACTTAAACAACAATGATCAAAGAAAAGGAACCTATCATACACAATACGTGCATTAAATTGGGTAATCATTCTAAAATGTGTGTTTTCAGTAAACACATCAAGAAAAACAAACGTTTTACAGAAGAAATAATCCGAACTGGTTTTGAACCAACGGCGTTCCAAATTTCAAACTGAAAAAAGGTTGCGAGGTTAATCCTTTCCCGTTTGAGCTATCGCTGCTGCTGATGATATAGGGTGTCTGTTTACATTATAACCATAGTGTATGCATGTATCGCTTTCTAAAGATCTTACCCTTTACACAATAAATATTACGAAAGTCAAAAAACTACAAGAAAATGATTAAATCGAAAAAAGATCGTAAAGTTGGTTAAGACGTGGCATGAATTGAATCGGCCAATGAATCTTATAGTATTTGTTAGAGAACACATAGAAAGTAGGAAAAGATACGACAGTTTTCCTGTATGGTCGCAAAATCTATTTTGAATTTTGGTCAACTGGCAATTGAGTCTGTGAAAGGGTTTTTTGGTAATGAAAACCCATTTCGCCTGTCCAAAAGTGGTTATAAGAATTGTACGTCCTTTCGGACGTCCAATTAAAAATGACAGTTTCAGACGAAACTATAATTGATGATTACTACTATTTACAGCATTTTTTTTAAACATTTTGACATACTGGTTCCAAGAATCTATTAGATCTACTGTTCTACTTTTCCTTTTGTATTTTATAAATTGCTTTGTTAAATATCTGTCAACCAATGCATAGTTAAGTAAGGGTCTATACTTACAGCGTTTTATCTACAGGTTTATGTATCATTTCCAAGTTACTGATGGCGATACCTCTGATATTTTCTAGAACATTCTCAAAGTAGGTGTCCGGGTGGAACTGAACCTGCGGTAGAAATAGATACCGGTATATGAGGCAGGATCTGGACAAGGACCAGGATCTGGACAAGGTGAAGAAAGTTAAAGAACCGAGTTTCCATATCAGCATGTGGTCAAATATGTACATTCTAAGATCAATGCTGGTAATTCCAAGTTACTACATGCCACAAATAAGCTACGAGAGAACAGTGTGAATCATGATCAGACAGTACGTATGCACAAGCCGTGTACATACGCACTGTCTGATCAGGATTTAAACTGCTGGACACTGATCAAGAATTATGTTTTCAGAATTACTAGTAAGTTTTCAAAATTAGGTTTTCAGAATTATGTTTTTCCAGATCCTCGCTAACATACACAATGTATCGTACACTGTCAAAACGGTGTTACATACATGTACGGCTTAAAAGGTAAACTTAATTTTACGGAGCACAATTGAAGCTTTGTCACGGTTCTGTCTTTGAATTAATTGTTCTTATGCACAATATCGTTTTAATTAAAATTGCAGCCTTTGTCATATAAAAAGCATACAAGAGAATTATACTTTAAAACATTATTCGTCCGCATTATATCTATCTCTATCTTTCGACCACATAGTATTTAACCTAGTCCATCCCTTATGAAATTTTCGCGTCGTCGGAAAAGTTTTCGATGTCGCCCGAATAATTCCGACGTTGCGCGAATTTCATTAGGGGTAGTCTACTTAATCAGTTTTAAATTTCATCACAAAGAAAAAGCCTTACATTCCTGTAATCCGCATCTAAAGCCGTGTCGTTCAGTATATAGGAAGGATATCCGATCTTGGACGCCATACTGTTTGCCTGTTGTGAAAGAGAAAAATATTTGATAAGAATACAAGTTCTTGAAGAGATGTGTATGCAATTCAATTTCACAAAGTTTATTTATTTTATTTTCTTGTTAGAAATGTAACTTAAATATAGCATTTTCTCAATCAATGCCTGGCTTTGACGTCCCTAGTAGAAACAAAGTTTCAGAAACATTAATGGAAAGAGGAAATTGCTGATAATCGGATATTTCTGCTTTTCCCTAAAAGTAAAGTAAAGTAAAGGTGGTTTATCAGTCTCAAATTTACGAACTAGGTCCATATTCGTGTGACTTTCACACTTTACTCCACGAACATCGAACTTGAAAGTCGGCTGTTTACAGTCGGCGCCTGCGGCAGCCACAGCACATCGGCTTTCAACTCTCCCGTGTACCCATTTATACACTTGGGTGAAGAGGAGCAACGTGGGGTAAGTTTTTTGCTCAGAAAAATTCCCGTGACCTCGGTGGGATTTGAACCCAGGACCTCTCGATCCCTAAGCCCGCGTCATACCACTACACCACGGCGCCCCACAAATAGTTTCTATTACATAACATTCACATTTTCTACATTTTACACCAAGTATTTTGTCAACAGCATCTCATCTTTAAATTGATCAGTAAAAACGTTTGTTTTTAGAAACAGGGTAAAGGAATTCTAAGTTAAACATTTTGTTGCATGTTATCATTTAATTTCAAACTGTTAATGTTCGTTATCTTTACCTTTTCTTTAGCGACAACCTTTGTTTTATTGTCCATCCAATCCACTTCACTGAGTATCTCATTTACAGCTACACGAATATCCTTTATCATTTCAAGAGCCTTAAAATAAACAAAACAATGAATCTAAATGTATTCCTTTTTCGGTATTAATGATGTATATTCTACCCTCTTAAGATATAATACCCATAATGTGGCCATTTTGAGACTCATAAAACATCGGATTTTTTCGAGTGGCGTCGTTACATGTCCGGACCTTTTCAGGCGCGGTCGTACGCATTCGGTGGTGGAAGTTCCAACGCCGAATGTTTTCGATTTCGACCGAATAATTCCGACATCGCGTGAATCTCATTAAGGGCGGACTACCTTAAAGGATACTTGTAAGAAAAAGACACTGATGCCATGATCTAGTATCACATGATATCCTATATCAAATGAGAATACAGTCGACACTCGTTGTGTCGAAGTCAAATGAGTCGTTAAAATAACTCGACATATCCGGAGTTCGACTCATCCGGTTTTGTTCAGTTTCGATAACAATGGCATTTGGCAACTTTTGGTTATTCATCAGCAACGTTCATAATTGAAATATAGTAGGAAAAGGAAAGAAATTGCTCGAAACGAGCAATTTCTATTCTTTTCCTACTATATTTCAATGGCTATCTTTATTTCGAAATAACATTGTTTCAATGACGGGACTAGACTTCCACTTCGACTTAAGCGGAAATTCGACTCATCCGATGTCGAGATAACGAGTGTCGACTGTAATTTGGATTTCTTGAAAAGATTGAGGTTAAACATACATATGTTAAGAATCAAACGAACTGGAAATGGTAGTGGACGTTTTTGGATTTACTTGTTGCTTTAAAAATGTAAAATCAGATATTTAGAAGTTCTTTTTGTCGTACCTGAAACACGTAATGGAATGACGAGGATGTTGTGTTATCAATTATAACGGGTTCTTTGTTTTTTTATATATAAATTAAAGATAATGTTTCAAAGGAAGCCAATATCTGTAATAATACTTACACTACGTTTTGCGTCTTCATCGAAGTGTTTACTAATAAACAGCCGACCGACGGCATTCCCCATGTTATCGTTAACGTACGTCACACAATCACGCCATCGTGAACGTTCAGTCTCCGAACCGTATATTGTCTACAATAGAACAAAATGATTAAACAATACCTTGTTCTGACGTCCTTAATAAATAGTGCATGGGAAAACATTGAGACAAAAGAAGAAACTGCTGATAACCAGCAGTTTCTACTTTTGTCTCAACGTTTTCTGTGCTGTATTATACACAAATTCTATCTTTAGCTTCATCTCCTTTTTGTCAGCAGCAACTTTCAATTTGGATCACCCTAAAACTTTATCATCTGGGAAAGGGTTTTGAATACTCAAGCTGCAAAACAAAACTGAGAAACGGTAATTGTTTACTGATAAACAGTCGACCGACGGCATTCCCCATGTTATCGTTAACGTACGTCACACAATCACGCCATCGTGAACGTTCAGTCTCCGAACCGTATATTGTCTACAATAGAACAAAATGATTAAACAATACCTTGTTCTGACGTCCTTAATAAATAGTGCATGGGAAAACATTGAGACAAAAGAAGAAACTGCTGATAACCAGCAGTTTCTACTTTTGTCTCAACGTTTTCTGTGCTGTATTATACACAAATTCTATCTTTAGCTTCATCTCCTTTTTGTCAGCAGCAACTTTCAATTTGGATCACCCTAAAACTTTATCATCTGGGAAAGGGTTTTGAATACTCAAGCTGCAAAACAAAACTGAGAAACGTTAATTGTTTACTGATAAACAGTCGACCGACGGCATTCCCCATGTTATCGTTAACGTACGTCACACAATCACGCCATCGTGAACGTTCAGTCTCCGAACCGTATATTGTCTACAATAAAAATGAAATACTTTAAATAACCTCACAGCAAACAAAAGTGAGAAACGTTAAGTGTTTACTAATAAACAGTTGACCGACAGCATTCCCCATGTTATCGTTAACGTACGTCACACAATCACGCCAACGTGAACGTTCCGTCTCCGAACCGTAAATTGTCTAAAATGAAACAAAATGATTAAACAAGACCTGGTTCTAACGTCCTTAATAAATATGGCATGGGAAAACATTGAGACAAAAGAAGAAACTGCTGATAACCAGCAGTTTCTGCTTTTGTCTCAACATTTTCTGTGCTGTATTATACACAATTTTTATCTTTAGCTACATCTCCTTTTTGTCACTAGCAGATTTCAAATTGGATCACCCTTAATCGTTGCCATCTTGAAATGCGTTAAATACCCTCGCTGCAAACAAAAGTGAGAAACTTTAAGTGTTTACTGATAAACAGTCGACCTACAGCATTCCCCATGTTATCATTAACGTACGTCACACAATCACGCCAGCGTGAACGTTCCGTCTCCGAACCGTATATTGTCTGAAATAAAACAAAATACTTTAAGTACCCTCGCTTCAAATAAAAGTGAGAAACGTTAATTATTTACTGATAAACAGTCGACCGACGGCATTCCCCCTGTTATCGTTAACGTACGTTACATAATCACGCCAACGTGACCGTTCCGTCTCCGAACCGTATATAGTCTAAAATAAAAAAAATAAAATGCTTTAAATAACCTCGCTGCAAATAAAAGTGACAATAGTTAAGTGTTTACTGATAAACAGTCGACCAACGGCATTCCCCATGTTATCGTTAACGTACGTCACACAATCACGCAAACGTGAACGTTCCGTCTCCGAACCGTATATAGTCTAAAATGATACAAAGATACTTAAAATATCCTCGCTGCAAATAAAAATGAGAAACGTTAAGTGTTTACTGATAAACAGTCGACCGACGGCGTTCCACATGTTATCGTTAACGTACGTCACACAGTCACGCCAACGTGAACGTTCCGTCTCCGAACCGTAAATTGTCTAAAATGAAACAAAATGCTTTAAATACCCTCGCTGCCAACAAAAGGGGAACGTTGAACGATTTCAAACAAATAATAACCGTCCTTCCGTCAGCTGAGTTTTTTAAATCTTGCTTTTGAGTATGAAGGGTGTTTTTAGTAGGTACTTTACAATTAGTTAATAATACGCATAGGCACTCACAATTTTCGAAGAGGATTTATGCGTGATAGTACACCCGATATGATTGCATATCAAATACAACTTTTTATATGTTATCAATCTTTCAAATTATTTCTTTTTTCTGTTCGTTATTCAGTGTATGTATGTAATATAACATACCCATCGCGCTTTATCCCATTCCCATACAGTGACGCCTTTTACACGTATCATAAAAAGGCTTAGAAAAACATTGAGTCAAAACAAGAAAATGCTAAGTAACATTTTCCTTATTTGTCTCAATCATACAAAAATATGGATCTATTCTTATCAGCTTTCAAAATGGACACGATCACTAGATGATGCAGAAATAATGAGACAAAAAGGAGAAAAATACTGATATATGGCTTTTTATTTTTTCGAAAGCTTTTCCGGGTAGTGACGTCAAAACGCCGGATTTTAATCGGATTGTGTTCTAGAAAGGTTTAAGTAAGACTGACCTTGTGATATTCTTTTCTGAGCACCCTGTATTTATCTGGTAGGTTCGTGACACGGTTCATCATTATTCTCCATACCAAGTAGTTGGCCAGCGTTCTAAAGGGAATGAAAAGTAGGCTTCATATCTGATAATATATATTTATAGCTAGGTGTTAGGTAAGAGGTATCTGGCATAGAATGATTCTGATGACACAAAATTAGATTGTCTTAAGCTGCAGTTACGAGGTTTTCGTTGGAAAGCGACGATTTGTAGGAAACAGCCCCCCCCCCCCCGATAGAAAGTGAAAAACTTACTTCCGCTACCAAAATATCTTTCGCTTTGGCCCTAGATAATGCAATACACCACACAGAGCATGTGCCCGTTTAATTGAAGTATGGAAAATATGCTCATACAATTATGACGTTCATTTAATAACATAAAATGCCTTACATTTACATAATTGTTCTACATGTGTCTTCTTTAGAGCTACATGTAGTACACGTTAAACTATAAAACTACACATACCTATTGCTGGTTTCTTGAATGAGATCCACCATATTCTTTAGATAGTCCGGGGCACACACGACTATATCTTCGTGCTCGTCAACAGTAGCATTAACGCGTTTAAATATCTCCCGTAAATAGCGTAACCAGTCAAACTAGACAAAACAGACCATTTCAAACGTAAGTACGTATGCATAAAATCAATGCATCTATTGTACCACAAGTACGATATAATACGTATATAATTAATGAAAGAGAAATAAGACGGTCATTTGCATCCTAAAATAACGTAGTTGCAGACTGTGAATGAATCCTGTATATCACCATTACCCTCGGAATACCAAATTTGGTACACTAATTAAACCCCTGTGACAATTTATAATTTTTTCATCGCATAACCATTGAACAAGCCCTGGCATGCGGTGAGCGTATGGGAAAACCCCTGTGTTTCAGAGGATGCTGATACATTACCCAGCCAAAACTTTACACAGAAGTTATTCGCTTCGGTCTTCAACATTGACGCATCACAATTTAAATAAGAAAGGAAAAGGGATAGATCAGGAAGTAAGCAGTCAGTGTCACATAGTGCGATAATCTATTGCTGTCTTTATATCCACAGGGAACTCACCTTGGGTATTAGTTGTGTCAGATTTCGGAGTGTCATTTTATTGTAGAGTAGTTCAGAGTCACGTCGATCCTCCATAGGAGTCGTTAACTGTAAATATAGCGGTCAACGTTAAGTTTATCGTTTGAAATTTTCTTTAGATTGTGCATTTAAAAGAATTAGAGACAACAAATCTTTTTAAACAATAGCAAAATGCATCAGAATTAACCCCAGATATTTGCATTGGTAATGACCATAATTGGACAATGATTTCTTAAAGGTGCCAACGACTTGCTAGCTATGATAGCTTGCTGATTCTTCAAGGAAATCTGTAGCTGGTAAAGAACACACTACTGAAATTCACGGCCATACAAAGAGTCAGCAAAGGGCAAAATGAAAAAGGATGTGTTGGTGCGTTTTTATAATACTCTTATTATTATCTAATATATAATGTTGGTGAACAATTGGTGATTTTACACAACAGCAAAGGACAATTCAAAATGGTTTACTGAATTAGACCGCTCAATGCTGCATTAACTTCCAAACACTCTATTCATTGAAATCTTGCATTAACCACTTCTGGTTCTTATCGAGCCTTTGAAATCGTGACATAGGCCTTCTATTGCTTAACTTCTGTTTTTATGATTTTCAACAGAATAATGGTATGCAAAACTGACATCTGCCTTTTGTTTGCTTTTCAACAGTGTCTACATTTACATAAAATGATTACTTTTATTGGACAAATAATGTCTTTGAATTGAAAACAAATATGGCTTAGCGCTTACGAATAATTAAACGTGTTTCCTGGCATGTTGATTCCAATTTGTTGACCATTGCAATTTAAAAAAGGTCAAAAATGTGTAAAACTTGTGACGTAAAAGAAATGTGAAAATTTTGGCTGTTTGAAAAGATGCTACCGTTTTATGAGAGTGAGTATATTTCAAATGTAAAGGTTCCGTGAAGTCTACTCACATTTGCAAGTTTGATTTCAAAGTTGACCATATCTTTAATGTCCTCCTCTGCCAGAGTCTTGTTGGCACCGATCAGTATTGCTGTATTAACTGCGAACTTTTTATACACCTGGACGTCCGAGTCTTCAAACCCCTTCAGGAAGTAGTCACGTGATGGCATCCCTAACTCTGCCTGGTCGACCTGTGGGATAAATGTATTCGTCGCATTTCAACAATAACCTCGTAACTGCAGCTTGTTTAAAGCTGCAGTTTCGAGGTTTTTGTTGAAAAGCAGTAGTCACGTGATGGCATCCCTAATTCTGCATGATCCACCTATGAGATAAATGTATATATCGTTGCATTTCATAAAAAAATCCTCGTAACTGCAGCTTGTGTAAAGTTGCAGTTACGATCTCTCAACATCGACTAAGGCTGTAAAAATTCTAATGAATCAAGAACTCAATGGAATCGCAACATTACCTAATTGATTGATTGATTGATTGATTGAATGAATGTTTTATTGGTTGATTGATTGATTGATTGATTGATTCCGGTTTCGTGCCTCATTCAACTGTTATGGTCATATTGCAACGACTGGAGCCTCTTACCACAGGTTGCTGTTGTTGTTTTTTTCACCAGTACCACCACATTCTTTCCGAGTCTCCAGCTGCTCGACCAAATGGGTACGTTTGTGATTATCGAACCATTGGTAAGAGATAAATGTCAGATAGAATCTCGCTACAGCCAGGGATTGAGTCCGTGACCTCATGAGTGAGCGGTATATCAAGTCGCTTTTCGACGAAACTGCAGCTTGTTTGGAGCTACATTTACGGAGTTTTGTTGAAAACCAGCGGTTACCGATAAAACATTGACGTCGGAGTTTTTATCATCAGGGCCGATCCACATGTCAATCAATATCTTATTTTTATGAAGGCGGTGCTTAGCGAACAAAACTATCAAATCAAATTCCTCCTAGTTCCACCACATCCCTCCCGAGCCTCTAGCTGTTCGCAAAAATACGTACGTTTACGATTATCCAACCATTGTTGTGAGACACATGTCAGAAAGGATTTAACCCGGGGCCTCATGGGTGAGAATAACATTACCTGTATGATATTGATGTTGGAATTTTTATCATCAGGACCGACCCACATGTCAATCAAAATCTTATTGTTGTAGAGGCGGAGCTTAGCCAACAAAACTATCAAATCAAATTCTTCCTCGTTCCACGCGTCATTTCCGGCTACAGGCCACCCGCCGAGGTCATTCAGCAGATCGTAAACAGGTTCAAGTCCTCGTTCTTCTATCAATGCTGAAATACGGAACGGTTTTATCCAGTTAACCGTGACGTAATTCGGACAAACATTAATATTTCGTTGGTGTTGTTTTAAAATCTTGTAAATACCGGCTTGAATCAAGCCGTAGTTACAAGATTTTACAACAACAACAACAACAACAACAACAACAACAACAACGGTTTTTCAAATCATAAAGGTAAACAAAGTCTATTTTAGCATAACATTCTTTGCTATTTTAAAATTTGTGCATATCTACAGATACGAGGGAGATTGCGCAGAATGACTAGAGCCTATAATCTTCGCACTTTTCATAAGGTCCCTTTTAGCGTGACTGGTAACATATTCTTGGTCTATAAGACCTTCATCTATAACATGTTTCAGTTGTCATAACCAAAACGTACTTACTCTCATTAATACAGGATATATAAAGTTTCTTGGCTTTCATCGTTCCTTCACTATCGCTGGTTAGTCGTTCTTCTTGTAGTAAATCTAGAAAATGGATATGACAGTAGCCTATTAATACAGAAAATATAATATGATAGAAATCATCACAAAGTTACTTCATTTAACTAAATGTTCAATTTTATACCTGGAATATGTAATTTGGATGATTGTTCCCACGTATGTTACTTTTAATTTTGTCTTGTAGGCTATCAATATCCTTTTCGTTGGTTCATACTGAAAACTATGTTGTGTTAGGATTTTCAGGGAAAATATAGACGGTAACGGAGAAATATAGACAAAGATGAGACTGCATGCCAGGTATTCTACTAATCATTAGCCATCAAACACTTCGTGTATTTTCTCCGTCATTCGTGGCAACGAAATCCGTGACAACGGAAATCGACGAGGCTATCTGTATTTTGAAACGGATTATGGATATCTAATTTTTAGCGGAATACAGTCGACACTCGTTGTGTCGAAGTCGGAAGGGCCGTCAAAATACCTCGACATATCCGGAGTTCGACTCATCCGATTTTGTTCGGCTTCGATAAAGTTGATATTTGAACGTTTGTGAAACTAATCATTTACGATTATTATTGAAATGTAGTCGGAAAAGGAAAGAAATTGCTCGTGTCGAGCAATTTCTATCCTTTTCCTACTATATTGCAATGGCTATATTCAGTTCGAAATCATTTTGTTTGAAAAAAAAGTTGTGTCCATTGATGAGGACGGGACCAGATTTGAACTTCGATTAAGCGAAAATTCGACTTATCCGATGTCGACATAACGAGTGTCGACTGTACTTTGAACACAAGCTTATATAGCCTACATTTAGTGTGGTCCCAAATCTCCAATTGTTCATTTTTCGACCCATATTATCTAGACACCTAAGTTCTTTAACCCTTTCCCAAACGGCAAAATTTTAGGCTGATCCACTTCAAAAACTGCCACAAATGACCAAATGGGAGTTATTAAAGGTAGTATTTGTGTAAAATATGGCGAAAAATATTGAGACAAAAGGAGAAACTGCTGGTTATCAGCAGTTTCTTCTTTTGTTTCAATGTTTTCCCAAGCCTTTTCTATTAGGGACGTCAAAACCAGGTCTTGTTTGGGAAAAGGTTAAGATTTATTTCATTTTGATCTCGTTCTTACACGGAAGTAGGACCTATCATACAAAAGCTGCGTCTTGTTTTCATGAATCTGAGAACAAAACCAGAATTGGAGATTATAACGCCCGAATGAACATTTTGTGGCTAGCCGTCATCTTCTGGGAGAAATTACGACAGTCCATAAACGGTTACATTTACACGCTGGAGAATCACGTGACACAACAAATTACAGAAATCGTCAATAATTTTGTTATATACGTGGCCACTTTGAACAGGAACTAGATGGATGTGTTGATCTTTTTTCTCTTTTTTAAAAAAATCAACTGATGAAAAATTATTTGCGATTAACATAGATTGTGCTTGGTCGTCAAACACCTACAAAATACTATTATTTGTCCGAAATTACGTCACGATTAACTGGAGAAAATCGTTCCCTATTTCACTTGCTACATAGGTAATATTTGTAAACATGTGCCATAATATCGCGATTTAATAAAAAATTATGTTTCACGTTTTTGTCGTTGCGTTTTCCATGACTTCATTCTTTTTACAATTTCAGTTCATATGTCAGTGTTATAGGTCCCGATAATCGACCTGGCAGAGCATCCATAGTGCTGCTCTGCCAGGTCAATTATCGTTAGCTATACTACGGTTAAAACGTAGGCTTTGTTTTTGGGATGTTTTTCCCCGGAATTGCCGTGTCACGTGTTTTTCCCACCGTGAAAACTGGTCGATTTATATAACAACAAATTATAGCAGTATCATGTTGTAGCTAATGTTGTCTAATACTCCATGTGGTGTCATAATGCTAGTTTGTAATTCAATAAATACGACTCGGGTGATGCTGTCATTAGGTAAAATTACTCACATTTACAGTCTGTATTTCGGAGAAAATAAAATCTAACCCTTTTGTAAATGACAAAATGTTATGGTGTTCAAAATTTAGAGATATTTCGGAGGTAGATCTAAAACAAGTCTTCATTTTGCAGAAATTAGAAAATGTAGATCTAACAAACATTGCTTTAGAAATCCTAGAGAGTCGAAATGCTCATTTTACATGTATATTTCCTTTTTTCCCTTAAAGTGACATTTCACAATTATTTTTACACAAATTTTACTTCATTCTATCTGAAAGAACATCTTTTCCTATGAAAATTCTGAAAATTTCAAGTCAAAATATTGAACCGTTTACGAGAAATATATATATATTTTTGTGCTAAAATTGTTGTGGACAACAGTTCAGATTTATATAGAATTGGTCATTTTTTTAAAGGCATATTTTTCGCTTATAAATAACAACTTCAATGAACTGATAGCATGTCTACGCATTAGAATAAACAATCTTTGCATCAAGACATACTTTTAAACAATGAAAAAAATGTGAAATGTCACTTT
Source organism: Fragum sueziense (assembly GCA_963680895.1). Classification (NCBI taxonomy): domain Eukaryota; kingdom Metazoa; phylum Mollusca; class Bivalvia; order Cardiida; family Cardiidae; genus Fragum; species Fragum sueziense. The sequence continues at coordinate 50,379,857 of OY804604.1, forward strand.
AAAGGACAAACAAACTGTTTGGTCTTCGAAATTACGGTTGCTTTGTCTTTGATTTTATCAAACGTAAAGTCGTTAGACACCAATGAAAATTGGTTGCTCTTCAGATATAAGGCGATACAGTCATTTTAAATGTGTTTTGTCAAATCCAAATCTTATGTTGTTGGTACCCCTTTGAATCATCCTAATGAGACGTTGAGTATCCACAATATTGGGTTTGATTAACCCTTTCCCAAACAAGACCTGGTTTTGACGTCTCTAATAGAATAGGCTTGTGAAAACATTGAGACAAAAGAAGAAACTGCTGATGACCAGCAGTTTCTCCTTTTGTCTCAATATTTTCTGTGCCATATTTTACACAAATCCTATCTTTGATAACTTCCATTTTGTTATTTTTGGCAGAGTTTGAAGTGGATCACCCTAAAATTTTGTCGTTTGGGAAAGGGTTAACTTGATATAGAATTGTGTTTTGAAAAGCCTCGTCTTTTCTTTCTTCAATAATTTCGTCTAGCCAAAAGTGCTTCATGTCTTAAGTACCTGTATGCATCCACTGTTATACTTGCCATTTTCGTTTTCGTTCTCTGGCAAGTTTAACAAAAGGTGGATACAGTTTCCATCTCGTTATTAAGGTTTAGTTGAATGTATGTCTTTTTGTATGCATATACCGATTTATGGGCAGGTTTAAAAAAAATGTGACCAAAGTGTGACATTTAAATGTTAAGAATAACAGCTAATTTTACAGAATATCATCCAGATTTCTTAATTAGGGTGGCTAAAAACTACATGTATTCTAAATGGTTAAGCAGTGCCCAAATTATATTTTGAATTCATGTTCACTACTTTTTAGCTAAAATTGTGTGCACAATCTTGTAAAATGACAACAAAAAAGCGTTTCACTCCTGACAGCATATATATTGCACAATATGAGAAATTGTAACCCACGAATTACTAAAAAGTAGAGTGCAGAATGCCCACAAGGTTGATGGCTTCCTAAAAAAATTTGAGTGGTAAATTTCTTGCTGAATAAACAAAAATGAGAACACATTTTGAAAAATAAAAGTGTTTCACTCCTGACATAAAATTCAGAGGGGTATTGTATAAAACAGGCTCCACATCCTAAACCAGTGAAGATAAGATAAAAAAGTAATTTCAAGATGATGATGCACATGTTGTTTTATGAATTATAAGTGCTTATTGTAGTATCCTGTCACTGTCTTTTATTTACCATAGCTTAGAAACTTGGTAAAACTGTTAAGTGTCACACAAAAACGTTTCACTCCTGACATTTTTGACATGTTTTAATGACATATCTTTTTTATTTGTGAAGCGATTTTCTTTGAACTTGGTACCCAATATATAGACACAATAACACATCTTTTTAGCTTTGATTGGGTTGAATGTGTTTCTCTGTAAAAGCCGTGGCATGTAAAAAAAGAATTGTCACATTTTTTTAAACTTGCCCTTATGTAATTAAGTCCAAAATGTCCGTCATATTGTATTGTTTTGTATGCTGTATTGTGTAATCCTCATGGGTCAATGACCTTCTGGATATTTGCTAATAAACTATATGTTCTATGTTCTATCTGTGCACGTAGCTCTGCAGTCTGCAGTATATACTTATCGTTTAACCCTTTCCCAAACGGCAAAATTTTAGGCAACAATATTTATGTCGTATAGCTCACAATAAATTACCTGGCAGAGAATTGCTCTGCCATCTTATGTATAGTGAGCTATACATTCGATAACGCGTATCACATTCGGTTGTAAACATATTACATAACGCCAGTCACATTCTAAAGCGTCGTAACTACAGCTTAAATAAGCTGTAGTTACGACATTTTCGAACGTGACCAGCGATAAACTGTTGACTTTCCACAGACTCTATGACGCCAAATATTACATTATGAGACCAATATCCCGAGAATTCTCGAAGAGGAGACCTAAAATAAATTAATTTGTCACCAGACTATCGAAATTCAATTAATCTAATTAAAACTATAACAGAGTACAAATTGTGTGTTTACCAATTTCCCCGTAAGTCGATCTCGTGTACAACTATTTATAATAATCTATCAGTATTCTTATTTTAGCGTTTTTATTCATGAAATGAATAAAAGAGTTTTTATTGAAAACAAACGAGGTGCGACTTCATGTGTAATGTAAATACCAAGGGCGTTTGCCCGAGGCTTGTGCCTTAAAATGTAGACCAGGGCCAAAGTCCAAGACCTTTAAAGTTATTACTTTCATTATACACTCTAACATTTCGATCCCGCGCTTCTCCAGTCATTCGCATGAGACTAAACATGTGGCCTTAGTAGTTGAGTGGGACGTAAAACTCCATTTAATCCAATACACTCTTACATAAAACGCACATTCTAAATGCATTGTTTTGTGGGAATATGTCACAATCGACAGTTTTAAAGGGGCTCATGCTAGATTTTTTATGCTTCCGAACTATTCGGGAACTCATATTTCTACATGGAAAAACAATTTGCAATGCATAAAAACCTCAATCACAGCTAATAAACATCTTTCCTTTACTATAGATCGATTCCTTCACAAGCATGTTTACAGATTCCATTTTTACTTCAAAACGAGACAGGTCAAGGTCAACGAGACCCCCCCTCCCCCGCGGTATTTCCATTGAACACACCGTATAACCTGCTACGTCGAAGACAGACGAGGGTCAGCGATTGTTTGGAAATACGGCTTCAAATTTGGAAGATATATCGTTTAATGATTAAACTTTATTCGTGTTCAAATTCAACTGAGAGATATGCGAACTATTCGAACGCGAAGTCAAATTTCGTAACTTTTTGTTGGAAACCTTCTAAATGATTAATGACTGTAACCTTAATTGTGAGGCATACGTAGAAAGTTTTATTTTGTAGAAGCACTGGACTCTTACACGCGTAGGCTAAATTAATTTGACTCACTGTGCACCTGACATCAGATGTCGAGTCTGTCTTCGCTGACTCTCGACGCAGCCGGTTGTACGGTGTGTTGAATCTCGCTGAGCACAGATGGCGTACCTCTGACGTAATTGCTTTTTGAAGGTTGGGCAAATGTAACCGTTAGAAAACAAAAACAAGGACAATAAAAACGGGACCGACTTTATTTATTGAATCGGACTTTAATACGTAATAAAGCTCGATGAGTGCTAACAATGGACATAAGTGATCTACCCCTCCAGGTTGGTAAATTCATATACTGAAACAAAAAAGAAACGCAACTTCCATTTCAATTCCTTTTTACGCAAAGACATCAAATCAGATTTGAACAAAATGTGATGCGTTTTAAGCAATAACATTTCACCTTATAAAGTCAACAAAATCTTGTTTGTAGCAAATTCCATTAATAAGAAAACACCCAGTTTACACCGGGTGTCAACACAATTTGATAGAAAAAAGTGAATGTAGGTCGAAAAACACATCCGTTTCGTTTAGTTTGGTCCGATATTCGAATGTTGTGAAGTCCATGTGATTTATTAGCGGTCTCCGTTGCAGTCTTAAACCTATCCCGTAGGTGGGGTTAACCTGATGATAAGGTCCTGTCATATCTCTTGTACGTCCGCTCCGTGCTTGATCGGTTGTGGTCCCATTGAGAGCCAACAGCGTAAATAGTCGAACATGTTTCGATTTGTTGCCCCATTAATGTCTTGCGACAACAATTTGACCTTTTCAAACAAACAACATCCGTACTGCAGGTTGGCGCTGGGTTTGGCGTAGCCGTGCTATGCGTAGGGTAGCGAGAAGTGTATGAATGCTTTGGCATCTTCTTGGTCTATGTTTTAGGTTGTGTTTGAAGAAAATTTGTTTTGATAGTAGTCATTTAGAACCCACGACAGGGGAATAATCACTTTTTAACTATTCACTATGTATCACGTGATGAATTTACGACATCTGAAAGTAACGACACTGTATTTATGCGTATGGAGGCAGGAATATCAAAAATGTACTCAATATTAATTTAAAACGTATTTGGTCGAAATTATTTTGAAAAATTGGGGTTGCGTATCTTTTTTGTTCTAGTATACGTTATTTCTGATTTGTAATTTTTGTGATATTTGCATTTTCTACAGCCTAGCATGTTCTCCTTTAAGAGTAGGAAAATGCATTCATGATTTAAGTAAAAGTGTTTACTCTTGACCTGCGACTTGTCAGGCTGTACTGTCGTGTCGAATAAATGGGCGGAGTTCCGTTGCTACCGTGATCGGCAATGGAACAACCAAACAATTGCCATCTAGCCTGTCGGTCTGCCGGTTTCCTAAAATATTTTAATTGCTACTGGACTAAACGCTAGAAGAATAACCCATTAGCAGTAGCAAATTTTTGGACTGTTCGAATTTGAAAGGTGTTGCAGACGACAATTTCAAGTTGATAAAATTTAAAAAAACAGTTCCATTTTAGGTTAGAAAACATTGTAGAAAACGAAGAAATTGCTTGCCACAAGCAATTTTTTCATTTTCTACAATGTTTTCCCAAGCCATTTCTTATGAAGGAATAAAAAAAATGTCACTGTGCAGTAATGGGTTTAAGTGACAAACCTTTTAACTGTACGTGTATAATACCCAAGTCATTTCTTACGAGGGACGGTCGGAAAGTAGTTGGACTTTTGACTAATTCTCTAAAACCATTGAACTTTTTAACAAAATTCTTTCTATACTGTTTGAAAAAATTGTCCATCTATGTCTATAGATATTTACTATCTTCATGTGAGCTTTATTATTTCCACTATTTACCATGACGTAGACCCACTGTATTAGGTACAGTGTAACAGTCGGTATCGAAGGCGCCCTGGTCTTAAATTTCTTCCCAGCAAGCATTTTCTTCAGTTCTAGACACAAATAAAAGTCTCTTGGGGCGAGGTCTAGGCTATAAAAAGGGTGTTACAAGTATTGTCATGTGTAATAGTTGGTAATCTCCACTGTAGATGCGGTGGTATGGGTGCGTGCGTAATCGTGAAGTAGAGAGCATTTTTCTTTGCTAATCTGGGAAGCGTTTACTTCAGCATTTATTCTTAGATTTTTCTGAATTACTTCAGAATTGTACTTGGCAATGACAATTTTTACCATTTGACATGAATAGAGTAACTATCAATCCTCGTGAATCCCCAAAAGGAACAAGCATGACTACCAACCGAGTTTAACAGCTTAATCTTTTCAGGGGTGGGGAATCAGCTCGTTTCCATGACTGCTTTGACTGAGATTTTATCCCAAGTTCGGAATTGTGAACCCACATTTAATCTTCGGTGATAATGTAGTCCAAAATTTAACTCCTTCGCGATTAAAATGACTAAAATGTTCTTTTGTATTGGTTACCCTTGTTGTTCCTCTAATATATAGCATTTGATACATAAAACACTTATCACATATAAGTGGACAGAATATTGTATATACACACCTATCTTTGAAAATAAACCGACCATATTATTGGCAAGTGGATATAGTTTCCACCAATATATAATGTGTTTATACAGTTGCAAATGGAGAGACAGCAGAACGTAAAGTCCAACTACTTTCCGACCGTCCCTCGTACATGCTCATAAAGGAATCAAAAAGCGTCACAGTGCAGTAATGGGTTAAAGTGACAAACCTTTTAACTGTACGTGTATAATGTCACGTAGCTTGGCGAAGGTGTTATAACTGGATCGATCGTCTGGTATATCGTTCAACTTGTTCCAGGAGCCACAGGCGTACTCGAAGAAGTCTTCACACGGGTCCACTGATTTGTCCATGGACTCGATTAGTCTGGCGGCTACAATAACAATATATCTATTATCAAGTCAGGACACGATATCTGCATGTTTACAAAATTTACGTTTGTAAACAATGCAATATATAACTTTATTGTCCATCCAAATAACCAGGGACAACTTAATTTTCGTGCGCTAAGTCCGTTAGTTGATCGTCGTAACAAAACATTGCCGAAGTAGGGTCATTACATATGCAGATGTCTCGGGTTAATCTTGCTGGAAAATACTGCATTTTTGCATACGATGGTCCAAAATTTGCAGGTGTCTTGCAAGATTCGAACCAATGTATGCATATTTGAAATAAGAAAGAAGTTTTTTCCCCATGTGTTATAACTTATAACTGGTATATCGTTCAACTTGTTCCAGGAGCCACAAGCGTACTCAAAGAAGTCTTCACACGGGTCCACTGATTTGTCCATTGACTCGATTAGTCTGGCGGCTGAAATAGAAAATTTCTAGATGTGTTTAAGAAAAACAAATACTCCCGAAAAGGCCATTTTTCTAAAATGTTTAGAAGTTTTCGTTTAAAGGGTTGATAAGGGTTAATAGATGACCCTGAGGAAGGTCAAATTGCATGGAACAGATAGATATCATTGAAAGGAAGTTGCATACCAAATTTGAGCTTTGTATGGCATACTTTTGGAGAAAATGCAAATGTTAAGTTTTCGGACAGACGGACGGACAGACAGAAAGACAGACGGACACGAGTAAAACAATATGCCCCCGATCTTACGATACAGGGGCATAACAATAGCTATTTTTGACTTTCAACGGAAAATAAATGTCTGATCCAATCAAAGTTTTTGGCAGAAGAGAGGATAACACAAGGATAATTTCTATAAAATTTTGTTGAAATGCACCCAGTTGGATTTGAAAAGAAACTTTTGTAAGAAAAGTGTACGGATAGACGCATAGACGGGCGCATGTCGGGCACACCACCATGACAACAGCCCACAGCCCAATGGTGTTAAATATAAAACACGTTATACACTAACCTGCTTTCACACAATCTTGAGTAAGGCACAGCGGTGAGGAATCATCATGTTGTGAACTTCCTTGATCTGAGTGTGGAAGTTGACTTGAGTGTGTTACCGTTACGTGCTGTACTGGAATACACATGATAAACATACGGTCATTACATGTACTGTAGCTACATTCTATTAACTCTTTCCCAAACGACAAATTTTTAGGGTGATCCTCTTCAAATACTGCCACAAATGACAAAATCGATGTTATTACAGATAGGGTTTGTGTAAAATATGGCAGAGAAAATATTGAGACAAAAGAAGAAACTGCTGGTTATCAGCAGTTTCTTCTTTTGTTTCAATGTTTCCCAAGCCGTTTCTATTAGGGACGTCAAAACCAGGTCTTGTTTGGGAAAGGGTTAAAACTACTAAATGCAAAAGGTTTAAAGGAAGTTCAATACGTTTTGTTAGGAAAAGACATAAATGTAGTCCATGCCTTATAAGATTCGGGTGACGTCGGAATTATTCGGGAGACGTAGTTAACATTTTTCCTGTGGAACGTTCCACTGGCGAATGTTTACGACGTCGCCCGAATAAGTTCGAAAACATAACGAATATTAACGACGTCGTACGTAAGATTCCGACGTTGTGTGGCTCTCATTAGGGGTTGACTACATTAAACGTCTGTACATACTAGACACAATTATTGTACAGAAAGCAATTCATATTACAGTTTTGAAGTGTTGTTTCTATTATAAGTACATTTAGCAATGTTCTACTTGAAATTAAGGTAACCCATCCATTATTGGATACCTTACAATTCGCGCAACCTCGGATGTCAACCATGGCAACAGAAATTTGCGAGGGTATTCCTCGTCAAATTCCGTTGTCATGGATTACCGGGAAGTTGCATAAAATGTTTGGTATCTAATGGTAGATGGAACACCTCAAAATATACTTTATTTAAATGGCTGTATTTATTTGAAAATAGTTTTGGGAGCATTTTTATTTATTCCTGAGTGATGACGGGACGAAGTTTTCACCTGGAGAAATGCAGACATTCGAATTATCCAATGTAGAGATATCTATCAATTTTAGTGTCATAAAAGAAAGAAGCAATTCGCTGCTTTTCAACGAAAACCTCGTAACTGCAGCTTAAAGCAAGCTGCAGTTACGAGGTTTTCGTTGAAAAGCGACAAATTGGTCAACTTACACGCTTCCTTCTGGTCCCGAGTCACCAAAATGACCAACAACGTAATGGCCACGGCTGTTGATATTATAAACATGCATGTTAACGCAACTTCTCTGTACGTTCTACCAAAGCAAGTCGTAGATCGACCATGTCCCGTTCTGCTGAAAGCAGAGCAACAGGTAGGGCATAAAAGAATGTGAAGACATTCTGAATTTGTTATTACAAATCCAAACCCTATGTTGTTGGTTCTCATTTGAATCATAACGATGAGACGATTCTAATAAATACCCACAACATAGGGGTTGGTGAACAATAAATGAAATATTGTATAATAAAAAGCCGAAATACCAGCTCTATAGGGCTGAGAGGGACCTTCTCGTGCGTGCTAAAATTTGTTACCAATTGGGAAAGGCTTAAAAGCCGGTGAAAGCTTTGATTGTTATTCCTTTATATAGTTGGACAAATGGGAATTCCCATGTGCATAACTTTATTAGTTAGAAGTTCGACAAATATACTCTACAGTAGTTATACCGCTAGAGAAATAAGAACACATTTACATAAATCACATTCTCACCGTCAACTAATACGTCAAAAATGTCCTGTATGCGATTCTGTTTATGAAAAGTAAACGACATTTGCACCATACATTCTTTACAAGAATAAAAACGGAATGGGTAGTCTCTTTAAGCCTTTCTCATAAACACCTAAAGCAAAACAGTTTGGGGGAAACACTGAGGCAAAAGAAGAAAGTACTAATGATCCGCACTTTCTCCTTTTGCCTAAATTTTTTGTACACAAAGACAACAATAATTAACATTCATTCCGTTGTCTGTATCAGGTTTTAAATTCGACTACCATACATACAATTCTATCGTTCGGGAAAGGGTTAAATGTTTTTACTTTCTACCGATAAAGACGGGACTGGATTTCCATTTCGACTTAAGGTTTACGAACTAAGAATGAAATGCAGAGCCAGAGGCGAATTTTGAAAAGTGCCAGTAATTCCTAAACTGTGTTACATTTCCATTCCAAATATAAACATTAGCATTTTGTATGGTTTAGAATTATGAATTAATGCATACTTATGGAAATATTCGACAAAAATGTTCAAATTACTTCCCTTACATATGCAAATAGAGTAAAATAATATTTGTAAACTATTTTCTTCTTGAAGCATAATGTTGAAATCCGGCACGGTGAATCAACTTATGTGAAATGTATTTACAAGTGTGTGTAATTTGATGCATTTCGTATGGCTAGAAAGTGGTGTTTTCATTCTCAGTTCGTAAACCTTAAGCAAATATTCGATTTACCTGCTGTTGAAATAACAAGGTTCAGCTTTTTTTGTCAAAGCATGGGTTTTTCTGACGTGCAGATTAAATACAAAATGAAATGTTTCTGTACACATGCGTTTATTTTCCCAATATTTACATTGTACAAAACGTCTAGGAAATGTCCTAGTGACTTACAAGCTATATAGTAAAACTCAATAATTCAGCTAAGAAATGAATAAATTCCCCGCGGGACGACAACTTAACAAATCTGACAATAAACGGAAATCAACCGCAGACTTGGTAGACAAGATATTCACGAAAACCCTTTCATGAATCTGAATGAAAAATCATCGTTTTTAACTAAAACCTCGTAACTGCAGCTTGAAACAAGCTGCAGTTACGAGTTTTTCGAAGAAAAGCGATTATACATCTTTATGTGAGCACTACTGTTGTCTGCAATAGGTTTCGTATTGGAACTGGCAAAAATTCTTCCCATTTCTAATGATCTCTGTTCTTGTATTTATTATACCTTTTATTCCTCCATTTTCTGAAGAGTTACAATATAAAAAGTAGAGTGCAAAATATGGTTAACAAATATACAAATTATGAAGTACATAGAATTGTAAACAAATTATGAAGATAATGAACAAAACTACTTAGAAAATAAAGAGATGGATCAAGAAGAAGGGTGATATTAATAAAGAAGAAGAAGAAGAAGAAGAAGAAGAAGAAGAAGAAGAAGAAGAAGAAGAAGAAGAAGAAGAAGAAGAAGAAGAAGAAGAAGAAGAAGAAGAAGAAGAAGAAGAAGAAGAAGAAGAAGAAGAAGAAGAAGAAGAAGAAGAAGAGTAGCATGTACAACCAAATCAATATATATACAACAGACGAGGTGAAACGACTGATGGCATCGATATGATATCTAGTAAGAATGGACCATCAGGGTAACAACCTATTCCCGTAATCACGATATTGCATAAAGAGAGTGTTCTTGCAGCTGATCAGCAATGGAACAGATCTGTTAGGCAATACCCACATAACTCTTCACAAATATAGTATATTATGCAATAATGTAGCATTGACGCGTGTAAACCGTTCTTGCATTGCATTTGTCAAGAGTCGTTTCAGAGTAACATCTGTGAAACATAATAAATATTTGATGAAAAGATCACGATCAATATGTATCAAATAATTATGCAAGTCAAGAGATATTAAATTCTTAACGTCATCTACGTACATAATCTTTGAATCTCGAATTGTCTCATGTTTACAATCAAACAGCAAATGTCTTAGCTTATCGTTTGTCAAGATATTACACTTAGGACAATTTATAAGTTCTCTCTTCAAGCACATTGTTCTTGCTATAATTTTCATGTCATACAGTCTTTTTGGCGATTTCATGGCTAAACGCCAACATAATGCTGGAGCTAAATTCGTATGAACACTCCTAAATATATCAAAGTCTCTGTCACGTGACAATCTTTCAGACCAGTTGATGGATTCATGTTTAAAAATGGCTTGTTTGCAAATCCTTTTCCACAATGTTTTCTCTGGGAAAAGCCCCGTGTTGAGAAATTCAGATAAATGGGAATATAGACAATATTTCCTTAAAATGCGTGAAATATCTTTGGCAAAACCCATATTGATCGAAGTCACTTTGTTGATAAATTGATAAAGTCTTAAAATAAAGAGTCTGTATGCCACGTCAGTTGGTTTTAGCCTACATAGCGATCCAAGGAAAAGTAGCTTTTGTAAGTCAATATAGTTTTCGATGGCAGTAAAACCTAGTAATCCTTTTACCATATCCGACCGCGTATTCTGAGGTAAACCTTGTATTCTTTTGAGACAGAAATGATGTGTACTTTCCAAGTGATTAAGATCCGATTGAGTGATGTCTGTCCATAACTCACACGCAAAGAATGCGCGCGCGCGTTTTCTATACTTATTACTATTTATCTCCAATTTGCGGTCTGCAGCAGCTTTAAGACATGACCACTCTAAAATGTTGATGATTTGGAAACGGTTAATGTACCCAATAAGTACTGAGGAGCAAAATCTTGATGTAAATCGAGATAACATAAAACAAACATAATGATATTGTTCCATTGGGAAAACGTAAATCATGATTTATCTCACACACACTGACCTATTTCAAGATTGAGGACACTCATTAATTACAAATTACAGTTGAGACAGGATCTGATCTGGAGCAAAGTCCCCTGTGGTATTTGAGAACAACATGGATACAGACTATTCTTTGCATTCATGCAGTCTGGTCAAGATCCATTTTGATATCTATGCTTAATATCGACAATGGAAGACATAGGAACATTCCACGAAATGAAAGAATTTGTAATATGTGCGATCTAAACGAAGTTGAAGATGATTTTGTTCTATTTTGTCCATTTTACACAAATCTAAGAAAAAGTATATTGTTAGAAGTCCGAGTGTCTTTAAATTGGTTGAATTACTTAATAATAATGATAAGAAAACATCAAATAAATTAGCCCTTTTCTGCAATGAAAGTTTTGAAATTAGAAAGAATAACATATTGATAAACCAACAGTAATTTTAAGCAACTACCGCATAGATTTTTCTTTCCTTTTTCCTCGACATATTTCTACTATTTTTCATTATAAATTACTCTCCTGTATATATGTGACATTTTGTCTTTGTATGTTGTAAATATGTTGTAAATATGTGTTTATGACGAGGAACGACCATCGTTCAAGTCTGAATTAAAGTTTATTGAGTTGGGTTGAGTCTATTAGCTTGGTCGTTGAGTCTAGAAGTAGGCCTAAGTAACATTTAGACTGAATTTTAACTCAAACTGAGAAAAAAAACTGTAGTCCATTAGAATGCTATTTTTTCAAGATTTCGGACCATATCGCTATTTTGCAACGAAAACCTCGTAACTGCAGCTTAAAACAATCTGCAGTTACTATGTTTTCTTTGAAATGCGACGATATATAGAATGAGCATTACTATGTTATGTCTTATGTACATTTGTGCGAAAATCTTATTTCAAGGAGCATTTGACAATGTGCCATAAAATTGTGAAAGAAATGGGGTTGGACTGCAAATCAGACTAATAGGTCTATAATTTAATCAGTTCATAATTATGAATTTTGAAAATGATATGTTTCGTTCGTTTTTGACGATTTAGGTTGTCCATCCCTAATGAGATTCGCGCGACGTCGGAATTATTCGGGCGATATCGAAAACATTCGGCGGTGGAATTTTCCATCGCCGAATGTTTACGACGACGCCCAAATAAGTTCGGACACGTAACGACGCCCCTCGAAAAAATCCGATGTTTTATGAACCTCAAAATGGCCACATTACGGGTATTCTACCGTAAAGTCCAAACCTGCGTAAGAGCAGCTGTAAAACTTAAGATATGGTGTAATATAAAAATTTCTGAAAGATATACTTATATTTTTCCAATATGTATAAATAAAATGTATGCGCTACAAATTTATGTCCCGGGAACTCGCGTATTTCAATCGTTCGCGACATACATAACAAACAAATCTCTACAGGACGACAACTAAAGAAATCTGACAATAGACGGAAATCAACCACAGACTTTGTATTGTAGACGACATATTCACAATCAAACCCTTCGTCTTCCCAGAATAAGCCTACCGATCAATTTTACGATGACAGCGTATATCAGTTTTTAACGAGCCTGGGTCCGGATTCATAAAATTTCTCGATTGTCCGGGTCCAGGGACCAGGGATCCGAATCGTCAACAATCTTACGACCACGTCTCTGTGTAAACTTTGTAACAAGACATCTGATTGCACGAGATATCAAATTGGACAAATCAGATTTGCTGTTACAAGTAACTACACAACAATTAGTCGTACGATCTTTGATAATACGGTCCAAGATTTTTGACAAATCTTGTTTTTCGATTTTTACATCACCAATCACATGATAGACGGGTCCCAAGTGGCCTCATACACTGTGATATTTATCATTCATGAATATGATCTCATCTCGCTAAAACAGGTCATTGCCCTAAAAAAAGATTTAAGCCGGGATCTGGAAAAACGTACAATAAAGCACTTGAGACAGCCATCTTTCAAGATCAGACTGTGCGTCGGTGTAATCTGACCTTGACCCATGTTACTATCATAATTATGGTTGCTTCAGTTCGTGTGAAAGCTGTTGGAGAACAACATGGTTCCTCATCAGACTGCGTGTCTGGACCCTTGTTGGGCTCAAAAGCCTTAACCCTTTCCAAAACAAGACCTGGTTTTGACGTCCGTAATATATTAGGTTTGGGAAAACATTGAGGCAAAAGAAGAAACTGCTGATAATCAGCAGTTTCTCCTTTTCCCTCAATATTTTCCATGCTATATTATACGCAAATTCTATCTTAAACAAGGCCCATTTGTCGTCTGCGGCAGCAGCTTTTGAATGGAAATTGTGAAAATCTGTCGTTTGGGAAATAGGGTTAAATGACTATTCGCCAGATCCTGCCTCATTTTCTGATTGGCGAATTTCCTAGAATGACCCAAGAGAGTTGCGGCATTATTTTGTTGTAAGGTTTCATGCGTAATGGTGATTTTCTCCCTAACGCTTATTGGAATCAAAAGAATCTGTGAAGCATACTTGAAATATAAGATGAATAGTGCATATCTATCTTACGTCGAGAGAATTGTTGCTACAACAATTACTGGAATACTACTTTTATTTGTATTAGATAGATGCCGTATAGTAGATTCTGCGCGAAATAAACATTCAATTGCGCGCAGACACTAGGCCCCTATCTGACTTGGTGTTCGCTAGCGGGTTCATTGGAGACGGAGGCGTGGCTATGTATAGACGTCACATAAACTAGTCTCGTTTATGCAAAGTATAGCGGCGAATTTGTAAAATATACTGCATGCAATTTCATTGGTCCAATAAGTAGTTCGAACACTGAATGAGAGGAGTATTGATATCTCGGTCTCAAATGGCTAAAATGTCTTTTGTTAAAAACATGTTATGGTCTCATAAAGTGTGATATCATCCTGTCCATAATCGAAATGACCATCAAAATAAAAGCCTTCCTTTATTTTATTCTTTCTAGAATAACACGACATTAATCAATGACTTTGCAGAGTGACAATTTCCCATAAAACTACATTACAATCTCGTTATGTGTGATTTTATCTCGTGCGTGAATCCGCTTTCCTGATCACGTTGTTCTTATGATGTCCTAATGTTATAGCGTCATTAACCCTTTTCCAAATTTTCCAAATGGTCCAAATTCAAAGATGTTGCAGACGACAATTTTAAGTAAAAGAAATTCAAAATCATTCGGTCTTTTTTTTTTTTTTTTTTTTTTTTTTGGTAGAAAATATTGTTGGAAATGAAGAAATTGCTTGTCGCAAGCAATTTCTTCATTTTCCACAATGTTTTCCCAAGCCTTTGCTGAAGGGGACCCAAAAAGAGTCAACGTGTGGTAATGGGTTAACGCAGCGAAAAAGAAGAAATTCATCGGATATGTATCGAATGTTAACGACGTCGAACGAACAATCCCGACGTCGCGCGAATCTTATCATGGGTGGATTGTCAAGGTAGTCTACCCTGGTGAGTTTCGCGAGTCGTCGGAATTATTCAGGCGACGTCGAAAACATTCGGCGGTGGAACTTTCCATCGCCGAATGTTTACGACCGCGTCCGAAAAATACGATACGTACCAACGACGCTTAAAAAGACAGGATGTTTAATGAATCTCAAAATGGCTACATTACGTGTATTTTTCCTGAAGCAAATGTGGTATCGGAATTACAGGAGGTATTTCAAGTAAACCGATTAGATCGCAATAACAGATACTGCTAAAAATCCTTTTAAAATGTCCCTAAAATGTCTCAGAAATTGGGGAAAGAAGAACTTGACTTCTCACTGAAATATGAAAGGTTTTATTTGAATATATCGTCTGCAAAGTCTACGGATGATATCCGTTTATTGTAAGATTTCTTCAGCTTTTGTCCTGTGGGAAATGTGTATATTATCGGTGTACAGAACAAAGTCTCGTAACACAGCTTCTGTTTAGCCATAGTTACGAGGTTTTGAAGAAAAGCAGCGATAAAGTTATGAAGTGAATTGAGTTCCGAAGAGGCGCCAAGTTTTAGACTTTTTTATTCGGAAGTATTGGAAAAACAAACATATCGTCTCTTTTCAACGAAAACCTCCTATCTACAGCTGTAAACAAGCTGTAAATAAACTGTTTTAGATTAAAAGTAGCTATATGCTTACTGACATGTTTATTATTTGATTTCAATCATTACAAACATATCAAACATATGTTTTACTTTTATGAATGAATTAAAAGAGAAGATTCCAGGAAAATATTAGGATTTTCCGTGTATTTCATCTAACCAAAAAACCAAACGGTACTTTACCCTAGCGACATACATAGAAAGCAATTTGTAATTCATGAGTGTGATTTCGTCAATATCAATTTTGTCATCCAAATTTTAACGTTTATTAAATGTGACCCGTATTGCTAAAAGGGACCTTATCGGATGTGTGAAAAATATCGAGCCTAGTCAGTCTGCGCAATCCGCGCAGCCAGACTAGGGCCGACACTTTTCACTTGTAAGTGCTTTTCTGAATCTGGAATGTTTTCCATATCTTACTATATGTTCATTTTTATCGTGCAGGACCCGGTTGACCTGTGCTGAGTCTAATCAATTTGTACAAATTTGGATTTTTGGACACCTGATAAGGTCCCTTTTAGCGTGACGAGTCACAAATGTTAACGCCAGAGAACGTAACTTTTCAGTAAACTCGCATTGTTTTGCACTTAATTATCCTCGATCGGGGCCGACGTTCAAAATGTTCGAAACATCGGATGCCAGGTTAACTGTGGGATATCAGCTCTCGCTTAATCACTTTCTCGCACAAAAATGGTTATCAAAGTGCAGCATCAAGACTCTAAATGTAAAAGTTAACATCACTGCGCAATACTACAATCTATATATTTCTTGAAAAAATATTGGAAATATTGTGGAAGCGACAATGACGGACCCGTGCAATGCATAACCAAGTTTATCTGCCGATTTGTATTAGGCTATTGTTTCTAGTTGTTGTTGTTTTTTTTTTTTTTTTTTTTTTTTCATTTTTTCACATTTCTGCACCATTACATCCCAAATTGGTAATATGTTATTCAATAAAAGCGTCAATTCACGTGTCATCTGAGAGTTAATAGTTAATTAGTTGATAGTTCGCAAAGACCCACAAATTCTAAAACATTTTTCCTCTGACTCTGCGAATGTTAACGTCAATAAAATCAGATTCTTTTTCTATACAAGCCGGTTCCCAAACATGACGTCCCTAACTGAAAAGTCTTGGGACGACGAGGCACAATAAGAAAATGCTGATTATCTAAAATCAGCAGTTTATCCTTTTGCCTCATTATTTTTCTGTGCTATACACAAATACTATAATGTATTTGTATCAGCATCCATTCTGTGGTCTGTAGTGTCTAAAAAATTTGCCGCTTTGGGAAGGATTAATAGAGGATCCTTCTTAAACGTATTGTTGTTGGTGGTTCCTTTTTCTAAGATAGGTCACGTGTATTAAAACACAACAGGGGCGAGGACACACGGTGTACAATCACGTGACTAAGAATTTCAGATAATCTTCAATGATTTTGTTTAAACGAGGTCGATTTGAATTCGGTTTGAAGCAGAAAAAGTTGGAAATTTGCTAGACATTAGCTGGAAGTTGTCGACTTTTTTTAAAAAAAATCAGGTTATATAAAAGTTATTGACGATCAACCAAAATTTTGGTTGATCGTCAATAACTTTTTTATATTATACTGAAGTATTGCGAAATTAGACCTCTCACGGCACCAGCAAACGATATGCTCTGGTAATAATTCAAAAAGAAATGCATTGGTCATCGCACTTATAATACCATTGCTTCTAAAGGTTTGATTGAAGATTCTCTGTGATTTTTCATGTTTTTAGCTCACATGAATCCCCGCCATAATCATGTTGGTTAAAATCTCAACCTCGATTACCAATCGGATTTAAACCAGATTAAGATTAAAGTCTTTAATGCCTCCGGCAAATCAAATATCGCTATTTATAAACTAACCAACCCAATCCTTTGTTTTACGACTGTCCATGACAAACTAGACTGGTTCCCTGTCCCTAGATCTATCGATCATATTGTTCATACATAGAGAAGACGGGGTACCAGTCTAACTTAGAGAAGACGGGGTACCAGTCTACATGACAAACAGGCGATTCTGCACTAAATACACCCAAATACACTTCCAATTTGTTACTAAAAATAGTAACACTTTTTGATGCCAGATCGAGGCTCTGACCCAAATGAGAGTAAAGCATCCAACATGCAATGGAAATGAACGGAGGAAAGAAGAAGTTTAAGAGGAATCACACACCGTTTAGTGATGATTCCTCTGTGAATCTCGACGGGATATCATTGACTGACTTCCATTTATGGCCTTTATCGGCTTTTAAGTCATTGTTGACCCTCCGAAAAAGTATTATCTTCGGATCTTTTGAAGACCTAGCCGCAAGGTTAAACTGTCATATTCACGTAAACCCCCCCTTCCCCAACAAAAAAAGAGTACGAAACATGCCATTTTCAGTGTGAAGATGATTATGTCAGTACCGAAAGGTTTATGAAGAAAGATAATTCATTATGGTAGATCAATTTGATAATAAAAACATAGCTGTTAAAGCCCATTTCCCAAACGACAAATTATTTAGACTTTTCAAGTTTGACAGCGGCTTAACCCTTTCCTAAACGGCACCTGATTCAATTTGGAAGCTCTTGCAGATAACAGAATGGGTATCATGAAAGTAGGGTTTTTTAAGATCTAGAGTGGGGGGGGGGTCGGGATGTCCGCACTCCCCCCCCCCCCTGGAATCAGCCATAAATTGAATGTTGACTATAATTAAAGCGTCAATATAGGCCTAACGTTATTTATAATTTAACACATTTAAGTCATCATTTTGGCGTGGACCCACCCCCCTGGCAATTGGGCTTGGACCCCCATGAAAAATATAGTAATATAGTAACGAAAACCTTGAGGCAAAAGGAGAAAATGCTGATTAAAAGTATTTCATTATTTTGCCCCTTGAAATGATTTTTGAAACAATCTCTGTAAGACAGTCAAAGACGGATCTAAAAGGGGGTCGTGGGTCCGGACCCCGCCTTGAATAGGTCGAAAATCGAATTTTGACTACACAGCGTTAGTATGGTATCTAACATTACAAAATTCACAAATTTAAAGCCATCTTTTGGGCTAGACCTCACCCCCCCCCCCCACCCCTTGAAAAAATCCTGGATCCGCCCTTGACAGTCAAAACATTAACATTTCTTGTTTGGTAAAAGTTTAAAACATTTTTCTTTTCATTTCTTTTTTTAATTTAACGCCTCTCAACAATATTTCAGCAATAAGTTAATTTATAATTGTCCACGCTCCGCGGCTGGGAATCCATCCTGTGACCTGTCCATTATTGGCTCTAATCTAGAGCACAAACACATGCAAAATATTACCGCTCACACTTGGATAGTACTAAGGAGCTCACTTGCTCCTGCAAAATTCTTTTTATATGGTTTTCAAAAGCAGTAGCTCATCCTGAACTTGCATGGTGGTAATGGGCGATGGAGACAGGGTACGAATGATTACAAGCCAAAAAATCTCTTTTTTTCAATCAAAGTTGCAAAAATATTCCTGTAACTGAAAACTCTAATAATTAACGCAAATGACTGTATAAAATATTCTTAATACTTAGGCAGAATAAATGAAAAATGCTCGCGCGAAAAAAACGACTCGCACAATGAATTATATAGTAAAAAGACCACGTGACCTTTTGCTTGCTCTCTTCATGCGCAGGTCACGGTTAAAAATTTGGAAGTGTATTTGGGTGTATATGACGACACAGTTTTCAGTTTCAATCGCTTTCATAATCGCTTTGATAATCATGAAAGCGTATATTTGATTGGTCAGAGGAAAGGTCATCGAAGATGACCCCTATTCGGTGCTTGTCAGTATTATTGAAAATAAGATATAAGGCAGTCCACCCCTAATGAGATTCTCGCGACGTCGAAATTATTCGGGAACGTTCCACCGCCGAATGTTTACAACGTCGCCCGAATAGGTTCGAAAAAGTAAAGAATATTAACGACGTCACATGTAAAGTTCCGTTTTCGCCAGCCAAAATTGAATCAAACTACGTTTGTATTTAGAAACAACGTTACGTCGTAGATTTCATCCTTGGCTTGCGAAGATGGAAAAGTTCCGACGTCTCATGAATCTCATTAGGGGTGGACTACCTAAACCCTTTCCCAAACAAGACCTAATAGAAAAGGGTTGAAAAAACATTGAAACAAAAGAAGAAACTGCTGATAATCAGCAGTTTCTCCTTTTGTCTCAATATTTTCTGTGCCATATTTTACACAAATCATGTCTTTATTATCATCAATTTTGTAGTCTGCAGCAGCTTTCAAATTGGATCACCCTAAAATTTTGTCGTTTGGGAAAGGATTCAATCAGATTTATATAGACTGGACTACTCATCCTCCGAACGTGACCACGGTATCCTTTGTTGTGGGTATATAATCAAGTTTTAAAGTAATCCATACTTAATGAAATCCATGCGACGTTTGAAATTTTCTTCCGACGTTATTGACAAATTGTTACGTATCCGACCCTATTCGGGCGACGTCGTAAACATTCGGCGGTGGAACGTTCCACCGCCGAATGTTTACGACGTCACCCGAATTATCCCGACGCCGCATGAATCTCATTAGGGGTGGGCTACCTTAAATCAGATTAAGATAGAATGGATGACTCACCCTCCGAACGTGACGACAGTATCCTTTGTTGTAGGTATATAATGTTTAGTTTTTCCGTTCATCACGTGGCCGCTGTTGTTGTCTTCCGTTTCTGTTAAAGGCTTTAACTCTGAAAAAAAAAACAGATATCGTTTACCAATTAACAAGCAACTGAATTTTAGACTGCTCCAAATTAAAAGATTTTACAGACGACAATTTCAAGTGAATACAAATAAAAAAATATGTAGTTATTTTGAATAGATAACGTAGTGGGATATTCAAAAATTGTTTGCCACGACCAATTTCTTCATTTTCCATAATGTTTTCTCTTGAGAGGCGTCAAAACACGTCAGGGTTAACAAAGCTTGATTGTAAAGACGTCAACGAGAAACTCTAACGCTTTTTGACTTCCCTTAAGAGAAACATTGTGAAAAATAGATAAGTTACATGTTACCCAGAGAGATTAAAGAAACTGTAAAATTTAGTTCACTTGAAATTTCTGTCTGTACTATATTTGAATTTGGACTAGTCAAAAATTGTTATTGATTGGGAAAATCTTTTAAACGTTCGTGTTGCGGCGGCTGGAGCACCTAACCATCGAATCCCGTTTCTCATAGCAGTACTGCCACAACACACTAATCGAGCCTCCAGCTGCTCGCCTATAAAGGTAAACGATATCAAATCATTGGTGGGAGATGATCTTGGATGAAGAGATATCTCTGCTTTTCAACGAAAACCTTGTAACTGCAGCTTGTTTTAAGCTGCAGTTACGAGGTTTTCATTGAAAAGCGACGATATTTGCCGTGGCCAGTACAGAAGGAAGGATATTTGTATAGGTTATATGAAGCGTCAACAGATAATTACTTCTGGTCAGTCTAGAATGCCCATCACGGAAGTAAAATGTCTAAAACAGACCACCCTACGTGACCCCACCAGTCATAAACACGTGTCAGCAATTACGCAGTCTAAAACCATTGATTTACTTCGAAAACCTCGTAAATACAACTTAAAACTAGTCCAGTTACGTGGATTTCGAAGAAAATCGACGATATATTGGGTGATTTGGCCTAAATGGTTTTGGACATTGTAGGATTATCTTGGAAAATCTAATGACAGGCAGATTTTGCTGATACGAATTTTCCACTCCGGAGAATCCCGTGACGCAACAACAACAACAACAACAATTCCAGAAATCTACGAAAAGTTTATCAATGGGAGAGATAACAGATACAGTACTCTGCTAGGGGGCGCTTGTGTACTATCGGTTATACCTGTGGTTGATTTTACTAATACACAAGCAAGAGGCGTATCAGTATAATGCTTATAAACCATTCATTTGATCATTTATTTACTCAAGATCATCAGGTATCCAAATCTCATGGTTTAACCCATTACCAGATAGCAAAATTTCAGATTGGTCCAAAATTAAAGGTGTTGCAGATGTGCAAGAGATGCAATTTTGCAATTTTTTTTCTGTTAGAAATGTATGGAAGATGAAGTTACCACAAGCAATTTATTCATTTTCCTTAATGTTTTCCAAAGCCTTCTTTATCTTGTGGGACATCAAAAAGTGGCCATATCAATTATGGTAATAGGTTAACAATATTCAATTTAATATTGACCCTTAACCTAGCAATATCAATGATGCAGCCTTGTTTTGAAAGAAAAACGGAATGATGTAATTAAAGAAAACGCAGTGCGACAATAATGAAGTATAAGATATATTGCCTTATGATAAATATTGTCTGTCATCAACAGTTAAATACCAAGCAATGGCTTTTATGAATTAGTATATTTTTAAAAATCAAGATAGGTAACCAAGATAAGGGTTGATATATGTAGAAATGTTATGCCCATCTATCTAAAATGAAAAGAAGGCAGAATTTCACATTTTTTTTATTTTCACCACAATTCCCACGTAGTGATTTTTATGCCGTACAAGACAAAGGCTTTGGAAATCATTGTGCCAAATGGGAAAAAAAACGTTTGTAGAAAGCAATTTCTTCCTTTCCCACAATGTTCTCTACAAAGAATTTCCTTCAAATCTGGTATTTCAGTTGCTTGAAATTGTTGTCTGCAACACATTATCTTACCTCTCCCCACCCTACTTAAGCTTTTTAATGACAAAAATAACTTATTTTTTCAAAATATTTCCAATAGATGCTTGCAATGCATTAGACAGAAAATTGATTCACACATGACATTTAAAAAATACAAAATAGGAATATTTCGCTTTTGAAATTAGAAAAAAACAGAAACAAGGATATTTGATTTAAATTTAATTTTCAACACCTGATTTCAATGAAACTACATGTAGACTAATTTGCCAGACATTCCATCATTAGAAAGGCTTCATGAATACTCAGGTAAGACATCACACTTTTAACCAACCATTTGAAGAACATGGTTAGGGAACATTGCAGTGCAGACAATCTCAGAAAACACAACAATGATAACAAAATTTGATTTTCTTTCCTTAGTCAGTTTGCCTATCAATACATAGAAAGGGATGAATGAAGATAAAAACTCGTTTTACTGGTTTTCTGGTGATTGGCCGGTAAAGAATTTTATATCAATACTTTTGTTAATTTTCTTTACATTGATTTCCCTTTCACCCTCTTTCTAAATGTACCTGTATTATGCAATTACAGCATTGAATTTGGGAGCACCCCATCCATTATTAACAGATTTCCTATTAGAATCCATTGTAAAACATGTGTGTATTGAGAGTCAGCTGGTTCTGTTATGACCTCTGTAACTGCAGCGCTCCTAGCGGATGAACCTGTTTATCTCTCCCATTACGAGACCGATTTGAAAATGATCTAATGTAGAGAAAGCGAAACAACACTGAATCTTAAAAAATATATATTTAAAAATAAATAGTTTAGTCGTCAACCACTTTTCATACTCATAAATGTGCTGTATTAAAAATCTATTACCTCAGGAAAATCCATTACTTTTTACACCTTCTCAGTTTCAATTCAAATACAAATCGGTCATGTAGGCCGATACGTGAGCCGTATGCTTTTGAAAATACGAAAAAGATTTTGTAACAGATGTTGTTGTTGTTGTTGTAGTTGTTTCACGCGGAGTAAGGTCACCAAGGAAAGTACTTCTTATGTCGTAGGTGGCGAAAATAGTTATTTGACGCCAATAACTTTATATCAGCAGAGTTCTAAAAGACACTTCACATCCAGTAAGCCCTTTGCAATTTTCCCGCCTTCTCTGCTTCGAATCTTTTTCAAATTGGTCATATATAACTTTATAAACATTTTAGTAGAATTTAAATATATCGAAAATGTTGTGTTACATGATTCCCCATCACCAAAAAATACTGATCGATTAGATCTACTATGTAGATAAGACTTTTGATTTGTCACAGCATCTTGTAAAACTACAGTCTAGAACACGTCAAACACAGAATCCGAACCGTAACAACATGGTAAAGTACTTTAACACTTATCGAAACGGAAAATGAATTGTTCCAATTCTAAAGCTGATTGAGATAACAAAATGGGTATTCATAAAGAAATAGGTAGATTTTGTGTAGGCTAAGATATAGTAAAGAAAATATTGAGACAAAAGAAGCAAATGCTGATTATCAGCATTTTCTTCATTTGCCTCATTTTTTCCCTAAGCCTTATCGGTTAGGGACGTCAAGACGGGGTTGTTCGGTGGAAATTGATTAAAAGCTGAGTTCCGTGAAATTTTAATGTTAAAACAATACGAAACTAATCAATCTGCTGTATGGTCGACTGAAAACTAATGGAATTAACACATTTTGTTCGCTTTTTAGTAGAACATTGATTGATTTAACCATTTTTCAAGCAAAACCGGATTTTGACGTCTCTAATATGAAAAGTTTGAGAAGTCATTGAGAGGTCGGTTAGAACTTATCAACAGCACAGAATCACTGGTGGTGAACTCAGCCAAAGCGAGGGACGTTTTTCGCTACAACAAGGTACAGATATTTTGCGTTTAAGTGTGAGTTTAAAAGTCTGATTGGATAGTTTTTCTAATAACAATGAATTTGTTCTAAAAAAAAAGACCGGGTGTGCCGATATGTATTGACAAACTGTCGGTGTTGTTATAAAATCTCGTAACTACGGCTTTATCGAAGCCGTAGATACGATATTTTATAACAACACCGACGGAATACAATGATCGCGAAAAAAAGTCCCACGCTTTGGCCGAGTTCACCACCAGTGAGAATAAAGAACTTATTGATGAGCAAATCAACATAAAGCAGATCCATCACGCCAAACAAATAGCTGATACTTTAACACATTCTTTGCTGAAAACCAAATCTACATCGATCACGTATTTTAGACAGAATTGGTAAAGATTTTTTGCAATTTTCGTCTTCGTCGTCGGTGTTGTTGTTTTGTTTTTTTTTTTTTTTTCGTAAACGTGATTCCCAGCTCCATACAAATTCGTACCGATGTTATGACCTAGTTCGTTTAGTTCGCGGTTATCGACGTGCCATTAAGGAGATGCGAAGCCTAACGCGAAATAAACAAAGACGTACTCTGTCAATGAAACTTGCCTTAAAAATAGAAGATTTTTAAAGGCATTGAAATCAGCCTAAAAGTGCTCATTAGCAATATTGCTGAGGGTCGCTACATCATAGGGCCTAAGTCTAGTATGATGGCACTTTTTATTTGTTTATTTTATTTAAAAAATGTTATATTTCTTTTAGAAAATCTTAAGATATCTTAAGAAATCTCGCTCTAAAGAACGTACATTATGTGTTGTTAACAGGATCATCTCTGCATCCAGCAAATTTCTGGCGTTGTTATCGCGTTCTCTAGCCTACCTCAAACATTTTCCAAATCGCCATGTCGAAAACGTTTTGTCACGTGATATAGTGAAAATCATACGTTTGGGGCATCAGTAATGTTGTACTGATTATAGATCTTCACTCACCCGAACTTCTAACGGCCACCCCATTCTTTCACCTATAAATCAACATTTCTGATGAAAACTCAGGTTGTTTTTTTTTTGTAAAATACATTTGTTTTTTAAAAATATGACAAAGTTTTACGAAGCTGAGTTCAAAATTAATGAAATGGTGACGTTTAGAAGTGCACTACCCCATAAATAAAAATTCGCATATCACAACTTAATATCCCATGGGATCTCTGTGTGCATTTATAATGGCTAAGAATCCTATTCTCGTGGATAATAAGCATTATTGCCTAAAATGTGTGTTTTCAGTCTTTTATTGGCATTGTATAACCAGCAGAAAGCGGGCGGATATCCAGAGAAATCGTGCATTTATCGGCAGAATCACGTGCGATATCGGACCAGTTTTGCACTCAAATATTCTCGATCGGGGATTTGTTGTGAGTGCTTCAGAAAATTGAAAATAAAGCCGAAATTTTGTCATTTCCCTTTTCCGCGATGTAAATTCTTGTAAGACCTCATTTCCAGTTTACACACCAATAAATAAACTAGGTCTCCCAGTGTAACCATATCTGATGACGTAATAATTATAGTGACGTAGGTTTAATTCTTGGAATCAAAAAGTAAACAAACGGGCAGGCCAGCTGACAGGTTTTAAACTAAAAGTGTATTTCATGAAAATGGAAGGATAGAAATTAGAATTGAGTGGTTGTGGTCAAGGTCAAATGTGGTGGTAAGCCTATGTGTTTCTTGTTCTTCTTTTAGTCACTGCAATTTTTCCTTTACAACTTTGTTTTTATTGAAATGAACGAATGTCTGAAACGAACCAAACGGTCCAGAGATCTACCTTGGAAATTCCGACCTTTTAATTTATTACTCGCACTGAAATGAACGTTAGGATATCCAGAGCATGTTTCCAAAAGAAAACTAAGTCGAATATTGTTAGGATTTCGCCAACACAAATGAAGATTATTCAGTAAAAATGCGATGAAACTTGACTATAATAGCTACACGATGAAAATCTAACGGCCCGTCTAGTGGATATCGCACTTACTCGATATATGTCGAGTCGAATGCCGGAAAACTCTGGTATCTGTCGGTATAAATGTGGCTAAATTTTCACTAAGTTTTTTAGTTATTCGTCTTATTTTATCACATTTCTTTGCAAATTATTCATATTTTATGCAATAATAGCGTCAATTCACGTTTTTTCGGTCGTTAACATTCTCAGAGGCCCACAAAATGGGTTATCGCCTTCGACCTCCGGTCTCAGGCGATAACGCATTTTTTGGGCCTCTGAGAATGTTAACGACCTCAAAAACGTGAATTAACCCTATATTCTTGAAGATACTGCAGGGTATGGTTCAGTGAGGAAATACCAGGTTTGTCGTAAGGTCTTCTAAATCATTTACTTTGGCAGTGCTCGAATCCGTCTGTTTAACAAACCCAAGACGTGATTCTTGATTAATCACGAAACGTATTTTGTGTCCAATCCATTTCCGATAACATATGGGATGTTCAGTACAGTTTATGCTTCAAAATATGTTTCACAGTGCTAAGGCTTTGACATTTCGTTGACGATGCGGCCTTTAATCGCTTTTATTAAAGCGCCTCATAGCGTCGTTTGTAGTTAATTTTGTGGCTAGGATTACCCAAATTTCGTCTATCGTTATTTGTACATGCATGAAATTATTTCTAAAAATTGCTTAAAAAAGCTGTCCATCTTGTTAACGAATAGTAGCCCTTAAGTGTGGCCGTCGTCGTGTTTTATGAACATTTCCGGTACGCATGCGCTCATACTAAATTTGCTTATTTGTGAAAAAGCCGCAAATATCAGATTCGATCCATCGACAAACAATAAAAACGATATGTTTACCCCAGAAACAAAAGGAATCGAATGATTGCATTAAGATTTTGATAGAAAACGAAATTACCAAATTGACCTTTCTGACTGGAGCCCCAGCATCAAACATTCCGAGGGTCATTTCCTTCGTTCTGATAATAATCCTTGTCATGTTAAATGTTTTTCTGACTGGGCTATCCATATGGATAATTATCAAAACAGAATCGATATTTATCACGTAATTCAAATTACACACGTGCAATTTTAACGTTTCAATCAAATTGACGTCACGTGCTTCTTTTTTGACGTGACACTACTGTTTTTTTTTTGTTCGAAAAGATAGAATGTGACTTCGTTAAGTATAAAAAGCAAACACACGGGTGAGTGTACACATAAATGGACAACAAAGTACAAACAAATATACTTAACAAAAGTGAAAACGCTACACTGCAAGATTTCATTTTTCTGGAAAAATATCGAACTAATTACATGAAATATATTTTGCCGTTATTTTCCAGGCTTTGAGCAATCGTTTTGTCGAAATTTCATTGCCTTGTCTCCTTTAATGTCAGAGTTACAGCCCTTAATGCGCTTAGAGCTAATTTCATCTAACTTCACATATGCGCATGCGCAGAAAACACTTCATTATTTTTTTTGGAATTGGTCATATCTGGGGTTGCCAGAAAAACACTTAAAATCTCACTTATCTCTTGAAGCAAGCTGTAAAATCAAGGTCTAATCTGTCAATTTTGCGAATTCCCTCTCTTTGACATAAACACATAGGGAATTTAAAATGTTTGGTATAAATTACAAATGTATCACTGTTTTCGATTGATCTTTTTTGCAACATCATGCAGGCCTTACGGAGGATTTTTGAACCCTTTTTTCGACTAGGATTGTTCCCAGATGTCCATGCAGTAGCGATTTCAATTTCCTATGGAGATTACATTGTAAAATTTTCAAGCTTTGGAACATAATGAAAATTCTGCTTTTCAAACACCGTTTCCTTAACGCCGAAACAATGTTATGCAAGCTACTTGACATTTCCCGACTTATAACTTGTCAGACTAGTATTCCGTGCAGTCTGGCATGGTTTGCATTCTCCTGCTTTGATTTCTGAAGGTTTAGTTGTGTAAAATTTCAGTTCAAATTGTACACCTGAAAAACGGACCCCTGTCATATTAAAATGATCCGTTTTTCCTCCCCATAATTAAGACCCACAGAACGTTTAATGCTTGGCACAACCAAGTCAATGAACAGTGCGAAACACTTTCATTTGATTTTTTTACTTGTTGTTTTTAGAAGAAATATGACAAGCAAAGTAGGTGTAGCGTTTTCACTTTTGTTCAGTATATATACGACTCAATAATTGGTTATACGGTAAAAGAAAAAAAATAAAATTTATCGAGCGGCGATGGGTATTCTTGTAATTTTACTCTTTTTCTGAGAATGACATCTATATAATTGACCTTTTGCAGTAGATATCTTTCAGGATGACGGATCACAAAACGCTGACTTTTAATTAACGTCCCGTAAGTTGCAGCTTAAAATAAGCTGTAAATACGAGGTTTTTGTTGAAAAGCGACGATATGTCACGAGAATCACGTAGACTGTCACGTGACTTACCTTGTGCATTTGTCTTCTCCATCGTCTCTCCGTCTGCTCTATGACGTCATCAAATGTTTGGCCCATTTAGAAAGTCTTTATACGGAATCTGGAACAGATATGATTTAATAAAGCAAAGCCTCTAGCACGTTAAAAAGCCGTAAATACAGCTTATTCACCATATGGTTACGTCATTTTCAAACGAAACCGAACGATATGTAAACTTTCTCTTCATCGATTATGTGACGTCATCATGACGCAAACTTAGGCCCAACTAAAATATCTTTACTAGCACTGAATCTGTAACAGATATATATGGAACAGAATTCAAAATGTATTTAGGACATTTTCAAACGAAACTGGCGATCAATATGTCAATTTTCTCTTCGTCTGCTATATGACGTCATTATGACGCCATGCGAGCTCACGTATAACGTTCTTGCACGGAATCTGTAATAAATAATATGTTTGAAGCACTTCGTAGTGTACTCGTAATTAAAAACTGTCGTAAATACAATTTGTTCAACGTGCAGTTATGCCGCTTTTGAACAAAACTGACGACCAATATAAATGTGACCAGTCTTCTCTTCAACTGCTATATGACGTCATCATGACGTCTATTTATGTTCATCTATAAAGTCTTTGTGCGGAATCTATATATAATAGATATCGTCGCTTTTAAACGAAAAGCTCGTATTTGCAGCTTGT
Organism: Fragum sueziense; assembly: GCA_963680895.1. NCBI lineage: Eukaryota > Metazoa > Mollusca > Bivalvia > Cardiida > Cardiidae > Fragum > Fragum sueziense. The sequence goes on from OY804604.1 coordinate 50,408,912, forward strand.
TTTAAGCTGTAAATACGAGTATTTTTTGTAGAAAAGCCGCGATATATAAAGCAGATTAATAGGTTAACCATTAATTTCCTCTCAGTCCGTTCTTTAAACGTCATGACAGGACATGACACGTGGTCTTTATTAGTCATCTACAATATCGCATGTGAAGCAAAGTAAAATGTAAGGCATGTAAAATTAAGAAATATATGTGACCCGTCACGCTAAAAGGGACCTTATCCGAACTCTAAAAATCCATATTTTGACAAACTTGTCAGGCTCAGCACAGGTCAACCAGATATTGTATGCTAAAAATGAGGATATAGTAAGATAGGGAAAACATTCCGGATTCAAAAGGTTACATAGAAGTGAAAAGTGTCGGCCCTAGTCTGGCTGCGCGGACTGCGCAGACTGATTAGGGTCGATATTTTTACACACCCGATAAGGTCCCTTTTAGCGTGACGGGTCACATATATATTCCACTTAGGGAGACGCAATGGATAAGACTAGCCTGAGCATAGCAACAGACAGGTGGGGAGGGGGGCATTCCATTTTTTTTTTTTCAAATCAATGCTCTATATTTTAGGTACTCAATGTGGCGATTGTAATGAACATCCATGACACAGGGTTTGATAACCGATAAATGAAACATTGCATTTTGAAAAGGCCTTATCTTTTCTCATCTATAGCTGTAGTCTTCAAAATAGATGAACAATTAAACGAGAGCAGTTATAGTCTATCGGTTGTAACTGTAGACTTGTATACAAACACTAAAAAGACAAATACATAGTTTTAACATTTACCAAACCATTTATCGTGAGGTATACGAGAAAATTAATGTCCTACTCGTTTATTCTCAAAAGTGTTTGTGTTGGGTCATTTATCAACAACAAGAAGTAAAGTTTGTATACAAGTCTACAGTTATAGCCGATGAGTTATACCGTAGTTTTGCTTTAACTTAGCATAGGTATAGATCCACAAGCAAAAATTGAAAGTGACGTAGTTTTGTGTTTACTGTTTCTAAACCAATAAACTCTTCTCATTCTTCTCATTTGTACCGTTTACAATGTGCACGTGATAAATGAACAGGTTGATTGGTTGTAAACGATAAACATAAACTACGTCACTGTCAAATTTTGCTTGTGGATTTATAAAAGAAATATAATCGATTCAAAATTAAACGAGAATAGTTACCTTTGTTTCGCTTTAATTTTACATGGGTAAAAGTAACTATTATACCTATAAATAAACCAAAACAACCGTAACGATTCTCGTTTATTGTCCAACAAGATTAACCCGGGACAAATTAATTTTCGTGCGCAAAGTCCGTTAGTTGAGCGTCTAAACAAAACAGTGCCGAATTGAAGTCATTGCATATGCAGATGTCCCGGGTTAATCTTGCTGGACAATAATTGTGAATGTATTATAGTCCTACCTAAAAATAAACCAAAACAAAAATGTAAAATCCTTGTTTAATTAGGTCCTTTCACTTATGTTTTAGTCTGCACCCGCAGAACACACTTCCGGATGCAAAAAATGGGTTTATGGGAATTCAACATAGTATACATGTATACATGTTGTTACTAAAAATAGTCACAAATCGACATTATCAAAACGTGGCTACCAAAAAATGCGGAGAAAACAATGACGACGCACGTGCATTCAATACGCAGCGATAAAGATCACATGCATTCAATATGCAGCGATAAAGCGAAGTTTTAAGTGGAACAAAAACTATAAATTGAATGCATTCGTTAATAGCCGGTAAGATGGTTATTCTATTGGATTTACAGAAAATCGTTCCCCGTTTCATTGTTGATTTCGTATGCACGTCATGCTTTGGGTTCGAGGGTATCGTTACTAAAACGCTTTGGGTTCGAGAACTTTGGGATTGTGAGTATTGTTACTAAAAATAACAAATACTAAACGTTTGAGCGGCGTTTAAGACTCCAAGGACGACTTCCGGAGGCTGAACATTTGTGTGCGGGGGGGGGGGGGGGGTTTAGATGAAATAACCTAATTAGTCATACGATGCCGCGAGATGTCCTGCCGAATAACTCGATGTTTATGCGACCAAATCGTCACTTTTTTTGTAAAGAACCTCGTAACAACATTTCTTTAAAGGGGGACGAGCTAGGCTGTCGAAAATGCAAATGGCACAATAATTACAAACCAGAAATAACGTATAAAATTACAAACCTGAAGGGGTAGATCATTTATGTTCATTGTTACCACTCGTCGAGCTTTAGCCTATTAAGTATTTTAAAGTCCAAGTCAATTAATAACATGCTGGTCGTCCTTGCTTTTGTTTTGTAACGGCTACATATGCCCAACCTTCAAAAATCAATTACGTCAGAGATACGTCATCTGTGCTCATCGAGATTTGACACACCGTACAACCGGCTGCGTAGAAAGTCAGCGAAGACAGATTCGGCATCTGATGTCATGTGCATGGTAGGTCAGATGAATTTACTTTTATAAATAAACGAAAGGATCTTTGGTATTCTATAGTTGATAAATACGCGTATAAATGTTCAGTGCTTGTACAAAATAAACCTTTTCACGTATTCCTCGCAAATAAGGTCACAGTCATCGACACAGCCGGTTGTACGGTGTGTTAATATCGCGGAGGTGTGTCTCGTTGACCTTGACCTTGTCTTGTTTTGAAGTAAAAATAGAATGTGTAAACACGCTTGTAAAGGATTGATCTATAGCAAAGGAAAGATGTTTTTTCGTCGAGATTGAGGTTTTTATGCATTGCTAATTGTTTTTCCATGCACAAATATGAGTTCCCGAACAGTTCGGAAGCATAAAAACATAGAATGAGCCCCTTTAACGCGACGATATACAAATTTGATCATTTTTTTTCCATCTTATATCTGTATCGAGAAATTGTGAAGCCGGTGTAACGTAGTAAAGTGACCCCCATAGAATACTGACCCCCCGGTCACTTTACTATATAGAATACTGACCCCTTTCTATAAAATACTGACCCCCATATAAAATAACGACCCCCCTGGTTTTATCTATAAAATACTGACCCCCACCTAGTTTATTGCTAATTCAACATACACTACATGTATACATATCGTTTCAAATAACATCCGTGTTTATTATGCTCCTCGAAAAAAGTTTCTGGGAGCATTTAGTCGCCATGCTATCCTTCCGTTCGTTCGTCCGTCCTTCCGTCCGTCTGTCTGTCCGTCCGTTTATATACAGTCAGATGTCAGCAACCTTTAGGCCAAATTCAATGAAACGTCACATGTGTAATCCCTGAATACCTTTTAAGTCGGTGTTTTTTTTTTAAATTAATTAAGGCTGCGTCACAGAAAAAGGGGCCTTAATGTAGAAATTAGTGTTTCTCCAATTTCTCTTCATTCAATGAACATAATTTATTGAAATTTTGTTCTTCAGTGATGAATAATATGTTCTGTAGCTTACATAATTAATAATTCATGTACAGAAATCCTGTCATGTGAAAAGGGGACTAAATGTATAATAACATTGCGTCTAGATCTTTAAGTCTGCCAGAAGCAAAATCTCAAAAACTCTTGCACCAAATTGGACGAAACTTCAACATGAACTTCGTGCAATTCTGTCAAGAACCTTTTCTCTGTGTTTCTCAATTTGATGCTGTGTTATAGGAAAAGGGGCCTAATAGTAGAAGTTTTTCTCATATTTCTTTTAATCTAGATAGAATTTAATGAAATTCTATATTCTATTAATCATTTTTTTCATATCTTACATCTTTATTTTCCAATTGCGACAGCTGCTTGACGCCTTTTTAATCTGACTTATTTCTCTAAATTAAGTTTTATGGACTTCCCATTATGTCCCCTTTAGCGTGACGGGTTACTTATACCTTCCCATGACAAACACAAGGTTTTAAATGTGACATCATCGTGACCTAGTTTTCGGATGAAATCGCTTCGCCAATCGGTGAAGCGTTTATTTGATTGGTCAGAAAAAGGGTCACAGAAGATGACCCCCTGCTGATGCCTGTCAGATTTATTGTCAAGTCAACACAGGATTTTAATCAGATTGAGAAGCCTAGATAACTATCTCGCTATTTAAAGTGACTAAATGTAAACAATCACTCTAATATGCAACCGCCAGGTGGGAAAGTGCGTATGGCAGACACACATACATAACTCTGGTAGACTTTGAACTCACAACGCTGAGGGACAAGTGATTTTCGGTCAGAAACCTTTTAAAACCATTTACCCTTTCCACACAAATATACATCGGTAGTAGTGCGATCCATGAACATACTGCAGCCTACTGTGCATACGATTAAGAACCAATACAGCTGCTGCGAGACCGGATAGCTTAGTTGGTAACGTCAATCAAGGGGTCGTGAGTTGGAACCTGGCTCGACATGTAGCCATTCTGACATTTGACAAAAGTCATTTGTCTCTCACCAGTGGGTGTTAATCATCTATATGAGAGAGCAGCAGGAGGGTTTGTTTGTAATTTTTGGTAGTACGGGTGCGAGAAATATCAGGAATCCATAGTAGGTGCTCCAGCCGCCGCAATATGACCATAACAGTTGAAAACTGTGTGGAGTTTAAATCAAATCAATTCAGATGCGGTGGAAGCGTCTAACCAGCCAGTTTGACTCGGGTTCGCCCAATAATGAATGATAATTTGCGGTCAAAACACTCTGTATGTACGGACAGACGCATGCACGGACGAGTGCCATTACACCGCTGATGCCTATCGATGAAGATAATTATGTTGTACGTCTACCATAGTTGGGTTTATATTAGAGTAAGACTTTTGGTGCGTATGTGGAGAAGGGGGTCGGTATTTTATGGGGGGTCACAATTCTACGTTAGGGGTCACTTTTCTACGTGTGGGTAGGTCATAATACTATGACCCCCCGGTCATAATATTATGACCGAGGGGTCAGTATTCTATATAAAATAGTGACCGGGGGGTCAGTATTCTATGGGGGTCACTTTACTACGTTACACCGGCAAAGCTTCTCAAAAATGCAGGTTAAGCAGTTTTTCACAATTTGTTGGACAAGTGTTTTGTGTTGAACAGCATGTAACAGACTGGTTGAGTGCGGGAATGTCATAGTATATTAACCCTTTCCCAAACAGCGAAAAATTAATTTTTTCCAATTTAAAATCTGCTTCAGATGGCAAATTTGGTATAAATTCATATGAAAATTGTGTACATTATGGCTCAGAAAATATTGAGGCAAAAGGAAAAACTGCTGGTTATCTTTTGTCTCAATGTTTTCCATAGCAATCACTATTAGGGGCGTCAAAAGCAGGTCTTGTTTTTGGAAAGGGTCAAAGTTTCCCTCTTTGGGAAATAAAGCCTCTCTTACAACCCGTCGTGCGTCTTTTTAGATCGTACTTTTTAAAACTCTGCAAAATCGCACGATTTATAAAGACGCACAACGGGTTGTAAGGGCGCCTCAAAATATGTACATTCAAAGCAGGTCAAAAGTATGAATCTCTTTCGAGAAAAGTAAGCATTCTTTGTGAATTTTCTTGAATTTCAGCATATCGTTCCCTGCGTCACAGGCACGCCTGTCATACGTGCTCCGTACTTCTGTCTTGCGTTCTTCCTGGCGTTCTAAAAGACACAGAATGGTCGTAGCAAAGAATTATCCGGTCAATTCTTTGCTGCGTGCATCCACCAAAATCGTACGTTGCACGTGCGTGCATCGCACGACTAAACGTACGTTTTAGACGCAGACCGCACGCAGGATCACGTACGACCGGTTGTAAGAGAGGCTTTAGCTGTAGGAGAGCAACATATAAGAGAGGTTACAAGCATTCTTAAAATCCAAATCAAAATCCTATGTTGTTGGTAGTCATTTGAATGGTCTCGATGGGACAAGGTTACGCGTTGGTCATATTTATATTCATACGATCATATCGTAGCTATTCATAAAGATCTTCGCTTCTACATAACAGCCTGGTTAAAACCGTAGTTTCGACGGGTCTTTAAAAAGCCATCATATCCAATTTTGGTCAGTTTTCTATCTGACATTTATGCCAAGAAATGGTGACGCCTGCACAGCTTCTCAAAAATGCAAGTTTAGCAGTTTATTGGATAAACAGAGTTTCGATATTGAACTATACTTGGTTAAACTTCTAACGCAACGCCATCTTTTTTAATAGTATTTTCTACAATTTTCATGTCTAGGCGTATGATATGTAGTTGTACCATAAGATATTTTAGGGAAGTTAGAAAAAAGTACAACAACATTTCTATGATTTTTGTCACAGTTGGCTGTAGATATGATCATATAGTTAAATATGTTTTAATGGCTATTGAGTACATTTCTAATATACCCGCATCCATACCCATAAATACAGTGCCATTTTCTTCAGATGTCGTAAACTCATCACGTGATACAAAGTAAATTATTAAAAACTGATTATCCCCTGTCGTGTTTTCGAAATGACTACTAGCAAATAAATTTTCATCAAACACAAGCTAAAACATAGACGAAGAAGATGTTAAAGCGTTCACGCACTTCTCACTATCCTATGCATAGCACGGCTACGCCAAAACCAGCGCCTGGCTGCAGTACAGATGTTGTTAGGTGAAAAAAGTCAAAATATTGTCGTAAGACATAGATTGGGCAACACATCGACACATTTTCGACTGTATACGTTGTTGGCTCTCAATGGGACCACACCGAGCCCGTATAGCTCAGTCGGTTACGTCGGAGTCTGTCAATCCAGGGGTCTCGAGTTCGAACCCCGGCTCGGCCAGTATCTATTCTGGCGTTTGATAAAAGTCATCTGTCTCTCACCAATGGGTGTGAATCATCTATGTGAGAGAGCAGCTGGAGGCTCGGTTTGGATATTGTGGTTGTACTGGTGCAAGAAATACCAGGAACCCACGGTTAGATGCTCCAGCCGCCGCGATATGACCATAGAAGTTGAAAACGGCGTAAAACCCCAATTAAATAAAAATAAACTCAATGGGACCGCAGCCGATCGAGCACGAAGCGGACGTGCAAGAGATATTACGTCAAGACAGGACCGTATCATCAGGTTAACCCCACCTACGGGATAGGTTTAAGACTTCAACAGAGACCGCTAATAAATCGAATGGACTTCACAACATTCGATTATGGGACCAAACTGAACGAAAATATTGTTTTTTTACCTACATACACTTTTTTGTCAAATTGCGTTGACGCCCGGTGTAAACTGGGTGTTTCTTACTAATGGAATTTGCTACTAACAAGATTTGATGAACTTTAAAAGGTGAAATGTTATTGCTTTAAATGTATCAAATTTTGTTTAAATCTGATTTGATGTCTTTGCGTAAGAAGGAATTGAAAAGAAAGTTGCGTTTCTTTTTTGTTCTAGTATATATCGTATAACATTTCTTAAAGATCCTCGTAACTGCTACAACATGGTTAAAGCTGTAGTTTCGACGAGTCTTTAAAAAAGCAACAATATCCAAATTTGGCTATTTTACCATCTGACATTTGTGCAGAGGAATTGTGACGCCTCACAGCTTCTCAAAAAGCAAGTGTAGCAATCCTATTTCACAAAATTGGATAAACAGCGTTTCGATATTGAACTATACTAGGTCAAACTTCTAACGCAACACCACCTTTTATTTGTAGGTTATACATTTTTTCATGTCTAGGAGTATGATATTTTAGTGTACATAAGATATTTTTAAGGAAGTTGGAGAAAGTACAACAACAATTCTTTGATTTTTGTCACGGTTGGCAGTAGGTATGAACAAAAAGTGAAATTGATGATCTGCACATACAGCACGGGATTATCAACCGGTAATCACTTCATGTTGTGAGAAGCCTGGCCTTCATTTAATCGCAAATATTACAAGCTAACACCGCGTTGAAAGACGCCAAGATTGGCGCCAGAAGCGAGGGACCAGGCGATTGGACTGATAGAAGCCGAAGTATCTATACGACGTACAGTCCATAAATTTAACTGTACTCCGCCAACCTTATCCAGCTTAATAAGGAAATTTCAACAATCAGGTATAGAATTATCCTTTAACTTTTCCTTTCTAACGAATTCAACGAACCACATTGTAAGACAAATTGACTTTTGAATCCTCATTCTATATTCGTCTTTTCTTTTATTTTCAGGCAGTAGTTATAAAATGACTTTTATGTTTACGCCAACGTCCTTTACAGTTCATGATGCTTCAAGAGCTAGTTGCCCTGCAGCAAGAGTGGACAAATACTGATATTCGATTCATGAAAAGAGTGGTCGGTTCGATGAGGAGGTGCTGCATCGCTGAAGTAAATTTGGCTGGGGGACACACATGTATACGCAATCCGAGTTTTCTCTGATGAAATTCGCTCTATGATATGTTGATGTCGCTCATTTACGAGAAATGAGCGACATCCACATATCAAAGAGCGAAATTTCATTAGAGAAAACTCGGATTAATGTATACGCTATTAAAATGGGAATCTTAACTGACTCACATTTAATTATTTGATTTAAAAGAGTTTGAACAGTGATGAAGGTCATTTCATTTTTTGAGATTTTGTTTACGATTGTTAAAGTTGTTATTTCATGAAATAAGATGCAATTAAATGAAATATAAAACGAGATAACATCGCTTACATGAAGTGCTGCGTGGAAAGTACGGCCTAGTATATAAGCAGACTGGGCAAATGTGAAAATGTCACATTATATTTTATACCCTCGGCTACGTTCGTGTAGTAACGGCATTTTCAAGCATAATATTTTCTAAACGGTACCAAGACAGGACTCAAACACGTAAAGAACGTCCTCACTGGCTCGTTCTTCATTGGCGTTTTCTTCTGGGATAGCACGGTTATGCGACATTTTCGCCAGAATTTTGTCATATCGCAGCTTTTCGTCGAACACCCCGTAACTGCAAGCTGCAATTACGAGGTTTTCGATGAAAAACGACGAAATCCTGTCCATATTTGGGGATTCTATCACACGTGATCCAAGAGCGTAAACACACGTGAGTCTAGAACATGAAGAAATCAACAAGTAGAGAACGTCACATGTAAAACATTACCTTCGATTTTCTTGTCTCGGTGCTACGCTGTGTTCTGCAATAAATCCTCTTTCTGTCTATGGCATTGTTCTATTTAATTCAAAACAACACATTTGCATTAACACACCAACACGCGCAGACAAAACACACTTTAAGATCGTAGTACTAAAGACAAATATAGAGCTAAAACCACAGTATTATACATAAAGCGAATCTTGTCTCATAAGACAAGGCAGCGTACTCGCGCTGAATACTAAATATATGAGGTTTTACAAAATTCCAATACAACGGGGACAGAAATAGTACGCTACCGAGATGCGACCAAGCTACAGAAAACATTCACTCGTAATTTTCCTTGATCCCAGATCAAGTCTCTTGTGAAAGTATTGGTTTTTACGTGCGACATCAGAAAACATGCAACCCGTCGTCTTACAGCGTGTCATTACACGTGTCTTCATTTTAAATAACTTCAGTACGGTGGTCTTTCATGGTGGTAAGTAGCCTAAATGCGATGGATTCTTTCTTCAAGACTGAGCATTGATGTACAGTAGTTGCTATTATGACTTCTCTGCAAGCTGTCCGCCTTGAAGCGTAGCTTTATCTTGGTGTAAATCCTGTACATTTATTTTATCCAAAGTGTTGTTTTACGTGTGGTTTGACAAAATATGCAAACTGTCTTCGCATGTTTCTCAATCCAAACATTCTCCTACGATAGCCTAGCAAAAACGCACACATTTTTTAAGCCAAAGTATTGCGCTGTTTAGGAGAAACATTATATTTTAAGCCAAAATATTGCGCTGTTTAGGAGAAACATTATATTTTAAGCCAAAGTATTGGGCTGTTTAGGAGAAACATATATTTTAAGACAAAGTATTGCGCTTTTTAGGAGAAACATTATATTTTAAGACAAAGTATTGTGCTGTTTAGGAGAAACATTATATTTTAAGACAAAGTATTGCGCTTTTTAGGAGAAACATTATATTTTAAGACAAAGTATTGCGCTGTTTAGGAGAAACATTATATTTTAAGACAAAGTATTGTGCTGTTTAGGAGAAACATTATATTTCAAGACAAAGTATTGCGCTGTTTAGGAGAAACATTATATTTCAAGACAAAGTATTGCGCTGTTTAGGAGAAACATATATTTTAAGACAAAGTATTGCGCTACTTAGGAAAAACATTATATTTTAAGACAAAACATTGTGCTTTTTAGGAGAAACATTATATTTTAAGACAAAGTATTTCGCTGTTAATGCTACGGTCACAAATCACTAAATGCCACCGCCCGGCGTGATAACTGCCAGTTTTTGTATAAATTCGGCCGGTGGCAGCACTGCGGCCGCCCTGCAGCAGGCAACATCGGCAGGCGGCAGTTGGCATTTAGGACGCCGCTAGGTGGCAGTTACAATTTTAACAAAAAGTTAAAATTCTAACTGCCACCGCCCGATTTTTTTCAATTTTGCAAGTCGCCCTGCCACCGGCCGGGTGCATTTCGAAGTCGCGCGGTGGCTGTCAAGTGGCAGGCGGGCCGCAGCGCGATTTTTACTCGGTCTTGGTGCTTGAAGGTCTCCGAAAATCGTAACTGCCACTTTCCTTCACCCGGCCTGCCGCCGTTATGCCATTGACATGCCACCGTCCGATTTTTAAATATCTACCGGTGGCAGGGCGGAGATCGAAAGGCAGCAGGGAGGCGGCCGTTGGTATTTGAAGGTGGCAGGACGGCGATCTACGGAGTGCAGACTCGGACCCTGAATATGAATTAGGAAACATTCATCCGATACACACTATTACAGTCGTGGCGGTTGTAGTAGCTCCAAGACTTAGAGACCTTCGAATCACCGAATTAAGATGGCGACTCGGGAGAAGTCGGGAGACAACAGTTGCTGTTGACTTTCCTGCTGCTGGAAGAAGAACAGCGTGCCGAACGCTTTTAGGCGGCATTTTCACAATTCCTACTGTAGGCTTTAGCTATTTGAGAACAATATTAACTTTTGAGAGCAGTCAAGATTTTAAATTCCTCGGAAACTAGCCTGCCGCCGTCAGATTATAGGGCGGGCGCCGGGCGGTGGCAGTTAGAACGCACAATTGCCGGCCGGTGGCACGTAAAATATTGAAGGTCGCCCGGCGGTGGCAGTTTAAAGCTGACAGTGGCAGACCTGCCACCTTACTGCCACCTGACTGCTACCGGCCGACATCCTGATGACGACACGCGCACCTTGTACCTTTGAAACCGCCTGCCGCCGCGCGGGCCCCGTCAGGCGGCATAGTGGCAGTTATTTATGACCACTCGCAGCGATTCGTAAAAAAATCGCCCGGTGGCATTCGAGTTTAGGAATTCGCCGAAGTAAAAAAATCGCGCGGTGGCAGTTTCATATTTGGTGATTTGTGACCGTAGCATTAGGAAAAACATTATATTTTAAGACAAAACATTCTGCTGTTTAGGAGAAACATTATATTTTAAGACAAAGTATTGGGCTGTTTAGGAGAAACATATATTTTAAGACAAAGTATTGCGCTGTTTAGGAGAAACATATATTTTAAGACAAAGTATTGGGCTGTTTAGGAGAAACATTATATTTTAAGACAAAGTATTGGGCTGTTTAGGAGAAACATTATATTTTAAGACAAAGTATTGGGCTGTTTAGGAGAAACATATATTTTAAGCCAAAGTATTGGGCTGTTTAGGAGAAACATTATATTCTAAGACAAAGTATTGGGCTGTTTATGAAAAACATTATATTTTAAGACAAAACATTGTGCTGTTTAGGAGAAACATTATATTTTAAGACAAAGTATTGGGCTGTTTAGGAGAAACATTATATTTTAAGACAAAGTATTGGGCTGTTTAGGAGAAACATAATATTTTAAGACAAAGTATTGCGCTGTTTAGGAGAAACATTATATTTTAAGACAAAGTATTGCGCTGTTTAGGACAAACATTATATTTTAAGACAAAGTATTGGGCTGTTTAGGAGAAACATTATATTTTAAGACAAAGTATTGGGCTGTTTAGGAGAAACATTACATTTTAAGACAAAGTATTGCGCTGTATAAAAATATATGTTTCTCCTAAACAGCGCAATACTTTGGTTTGGAAGTTTCAGAATTTCCACAAGAAAACATGCTCTTTCAGATAAATATAAAAGTGAAATTTACGAAAAAAATATCTGTTAAAATACTTTGGTCCCAGTATAGACCGACCATAATTTCAACCATACTGTCTGATTCATTTTGATACCAATATCTCAAATCACTTCTCTGTCATAGACTCATGACTGAGAACATTCGAGAAAAGTGATTACGTGAATAAGTGTACGTTACCAAGTCTTTTAATATTGAGAATAAAAGTAATTAAAATTAATGAAAAAAGAATGAAAAGGAAATGAAAATGTATGATTCCTTTTAAAAGAAGAGAAAATATGATTATCAAAATTTTATTATTTTTTTCGGCTTATGTTTTGCCAAGCATTTTTTATTATGATCATCAAAAGCTGGAACCCGTTTTACTGAAATGTTATTAAGGTCTTGTTTGAGAAAGTGTTCATAAAGATGACAAATATAAAATCTCCTAGATATAAAATCGGAGCCGCGTTCTTTAGAGCGAGATTTCTTGAGATATCTTGAGATTTCTTAAGATGTTTTATGATAAAGCGTGTTTCTGAACAAGATTTTTAAGACGATCACTGGGAGCCGCCATTGCTCTATACTTCTTTCGGAACACCTCGGTAAATTCTGTAGAATCTATATGCGAGAAAATTGACCGAGTTGTTCCGAATGCTCAATGATTCATAAACCGCGGAGTTCCGAATGCTCCGTACTTCATACAAATGACGTCATCATGACGTCATTTGTATGAAGTATGGAACATTCGGAACACCTCGCTTATAATCTCGGTCTCAAAGACGCTGTATCAAAAACATCTTAAGAAATCTTAAAAAATCTCGCTCTAAAGAACGCGCCTCGGGTCTTGTTGCTGGAAAGATTCAATAAAGATGACAAATATAAAATCTCCTATAGTCCAGTCAAGATATTATGGCACATGTTTACAATTTTTACTTATGTAAACAAGGGGGAAAATGCCCCTAATTTTAAGTACAATTTTACATGTGTTGGTTAGAATCTTGCAGGTGTGAGACACCTGCAAGATTTGAACCATTACATGTAAAATTACAATTGTTTTGAGTCTGATATTTTGTTGTTTACATGCGTAAATTTTGTAAACATGTGTCATAAATATGTTGACCTGGCTGTAGTTATAAAATCGGGAAACTGAGGAAGAAAACAAAGCTCTGGTTGTGGAACTATTGGTTTTTCTACAGACATGTGAAAATATACAACAAAACTTCTTCACATTTCAACAATTTCCCAGACGGCAAGTAGTTATTCTTCATGTCACGGCGTGCAAAAATGAGAAATATAAGAAAACTCTACTAAAAAGGACATTTTGCCCAACCTTATGTTTGGTTCCTACTGCAAATCAAATCAACTCGATCAAGCACGCTTAAGTGATCGAGTAGAGATCGTTGTTCGATCGACACAGCTAGCCGGGAATAATCGGGATGTTTAGACCAGTTTATTATTATTGCAGTTAGGAAAATGGCTTAACATTTAAAAGTATTTTGCATTCTCGACAAAAATTCATTTTAAATCCTCAAAATCCAGAGAATATCAGAATGAGTATTATCTTTGGGGACAAAATCCTACGCTATCACCGTCAGCTCTTTTATTATGGTCAAACAAACTATAAACTAGAAGACCTGAAGGTCTTGAGTCGCTCCACAGGTCTGTATTTCATGTAATATCTAATCCAAGTTTTGATTAGATTGTTCAATGCTTGTGTTTCATAGAGCAAAAAGAAAGTTACAAAACTAGATTGTTCAAAATGCGTTGTTCTTGAAGCAAAGAAAGTCAAACAATATGTTTGCCATTTGAGAAAGTGTAAAATGAAATGGGAGAACATTCCAGCTTAGGATGAATTAAAACTTTACTTCTTCCAAACATATCTAAATTAACAGACCAATGATTACCTCAAAATATTTCTTATTCCTAAAAATAGAATTTGAGCTAAAATAGATTTGGGGAAATACCTTTTTTCAAAATTAATGCAAATGGCTAATCAAACCTGAATTTCTTGTAATATCAAGTCCAAGTTTTGAGATTTTTCAACACTTGTTGCTCTTAAAGCCATTACATAGTACCTACTAAGCTGAAAAGACATTCATATAAGATCTATTGGTTACCAAGCTTTGTCTTTATTAGAGTGAGTTTGGCTGTTAAAGTGATAACAAAGTCACAATAAGCAATTTTGTCTAATTTGAAAGGCATATAACTAAGAATTTTATATTCTTATCTAGCTAAGAATCTCAATAAAGCAAGATCTTAACTTCACCTACATCTTGTTTAAGTTTTGACCTGATTATTCAATATTTGCGAATGTAAAGAGTGTAAAATCGAAGTCGAAAACAGCAACTTTGTCAAATTCAAGGGCAGATAAATCATGATTTAAGATTTCTATGAAGCTGAAAATTACACCCATGCAAGATCTTATGGCCAGTAAGATAACGTGAAAGTTTCGTGATGATTGGAGGATATTTATGGTTGTTGGAGTAAAAAATAAGGTCACAAAGTAATTGGTATTTTTGCAAATTTCAAGGGCACATAAATCAAGACGTTATATTCAGATTAGGCTGAAAATTGCACTCAAACAAGATCTTATCAGCACCAACATTCTGACCAAGTTTTGTCTTGATTGATCAATATTTGTAGTGGCTAGAGTGAAAACAAAGTCAAAAACAGCCATTTTTTAATTCAAGGACAGATAACTCCAGACTTTCTGGTTCAATCAGAATTAATTGAAGGAATCTGATAGAGGACCACCTAAGGATCATTCGTAGGAAGTTTGATTGAAATCCATCCGGTAGTTTCTGATGAGAAGATTTTTAAAGAAAAGGTTGACGACCGGACGGACGGACGGACGGACGACGGACACAGCGCCATGACAATAGTATGTGGAGCTAAAAACCGTAAAATTTTAAACGTACTTATTTTGCCAATAAAGACTGAAGAAATTCTTGAAATAATAATTAATATCGTTTGGACATCGTGTTTCCTTCTAACCTTGTTTTCAATTTCCTTGATTGTCTTTATATAATGGATTTCCATCTGAGGATCTTAAATAACAAATAAACATGGTCAAATCTTGTCAATGAGACAATAAGATGATCCTCTAGAGATACCCCAGAACTCGTTGATGTAAGATTTTGTAATCAGTCATTCATTCTCGTACAGATGATATGTGACATCACGACAAAATGTGAGATAGGGTTACATATAGTTAATCTTTTCATCCTTTCTACGTCATAATTAAAATGATTGTAAACAAATATTTTCCAGAAGTATAGACTAAGATCAGCCTGCACAGACGTGCAGTCTGATCTTAGTCTACAACATATATTATAATATCAGGGGGGGACAAATGTTCAAGTGAATGGAACCCGACCGAGCGTAGCGTTCCTAGGTGGACTGGGCGCATGTCCCCGGAAAATTTTGAATTCTACGAAGCCATTTCCTGCAATCTGGGCACTTTCAGACAAAATTTTATACATGGACCTTTCTTGAAGGAAAATATGGGTGTATTATTTGGGGGCATAGAATATACTGCCACCCTTCTAAATTATTGTGGGGTCTGGCCTCCTGTCCCCTTCTTCCTACGCCAGTGTACAATGCCTGTTGTCTACTAAATTATTGCTACAAAATTTTACGATGATCATATTTTGTCATGGACCGACTGATTCATAATCGTCTGAGATGTTTTCTTCGTACACGAGGACATTTCTGTAGACGGTTTGAGTGAATGACGGTCAGCCGCTCTGCATGAATAATAGATGGACCGGAATTAAAGACGCATTACGAGGAATTATGGGATAAAAAGATGGAATGAGGCTCCGAGTGTATTGACGTCACAAACCGGAAACTGGTAATCCCGGAAACTGATAACAAGTAACAGGAAACATTTACAATGGGAAAAAAATGGAATTTCTTGTCTTCGGGCGATGCACTGGAAATATTATACGCAGATATAGAGATCGTCTTTGTTTAGAACTGGTGATCTTAAGAAATTATTTTTCTTTATAATTAAGTCTGATCGTAATGCAACCGAGCGAAACACATGGTTCTAAAGTATTGATGTAACGTAAAATGGTCGAATATACATTATACGTTGTCCTAAAAGTCGTTAAAACTTCAAACTGATTACAAACACGTGATTTTATATCATATATTGTGTCAAGTTTCCCACTATTTTTGTATAAAGTTCACGCCCGAGTAAGGCTTTAGATACATGTATAACTGCTTTTCAACAAAAACCTCCTAACTGCAGCTTAAGACAACCTACATTTTCCAGTTTTTTTTATAGATCAGAGCGGAATGATTCTGCTGTATTCATGACATGTTTACTTCTCATGCTTCTCAAGCCTAAAAGGTTTTTAGTGTTCGACCTACTTTCGGAACCAATGAAATTGTAGTATATTTTAAAATTTCGCCGCTATATTTCGCATAAACGAGACTTCCGGCTAGTTAAGGTTTACGAACTGAGAATGAAATGCAGAGCCAGAGGCGAAATTTGAAAAGTGCCAGTAATTCCTAAACTGTGTTACATTTCCATTCCAAATACAAACATAAGCATTTTGTATGGTTTAGAATTTTGAATTAATGCATACTTATGGAAATATTTGACAAAAATGTTCAAAATTACCTTCCTTGCATATGAATATAGAGTAATATAATATTTGTGAATTATTTTCTTCTTGAAGCATAATCTTGAAATCCGGCATGGTGAATCAACTTATGTGAAGTATATTTACAAGTGTGTGCAATTTGATGCATTTCGTATGGCTAGAAACTGGTGATTTCATTCTCAGTTCGTAAACCTTAATGCAACGTCTATACATAGACACGCCCCGTCTCTAACCGCTAGCGAACACTTAAATGAAGTCGGTTATGTAGATTATACGCGATATAGACATTCAATGTGCTGCGCGCATTTGAATGTTGATTTCGTGTAGAATCTACTATACAGCCTCTATCTAATACATAGTTTTGTTCATAAACATCACCTGGTCTCGAGTGCAGTATAAAGAAAGCGTGTGCAATAATTTAGTGAGTTTGTCATGACATCTTTTAAACCTTTGTAAACAAACATGACCTTTTTCTTAAATTTTCATTTAAATACATCTTCACCCATACTGAAAGCCATACAAAGGTGAAGGGCATAATTCGATTTATTTTGATAGCAAAGTTACCGCGCGTGGAAAGGTCGTTCAGTATATGAGTAAGTGTCGCAAATGACTTTCTCAATGACTTTCTCAATGATTTCTGTAAATTGTCAGACAGATTTCCAATCACCCTCAGGACTCGTTGACATCTGATTGAGAATACTTAGTTGTAATTCCTTCCTCGACCACGAGAAAGAAATCCATTAACTAAATACAATCCAGGAAATTACAAACACTCCATGAATGGTGCATAACGTCCATTATTTAACTGCGTCGTGGAACGTTTCAATGCAATGTTTGTTTGTATTGCATTCACGAAAATATCTCGATGAGATAACATAACTTCAATTCAGGGGAAAATTTAAGTATAAGAAATTAAACAGAATACAAGTGTTAGACTGAGAGGAGTGAAAAAATCGGTAATTTTAGATACAATTATACATCGTTAATCTCCTTACTGTTCCTTTTTACTTAAATAAGTCAACCTAGGTCCCAAATCGTCCTAGCGCGGCTTTGGAACAAAAGCGATTTACTGGGACGATAATAATAAAATTCGTCAACAAAGAGTCTTACGGTAGAGTACCCCTGATAAGCTTCGCGCGACGTCGGAATTATTCGGGCGAAGTCGAAAACATTCGGTGGTGGAACTTTCCGACGCCAATTGTTTACGACCGAATAGGTTCGGATTAGTGACGATGTTTTATGAATCTTAAAATGGCCATATTACGGGCATTTTACCTTAAACGAGAATGATTGCAGCTGTATTGATAACCCAAAACAACTGAAATCATTCTTGATTGATCTTGAATATATTATACTTAAACGCATATTGGCTATTAGAAAATATTAAAAATATGTGGGACCCATTCGTATTGCAGTCAATTTAGGTACCAAAATCGTCCTAGCGCGGCCTTTGAACAAAAGTGATTTACTGGGACAATAATGATAAAATTCGTCAACGAAGAGTCTCCAGGAAATGATTGTACAATCACCTCATTATCACATTGACACGAAATTGACAATGCGATCTTGTTTCCCAAGAAACGAAAATGCGCTGGGAAATGTAACTAGAAGAACTGAAGGTCTTGACTCGCTCCACAGGCCCGAATTTCTTGTAATAGATCTATACAATACAAGTTTTGACTTTTGTAATTGATTCACATATCGTCGTTGTAAATGCAAAACCTCGTGTCTCGTTTTTGGAAAATTTTAAAGGGGAGGGGAAAAAGTGAAATAACTTTTCCCAAACTGAAATGTTTTACCAGAAATTTGAACACGTTGTTCATAAATGATTTGTCAATAGGCCTAATACTGATCAGTAAAAATATCTCAAAACCTGCAAGAATTGTCTTTAACTGGGCGCACAAGTTTGTACTCTGAAAATCGCAACAATCGACATACGAGGTTTTGCATTTACACCGACGATATATTATCTAAGATAAATTGTCTCAAATCAAGATTTCTGGATTTCAATATCGTCTACATTTGTGGCGGTTAGATAAAAAATGGCGTATTTCTTACATAAATAAGCTCTATTCTTTGAGCAATTCACAACTTAAAACAAGGGAGCAGATATCTTTGGCTTATATGCTACGCAAAAAAAGTTTAGCACACTCGGCAAATGTTTTTCCCAGTTAAAAACTATTCCAAAATCCTTATAAAGAAAACACTAATGTGTTTGAAAATTCAATTTTCTGGTGCTTCCTGAAAATTTTGTTTCAAAATTCTTAAGCGTTAATTTGGTATCTAACGTTAAAGTGCACAGGGGTCAGATATCGAAAGTCAAGCAAATTTCAATGACGCGAATGTCCAGCATAAGCAGCTAGAACCGCCATACAATGTCTTCCCATGTTGCAGACAAGCTTCCTGACCACACAGAAAGGAATTTTGTCCATTCATACTGCAGATGACGCTCAATGCCATTGACGTTACAGACGTCATTATTTTCTCTAGCCTGACGTCCAACAATGTTCTTTATGTGTTCTTTTGCTGGTGATTAAGCAGTTCGGGCGTAGATCATTCTGTATGTTCCCTTGATTAAGTGGGCGGTGATTATCTCATTGAAATATCACAACGTTGTGTCGTTGTAAGACGGTCCAGTGACAGGTTGGATAATTTCATTGCAGTACCCTTGCGCCGGTTGTTTGCCATTAACTGAAATGATGTCTATTTAACTGTTTTCATCCATTCCTGCCAAAATGTGACGCTGCACTTGACGTAAAAGTCTCAATGATAACGTTATTGGTATCAAGCCTTACGCATCCTCTCCAACCACAAATCCTGCCGTCAGTTAATGACACGTAAAATGAGATTCGACCGGACATCAGTCCAATGTCTCCTGAATCAATATCGATGTGTCCATACCCACTGACACCTTGTCTGTCGATGCTTAACGTCATTGGCGTAAGATCGGAGGACCCTGATGCAAGTTGTGCGGAGCCTGTTCCGGACAGTCTGGTCACTAACGGTATACCCTGTGACGTCCTGGAGAATAGCACTAATTTTTTACCAGACAGGAATTCGAAACGTCGTCAGGACGTCGCTGTGAAACGATCCTCCATGAACGTCGTTTTACACGGTCTGCAAGATTTATGTCAGTCGTTGGTGGCTAAAGTTGCATAAACCAAGTGCCGTAGGCGCGTAATTGTGAATTCGAGCCAATTGAAATGCAAAGCGACATCTCTAACAGACATACCTGCTTGGAGCATGCAAAGAGCTCTCTGACGTCGAACTTACGTCATCATTTCTCGCCTTCCCATAATCAATTTCAAAGAACTTGTTTGGCGGGGCGCCGTGGTCTAATGGTAGGACGCGGGCTTTGGGATCGAGGGATCCTGGGTTCAAATCCCGCCGGCGCCACGGGAATTTTTCTGAGCAAAAAACTTACCCCACGTTGCTCCTCTTCACCCAGGTGTATAAATGGGTACACGGGAGAGTTGAAAGTCAAAGAGCTGTGGCTGCCGAAGGCGCCGACTGTTAACAGCCGACTTGAGACTCAGTGATCGTGAGTTAAAGTGTAAAGTCGGTTGAACACGCAAGTGAAGATAGACTTTAAGGTATAAAGTGCCTAATGAAAAACACCACTTTCTAGCCATACGAAATGTATCAAATTACACACACTTGTAAATACACTTCACATAAGTTGATTCACCGTGCCGGATTTCAAGATTATGCTTCAAGAAGAAAATAATTAACAAATATAATTTTACTCTATATTCATATGCAAGGGAGGTAATTTTGAACATTTTTGTCAAATATTTCCATAAATATGCATTAATTCAAAATTCTAAACCGTACAAAATGCTTATGTTTGTATTTGGAATGGAAATGTAACACAGTTTAGGAATTACTGGCACTTTTCAAATTTTGCCGCTGGCTCTTTTGTGCTAATTAGGCCCTTCTTACCTTAAATAAAAACTAACTTTTTTTTAGAGTAAGAAAGTAAGGTCGAAAAAGGCAATTTTCTAAATTTCAAGGGCACATAATACCAGATGAAAATTTCAGATCTACCTCAAAATTACAATCTAGCAAGATCTTATGTTCACAAACATTCTAGTTTTTTCTTGATTAGTCAAAATTTGTAGTTGATAAAGAGAAAACAAAGACAAACAGCCATTTTTTAACATTCAAGGGAAGATAACTCCAGACTTTAATGTCCAATCAGAATTCTTCGAAGGAATCTGATAGATGTTACCCAAGGATCATTCCTTGTGAGTTTGATTGAAATCCATCATGTAGTTTCTGAGAAGATTTTTAAAGAAAAGGTTGACGACCGGAAAGACGCATGCACGCAAGCATGACTGACATAGCACCATGACAAAAGCCCACTGGTTTGATTTTATTGGGGTTTTACGCAGTTTTCTAATTCTATGGTCATATCGCTGCGGCTGGAGCACATAACCGTGGGTTCCTGGTATTTCTCGCACCAGTACAACCACAATTTCCAAACTGAGCCTCCAGCTGCTCTCTCACATAGGTGATTCACACCCATTGGTGAGAGACAAATGACTTTTGTCAAATGTCAGAATGGATACTGGCCGAGCCGAGGTTCGAACTCCAGACCCCTGAATTGATAGATTCCGACGTTACCGACTGAGCTATCCGCGCTCGGCCAAAAGCCCACTGGTCACCAGGCCAGTGGAGCTAAAAATATTCCTTAATGTCATTCGAGATCTTTGGCACAGTTTAACAGCGAGAATATTTAATTCAAATCTTGCTTTAACCCTTTCCCAAAAAAGACCTGGTTTTGACGTCCCCAATAGAAAATGCTTGGGAAAACATTGCAACAAAAGAAGAAACTGCTGAAAACCAGCAAGTTTCTCCTTTTGTCTCAAGGTTTTCTGTGCCATATTTTAAACAAGTCTTATCTTTAATAACATTCATTTTGTCATTTATGGCAGTTTTTGAATCACCCTATATTTTTTTCGTTTGGTAAAGGGTTAATAGGAAGCGAATGTAAAAGACCATGGAGACACTATTGCACCAAATCCGCAGTCAACTTATGCTGATATTGGTCAGCGGAAAACGTTTCGCGCGCGCTACACAGGAGAGCTAGGTTCAATACTCTCACAGTCTTTTTGTAATGCCAACTATACATTTTTACAAAGTGATATTCACAAAAAGAGGGAAAATCCGCCAAAACACGATACCTTATAAGATTGTATTTTTAGGTCTTCTGTCGAGATGGAATTTCAAGAATGAACGTTAATGCTTTCCATAACGAGACCTTGTTTCGAATTATCTTGTAGAAAACGCTCAATGAACAACATCAAGGCAAAAGAACAAAACGCTATTGATCAGCATTATTTACCCAAATATTGCCTGTGCTATACTATACATAGAATCATGTCCATACGAACACCAACTTTGTCATCTTCATATTTCATCCAATGGAGTCAAAATATACATATACTGTTTTGAAGACTTAAATGAAGTAGTACATCGCAGACGATTTTTTTTTGTAAAATGTTGATGGACAGACAGTCGGATAGACGCCGGACATTGGCCGATCACAATACCTCACCTCGAGCACTAGGTAAGCTACCTCCTCCACTACGGATTGATTGGCTGAATGATTCAGCTTTAACCCTTTCCCAAACAAGACCTTGTTTTGACGTCCCTAATAGAAATGGATTGGGAAAACATTGAAACAAAAGAAGAAACTGCTGATAGCCAGCAGTTTCTCCTTTTGTCTCAATATTTTCTTTGCCATATTTTACCAAATTTCTACCTTAAATAACTTCAATTTTGTCATTTGAGGAAGTTTTTGAAGTGGATCACCCTAAAATTTTGTCGTTTGGGAAAGGTTTAACGCCGCTTTTAACTACTATTGTCATATCGCACAGCTGGAGCAACTTACCATGGATTCCTGGTATTCCTCTCACCAGTGCTATCACAGTACCCAAGCCTCCAGCTGCTCTACATTTGTTGGTGTTTTAGGGTGGAAAACGTTGTGGGAAATGAAGAAATTGCTTGTAATAAGCAATTTCTTCATTTTCCACATTGTTTTCCTTAGCCTCTCTTGTGAGGGAGTCAAAAGGCGTCACTGTGCAGTAATGGGTTAAAATTAATACCAAGTATATAAACATAGCGTCACACTAATATTAGAGTGTTCTTATATAGACATTTTTACACTTTTCAGAAAATCCAATTTGAAATTTCAACCTTTAAATAGAACTGATGGCAGATAGAACAACCCGTTACTGGAAATCTCTTAACCATTTTCCAAACAACAAAATTTTAGGGTTATCCACTTCAAAAACTGCCATAAATGAAAAATGTATGTTATTTAAGATGGGATTTGTGTAAAATATAGCACAGAAAATGTTTAGACAAAAGGAGAAAATGCTTTATCAGCAGTTTTTTCTTTTGTTTCAATGTTTTCCCAAGTCTTTTCTATTAAGGACGTCAAAACCAGGCCTTGTTTGGGAAAGGCAAACGGCGAAAATTTAGGTTGGTCCAATTTGAAAGCTGCTGCAGACCATAAAATGGATGTAAATAAAGATTGAATTTGAATACAATGTAGCATAGAAAATATTGAGGCTAAAGGAAAAAAATGCTGATTATCAGCATTTTCTTCTTTTGCCTCAATGTTTTCCAAAGCCTTCCTGATTAGGGACGTCAAAACCAGGTCTTGTTTGGGAAAGGGTTAAACCAGATTTCATTTCACCAATCTGTAAGAACCATCAAAAGAACACTTCGAGACGATTAAAACAGTTCCAAAATGTCAATTTTCACAAAAATCAGTTACACCAGTCTAATACCAACCCTTTCCGAAACAGCAAACATTTGAACTTGAAAATTGCGACAGATGGCAAAGTTGAAGTTGATGACGGGACTTGCATACAAAATATAGATCAGGAAATATTGAGGCAAAAGGAGAAAATGCTGATAATCAGCATTTTCTTCTTATTGCCTCAACATTTTCCCATGCAAATTTCCTCAAGGACATCAAAACCTGAGGCACGTTCTTTAGAACAAGATTTTTTAAGATTTCTGAAGATGTTTTAGATAAAGTGTTTTTAAAACCTAGATTCTGACTGAGGTGTTCCAAATGCTCCATACTTCATACAAATGATGTCATAATGACGTAATTTGTATGAATTGAAGTATGGAGCAATACCATGGTACCATAGAGCATTTGAAACAACTCTGCCGATTCTGTCGATTGTTTCAACAGTTCCACACTAAGCACAGGGTAATGGCGCCTTCCATTGAGCTTTTTAAAAATCTTGCCCTAAAAAAAGCTTTATCCTAAAACATCGTAAGAAATCTCAAGATATCTCAAGAAATCTCGGTCTAAAGAATGCACCTCAGGTCTTGTTTGTGAAAGGGTTTGCCCTTTCCCAAACAAGACCTGGTTTTGACGTCCCTAACAGAAAAAGCTCGGGAAAACATTGAGACAAAAGAAGAAAATGCTGATAATCAGCATTTTCTCCTTTTGCCTCAATATTTTCTGGGCTAAATTTTCTACAAATTCTGTTCTATTGGTGTACATTTTGTCGCCTGCAGCAGCTTTTGAATTAGATCGGTCTTAAATTTTGCTGTTTGTGAAAGGTTAAAGGCAACAGATTATTTTGAAGGCTGTTACACGGTTCAGTCCAGATCTATTCCTCTAGCACACCCAGTATATTAACACCAGACATTCCTAGGTTGACTCGTCTGAAAAAATAAAACATGAAAACACTCGGTTAAAAGTTTATGTTAAGGTATCGAGATTCATGAAACGTCGGAATTAAACAGGGGATGTCGAAAAAATTTGGCGGTGGAACTTACTAACACAGAATGTTTATGCCTGTGCTTAAGTAGGATTGGATACATAACGATGTCGTTCGAAAAAATCCGATGTTTTATAAATCTCAAAATGGCCATATTACTGGTATTCTTCCATGAAAGTTTTAGTTTAAAAGGACCCATGCTAGGTTCTCGAAGGTAAAACACATATTCAAGTAATATTTTATGAAATGGTCAACCTGCATAGTTAGATTAATTCTATCCAAGAACATTTCAAATGAATTTAATCTAGTCCTTCTAGATCAAGTCTGTATATAATTGACTGACCCACCATTTATATTTAAAGTAACATTTATGAGAAACTGGACCTTGATAGATGGTGAAAAATTTTCTATCATCGATTAAATTCCTTTCTTTTTGGCTCTTTTAGCTTTTAGCTTCAACTGTTCGTCATCATGAATGTAAAATAACCTTATCCCAAACAGCAAAATTTTAAGGTGGTCCAGTTTGGAAACTGCTGCAGATGACAAAATGAATTCAAATAATGAGAGAATTTGTGTATCATAAAGCAGAGAAAATATTGAGACAAAAGGAGAAAATGCTGATCATCAGCATTTTCTTCTTTTGTCTCAATACTTTCCCGAAGCCTTTTCTAAAAGGAACATCAAAACCAAGTCCCAGTTTCTCGAAAACTTAAGTACGTTCTCAGACTCAAATCTGAGCACCATACTCAAATAACACGAAATCCATGTTAACTTCAATGGAATACCATTCAACTGTGGAGAGTACTCCATTGAAGTTGAGCATGTACTCATGAGTATGTACATAAGTTTTTTTCCGAGAAACCAGGGCCAGGTCTTGTTTGGGAAAGGGATAGATAAGTTCATACAATTACCTACCCTAACATGCCTCTTCCTTGTGTTTTTACATGGTACAGAAAGAACAGTATGGCGTGGAATAAGTTGTTTCTACCCTGCAATGATAACACAAACCAGAGATACAGACAAAACAGGGTGAAGACATTCTAAATTTGTTATTTCAAATCCAAACCCTATGTTGTGGGTACTCATTTGAATTGTCTCAACGAGACAATTCTAATGAGTACCCACAAAATAGTGTTTGACAATAATTGAAATGTCACATGGTACAGAAAGAACAGTATAGCATGGAACAAGTTGTTTCTACCCTGCAATGATAACACAAACCAGAGATACAGATAAAACAGGGTGAAAACATTCTAAATTTGTTATTTCAAATCCAAACCCTATGTTGTGGGTACTCATTTGAATTGTCTCAACGAGACAATTCTAATGAGTACCCACAACTTAGGGTTTGACAATAAATGATATATTGCATGTTACAGAAAGAATAGTATGGCATGGAATAAGTTGTTTCTACCCTGTAGTGACCACACGAATCTCATAATCATAGAAAAGGTCACATTGACAGACATGTAATAAATAGCGAGGACATCACAATAGCTCACTTTGAAAATTAAAACACAAAGTCTTATACAAAACATAGACAGTTATAAAACATGAATGCCCCTGAAATGGCTATATTTCTGTTTTTGTTTTAAGGGTTTATAAGGGTAAACAAATGGCCTTAAGGAAAGTCATATTGCATGGCACAGATAGACATCATTGAACGTTAAATATCATATTTCAGCTTTGTATGTCAAATACTTTTGACAAAAGGCAATGTTAATTTTTTGGACAGACTGACAGATTGACAGACAGACAGACAGACACATGTAAGACAATATGCCCGTAATCTTTCTTTCTATACAAGGGCATAAAACCTTACAAAAAGAAAGTTACGCACTGCTCTTCTGGTGACAACTTTATTTTTGAGTGGGTTAAATGTTTACTGGCATGTCCTTAACCCTGTGCAAAACAAGACCTGGCCCGGCTTCTCAAAAGAAAACTTAAGTACATACTCATGGGTACATGCTCAAATTCAATGGAATACTCTCCAACGTTGAAGGGTATTCGATTGAAAAGCATGTGGATTTTGTGTGATTTGAGCATGGTGCTCAGATTTGAGCATGAGAACGTATGTTAAGTATTTTTGAGAAACCAGGGCCTGGTTTTGATGTCCCTAGTAGAATACATTTGGGACAAAATTGAGGCAAGAGAAGAAAATGCTGTTAACCAGCATTTTCTTCTTTTGCATCAATATTCTCTGTGCTTTATTGCACACACATTTTATCATTATCAGCATGCATTTTGGTATCTGTAGCAGCTTCCAAATTGAAACAGTGTAACCTATTGCTGTTTGAAAATAGGCAAAAATTCTGTCCAATCTGGCAGGCAGTATCCCTTTCTCAAACAAGACCTGGTTTTGACGTCCCTAATTGAATAGGCTTGTGAAAACATTGAGGCAAAAGAAGAAACTGCTGATAACCAGCAGTTTCTCCTTTTGTCTCAATATTTTCTGTGCTATATTGTACACAAATCCCTTCCTTTTTAACATCAATTTTGTGGTCTACAGCAGCTTTCAAATTGGACTACCATAATTTTTTGTCGTTAGGGAAAGGGGTATAGAATAAGACCAGTCTGCAGTTACAGGTCTGCTAGTTATATTTCATTGATTGATTGGAGTTTAAGCTTTTACCAAACAGCAAAATTTTGGGCTGTTCCAAATTTGAAAGGCGGTGCAGATGACAATTTCAAGTTGATGAAATTCTAAAATTCTTTTAATTATGTGTTAGATAACATTGTGGAAAATGAAGAAATTGCTTGGCATAAGCAATTTCTTCATTTTCCACAATGTTTTCCAAAGCATTTCTTGTGGGGAGTCAAAAGGCATCACTGAGAAGTAATGGGTTAACACCTCTTTCAACTGCTATGGTTATATTATGGTGGCTGGAGCACCTAGCCTTGGATATCTGGTATTTCTCTCACCAGTACTACCATGATATTGAAACCGAGCCTCCAGCTGCTCTCTCACATAGATGATTCACACCCATTGGTAAGAGACCAATGAGTTTTTGTCAAATGTCAGAATGAGCACTGGCCGAGCCGAAGTTCAATCTCCCAACCCATGGATTGACAGACTAAAACATTACCAAGGCTTGGCATGTAATTAATTTTTTAACCCATTCCCATAAAGGGATGCCTTTTGATGCTCTTCAAGACAAGGGCTTTGAAAAACATTAAGGAAAATGAAGAAATTGATTGTGATAAGCAATGACTCCATTTTCAACAATGTTTTCTACCAAGAAAGACCAAGAGATATAGATTTAGACCAGTCTAAATTTTAGCTGTTTGGTTATTGGTTAATTTTGTGTGTATACATACCGTAGGAAAGTAATGTAGTGTATTTCTGATGATAACTTGGTAATGTGGAGGGTTCATTGTGGACTGGTATATCAATAGATTGTTGTGTGTATACATACCGTAGGAAAGTTATGTACTGTATTTCTGATGACAACTTGGTAATGTGGAGGGATCATTGTGGACTGGTATATCAATAGATTGTTGTGTGTATACATACCATAGGAAAGTAATGTAGTGTATTTCTAATGACAACTTGGTAATGTGGTAGGTTCATTGTGGACTGGTATATCAATAGATTGTTGTGTGTATACATACTGTAGGAAAGTTATGTACTGTATTTCTGATGACAACTTGGTAATGTGGAGGGTTCATTGTGGACTGGTATATCAATAGATTGTTGTGTGTATACATACCGTAGGAAAGTAATGTACTGTATTTCTGATAACTTGGTAATGTGGAGGGTTCATTGTGGACTGGTATATCAATAGATTGTTGTGTGTATACATACTGTAGGAAAGTTATGTACTGTATTTCTGATGACAACTTGGTAATGTGGTAGGTTCATTGTGGACTGGTATATCAATAGATTGTTGTGTGTATACATACCGTAGGAAAGTAATGTAGTGTATTTCTGATGACAACTTGGTAATGTGGTAGGTTCATTGTGGACTGGTATATCAATAGATTGTTGTGTGTATACATACCGTAGGAAAGTTATGTACTGTATTTCTGATGATAACTTGGTAATGTGGTGGGTTCATTGTGGACTGGTATATCAATAGATTGTTGTGTGTATACATACCGTAGGAAAGTAATGTAGTGTATTTCTGATGACAACTTGGTAATGTGGTAGGTTCATTGTGGACTGGTATATCAATAGATTGTTGTGTGTATACATACTGTAGGAAAGTTATGTAGTGTATTTCTGATGACAACTTGGTAATGTGGAGGGTTCATTGTGGACTGGTATATCAATAGATTGTTGCGTGTATACATACTGTAGGAAAGTTATGTACTGTATTTCTGATGACAACTTGGTAATGTGGTGGGTTCAATGTGGACTGGTATATCAATAGATTGTTGTGTGTATACATACTGTAGGAAAGTTATGTACTGTATTTCTAATGACAACTTGGTAATGTGGAGGGATCATTGTGGACTGGTATATCAATAGATTGTCATGTGTATACATACTGTAGGAAAGTTATGTACTGTATTTCTGATGACAACTTGGTAATGTGGTGGGTTCATTGTGGACTGGTATATCAATAGATTGTTGTGTGTATACATACCGTAGGAAAGTTATGTAGTGTATTTCTGATGACAACTTGGTAATGTGGAGGGTTCATTGTGGACTGGTATATCAATAGATTGTTGTGTGTATACATACTGTAGGAAAGTTATGTAGTGTATTTCTGATGACAACTTGGTAATGTGGAGGGTCCATTGTGGACTGGTATATCAATAGATTGTTGTGTGTATACATACTGTAGGAAAGTTATGTAGTGTATTTCTGATGACAACTTGGTAATGTGGTGGGTTCATTGTGGACTGGTATATCAATAGATTATTGTGTGTATACATACCGTAGGAAAGTTATGTAGTGTATTTCTGATGACAACTTGGTAATGTGGAGGGTTCAATGTGGACTGGTATATCAATAGATTGTTGTGTGTATACATACCATAGGAAAGTTATGTACTGTATTTCTGATGACAACTTGATAATGTGGAGGGTTCATTATGGACTGGTATATCAATAGATTGTTGTGTGTATACATACCATAGGAAAGTTATGTAGTGTATTTCTGATGACAACTTGATAATGTGGTGGGTTCATTGTGGACTGGTATATCAATAGATTATTGTGTGTATACATACCGTAGGAAAGTTATGTAGTGTATTTCTGATGACAACTTGGTAATGTGGTGGGTTCATTGTGGACTTGTATATCAATAGATTGTTGTGTGTATAATAATGTTGGAAAGTTATGTAGTGTATTTCTGATGACAACTTGGTAATGTGGTGGGTTCATTGTGGACTGGTATAGCAATAGATTGTTGCGTGTATACATACGGTAGGAAAGTTATGTAGTGTATTTCTGATGACAACTTGGTAATGTGGTGGGTTGATTGTGGACTGGTATATCAATAGATTGTCATGTGTATACATACCATAGGAAAGTTATGTAGCGTATTTCTGATGACAACTTGGTAATGTGGAGGGTTCATTGTGGACTGGTATATCAATAGATTGTTGTGTGTATACATACTGTAGGAAAGTTATGTACTGTATTTCTGATGACAACTTGGTAATGTGGAGGGTTCATTGTGGACTGGTATATCAATAGATTGTTGTGTGTATACATACTGTAGGAAAGTTATGTAGTGTATTTCTGATGACAACTTGGTAATGTGGTAGGTTCATTGTGGACTGGTATATCAATAGATTGTTGTGTGTATACATACTGTAGGAAAGTTATGTACTGTATTTCTGATGACAACTTGATAATGTGGTGGGTTCATTGTGGACTGGTATATCAATAGATTGTCATGTGTATACATACCATAGGAAAGTTATGTAGCGTATTTCTGATGACAACTTGATAATGTGGAAGGTTGATTGTGGACTGGTATATCAATAGATTGTGTGTATACGAGGGACGGTCGGAAAGTAGTTGGACTTTTGACTAGTTCTCTAAAACCATTTAACTTTTTAACAAAATTCTTTCTACGCTGTTTAAACAAATTGTCCATCTGTGTCTATGCATTCTTGCCATGTTAGTAGGAGCTTTACTTTTCCCACTATCAACCATGACGTAGACCCACTGTATTAGGTACTGTGTAACCACCGGTATCAAAGGCGCCCTGGTCTCAAATTTCTTCCTAGCAAGCATTTTCATCAGTTCTAGACACAAATAAAAGTCATATGGGGTAGGGTCTGGGCTATAAGAAGAGTAAAACAACTTTTGTCATGGGTAGTAGTTGATAATCTCCACTGTAGATGTGGTGGTATGGGAGCGTGCGTAATCGTGAAGTAGAAAACATTTTTCTTTGCTAATCTGGGACGCGTTTACTTCAGCATTTATTCTTTGTTTTTTTATGAGTTACTTCAGAATTGTACTTGGCTATGACAGTTTTTACCATTTAACATGAAATGACTTACTATCAATCCTCGTGAATCCACAAAAGCAACAAACATGACTACCAGCCGAAGGTAACATCTTAATCTTTTCATGGGTGGGGAACCAGCTCGTTTTCATGGCTGCTTTGACTGAGTTTTTATCCCAAGTTCGGAATTATTAACCCACATTAAATCTTCAGTGATAATGTAGTTCAAAAACTTAACTTCTTCGCGATTAAAATGACTAGAATGTTCGTTTGTTTTGGTTACCCTTGTTGTTCCTCTAACAAATTGCCTATGATACAGTAAACCCCTATCACATATAAGTGGACAGAATATTGTATACATACAACTATCTTTGAAAATAAACTGACCACATTATTGGCAAATGGATGTAGATTCCGCCAATATATACCGTATAGCACTTTATTTCTGCGGGGTCCAAATTCTGCGGTTTTTCCAGAAATCAGGCGGGTTAAATTTCTGCGGAACATATTTCTGCGGTCTCTCGTTTTGCAAAATCGAAGATTTTATTTCTGCGCTATCAAATCAATTTTAGTCAGTATCAGACATAGTTTTAAAGGCGATCGTTAGGATAAAGGGATAATCCCACTCATAAAGTATGGTAAACAATGCCGTATACAGATAGGTGTGAAAATAAACACGTGTAAAACTGTTACCAATCAGTCAAACTTGTTAAATCATTGTTTATTGATGAACTAAAATGTATTATTTACACCTAAGTTAAAGCCGTAGTTACACCATTTTTTAAAAGGAAAACACTCCATTGTCATGATATTGTTCTTTCTGTCGGGTGGTAACAGTTAAACTTTTCCATGTACTGACTAAAATACAGGATGACAACAACGTCTACATTCAGGATTAATATTCTGCGGATTTTATTTCTGCGGTGCCGTCCACGACCGCAGAAATAGCAGAAATAAAGTCCCCGCAGAAATAAAGTGCTATACGGTAATGTGTTTATACAGTTGCAAATGGAGACAAAGCAGCACGAAAAGTCCAATTACTTTCCAACCGTCCCTCGTACATACCGTAGGAAAGTTATGTAGTGTATTTCTGATGACAACTTGGTAATGTGGAGGGTTCATTGTGGACTGGTATATCAATAGATTGTTGTGTGTATACATACTGTAGGAAAGTTATGTAGTGTATTTCTGATGACAACTTGGTAATGTGCAGGGTTCATTGTGGACTGGTATATCAATAGATTGTTGTGTGTATACATACCATAGGAAAGTTATGTAGAGTATTTCTGATGACAACTTGGTAATGTGGAGGGTTCATTGTGGACTGGTATATCAATAGATTGTTGTGTGTATACATACTGTAGGAAAGTTATGTACTGTATTTCTGATGACAACTTGGTAATGTGGAGGGTACATTGTAGACTGGTATATCAATAGATTGTTGTGTGTATACATACCATAGGAAAGTTATGTAGTGTATTTCTGATGACAACTTGGTAATGTGGAGGGTACATTGTAGACTGGTATATCAATAGATTGTTGTGTGTATACATACCATAGGAAAGTTATGTAGTGTATTTCTGATGACAACTTGATAATGTGGTGGGTTCATTGTGGACTGGTATATCAATAGATTGTTGTGTGTATACATACCATAGGAAAGTTATATAGTGTATTTCTGATGACAACTTGGTAATGTGCAGGGTTCATTGTGGACTGGTATATCAATAGATTGTTGTGTGTATACATACTGTTGGAAAGTTATGTAGTGTATTTCTGATGACAACTTGGTAATGTGGTGGGTTGATTGTGGACTGGTATATCAATAGATTGTTGTGTGTATACATACTGTTGGAAAGTTATGTAGTGTATTTCTGATGACAACTTGATAATGTGGAGGGTTCATTGTGGACTGGTATATCAATAGATTGTTGTGTGTATACATACTGTAGGAAAGTTATGTACTGTATTTCTGATGACAACTTGGTAATGTGGTGGGTTCATTGTGGATTGGTATATCAATAGATTGTTGTGTGTATACATACTGTAGGAAAGTTATGTAGTGTATTTCTGATGACAACTTGGTAATGTGGTAGGTTCATTGTGGACTGGTATATCAATAGATTGTTGTGTGTATACATACTGTAGGAAAGTTATGTAGTGTATTTCTGATGACAACTTGGTAATGTGGTGGGTTCATTGTGGACTGGTATATCAATAGATTGTCATGTGTATACATACCATAGGAAAGTTATGTACTGTATTTCTGATGACAACTTGATAATGTGGAGGGTTCAATGTGGACTGGTATATCAATAGATTGTTGTGTGTATACATACCGTAGGAAAGTTATGTAGTGTATTTCTGATGACAACTTGGTAATGTGGAGGGTTCATTGTGGACTGGTATATCAATAGATTGTTGTGTGTATACATACTGTAGGAAAGTTATGTAGTGTATTTCTGATGACAACTTGGTAATGTGGAGGGTTCATTGTGGACTGGTATATCAATAGATTGTTGTGTGTATACATACCGTAGGAAAGTTATGTAGTGTATTTCTGATGACAACTTGGTAATGTGGAGGGTTCATTGTGGACTGGTATATCAATAGATTGTCATGTGTATACATACTGTAGGAAAGTTATGTACTGTATTTCTGATGACAACTTGGTAATGTGGAGGGTTCATTGTGGACTGGTATATCAATAGATTGTTGTGTGTATACATACCGTAGGAAAGTTATGTAGTGTATTTCTGATGACAACTTGGTAATGTGGAGGGTTCATTGTGGACTGGTATATCAATAGATTGTCATGTGTATACATACTGTAGGAAAGTTATGTACTGTATTTCTGATGACAACTTGGTAATGTGGAGGGTTCATTGTGGACTGGTATATCAATAGATTGTCATGTGTATACATACTGTAGGAAAGTTATGTACTGTATTTCTGATGACAACTTGGTAATGTGGAGGGTTCATTGTGGACTGGTATATCAATAGATTGTTGTGTGTATACATACCATAGGAAAGTTATGTAGTGTATTTCTGATGACAACTTGGTAATGTGGTGGGTCCATTGTGGACTGGTATATCAATAGATTGTTGTGTGTATACATACCGTAGGAAAGTTATGTACTGTATTTCTGATGACAACTTGGTAATGTGGAGGGTTCATTGTGGACTGGTATATCAATAGATTGTTGTGTGTATACATACTGTAGGAAAGTTATGTAGTGTATTTCTGATGACAACTTGGTAATGTGGAGGGTTCATTGTGGACTGGTATATCAATAGATTGTCATGTGTATACATACCATAGGAAAGTTATGTACTGTATTTCTGATGACAACTTGGTAATGTGGAGGGTTCATTGTAGACTGGTATATCAATAGATTGTCATGTGTATACATACCGTAGGAAAGTTATGTAGTGTATTTCTGATGACAACTTGGTAATGTGGAGGGTTCATTATGGACTGGTATATCAATAGATTGTTGTGTGTATACATACCATAGGAAAGTTATGTAGTGTATTTCTGATGACAACTTGGTAATGTGGAGGGTTCATTGTGGACTGGTATATCAATAGATTGTTGTGTGTATACATACCATAGGAAAGTTATGTAGTGTATTTCTGATGACAACTTGGTAATGTGGAGGGTTCATTGTGGACTGGTATATCAATAGATTGTTGTGTGTATACATACCGTAGGAAAGTTATGTAGTGTATTTCTGATGACAACTTGGTAATGTGCAGGGTTCATTGTGGACTGGTATATCAATAGATTGTTGTGTGTATACATACCGTAGGAAAGTTATGTAGTGTATTTCTGATGACAACTTGGTAATGTGGAGGGTTCATTGTGGACTGGTATATCAATAGATTGTTGTGTGTATACATACTGTAGGAAAGTTATGTAGTGTATTTCTGATGACAACTTGGTAATGTGGAGGGTTCATTGTGGACTGGTATATCAATAGATTGTTGTGTGTATACATACTGTAGGAAAGTTATGTAGTGTATTTCTGATGACAACTTGGTAATGTGGAGGGTTCATTGTGGACTGGTATATCAATAGATTGTTGTGTGTATACATACCGTAGGAAAGTTATGTAGTGTATTTCTGATGACAACTTGATAATGTGGAGGGTTCATTGTGGACTGGTATATCAATAGATTGTTGTGTGTATACATACCGTAGGAAAGTTATGTAGTGTATTTCTGATGACAACTTGGTAATGTGGTAGGTTCATTGTGGACTGGTATATCAATAGATTGTTGTGTGTATACATACTGTAGGAAAGTTATGTACTGTATTTCTGATGACAACTTGATAATGTGGTGGGTTCATTATGGACTGGTATATCAATAGATTGTTGTGTGTATACATACCGTAGGAAAGTTATGTACTGTATTTCTGATGACAACTTGATAATGTGGTGGGTTCATTATGGACTGGTATATCAATAGATTGTTGTGTGTATACATACTGTAGGAAAGTTATGTACTGTATTTCTGATGACAACTTGGTAATGTGGAGGGTTCAATGTGGACTGGTATATCAATAGATTGTTGTGCGTATACATACCGTAGGAAAGTTATGTACTGTATTTCTGATGACAACTTGATAATGTGGTGGGTTCATTATGGACTGGTATATCAATAGATTGTTGTGTGTATACATACCGTAGGAAAGTTATTTAGTGTATTTCTGATGACAACTTGGTAATGTGGAGGGTTCAATGTGGACTGGTATATCAATAGATTGTTGTGTATACATACCGTAGGAAAGTTATGTACTGTATTTCTGATGACAACTTGATAATGTGGTGGGTTCATTATGGACTGGTATATCAATAGATTGTTGTGTGTATACATACCGTAGGAAAGTTATGTAGTGTATTTCTGATGACAACTTGGTAATGTGGAGGGTTCATTGTGGACTGGTATATCAATAGATTGTTGTATACATACCGTAGGAAGTTATGTAGTGTATTTCTGATGACAACTTGGTAATGTGGAGGGTTCATTGTGGACTGGTATATCAATAGATTGTCATGTGTATACATACTGTAGGAAAGTTATGTACTGTATTTCTGATGACAACTTGGTAATGTGGTGGGTTCATTGTGGACTGGTATATCAATAGATTGTTGTGTGTATACATACTGTAGGAAAGTTATGTACTGTATTTCTGATGACAACTTGGTAATGTGGAGGGTACATTGTGGACTGGTATATCAATAGATTGTTGTGTGTATACATACTGTAGGAAAGTTATGTAGTGTATTTCTGATGACAACTTGGTAATGTGGAGGGTTCATTGTGGACTGGTATATCAATAGATTGTTGTATGTATACATACCATAGGAAAGTTATGTAGTGTATTTCTGATGACAACTTGGTAATGTGGAGGGTTCATTGTGGACTGGTATATCAATAGATTGTTGTGTGTATACATACCGTAGGAAAGTTATGTAGTGTATTTCTGATGACAACTTGGTAATGTGGAGGGTTCATTGTGGACTGGTATATCAATAGATTGTCCTCCTTTTCTAAATCTGTGAACAAAAATAAAACTTACAATGATTGTCCATGGACCATGCCAGGGAAACGGGACACAAAAATTGGAGAAAATCTTCAATAATTCTCAACAGCGCCTTATAAACAAGAGGACCATGATAGTCCTTAATCGCTCACCTGACCCTCCATAGCATGAAAATGTTGTCAACTTTAAGAGCACATAATTAAAGATGCAGGATTATGATCAAACTGAAAATTGCATTCCTGATCTGACCGCTCTTAAAGGATCAATGTTTCCGACATTAACAGTGAAAACAAAATAGAAGAAAGCAGCAATTTTGTCAGAGTCAAGGGCACACAACTCAAAACTTAGGTTCTGATCAAGCGGAAAATTATTCTCATAAAAGTTCTTATAGTCATCAACATTATGTCAAAGTTTTCTATTGATTGGTCAATATTTGTGGCTGTTAAAGAAAAAATAAAGTTGAAAACAATTTTGTCACAGTCAAGGGCACACAACTCTGGTTTTTATTGTCCGATCA
Source organism: Fragum sueziense (assembly GCA_963680895.1). Classification (NCBI taxonomy): domain Eukaryota; kingdom Metazoa; phylum Mollusca; class Bivalvia; order Cardiida; family Cardiidae; genus Fragum; species Fragum sueziense. The sequence goes on from OY804604.1 coordinate 50,445,863, forward strand.
AAGTGAAAAATTAAAACATTTAAGATCTTATGGTCACCAACATTGTGACCGAATTGTGTCTTGATTGGTCGATATTTGTCTTTGTTAGAGTGAAAATAAAGTAGAAAACCGTAATTTTATGAAATTCAATGGCCAACAACTCTGGCTTCTCTTGTCCAATCAAGCTGAAAATTTAACTAATGCAGGAGTTTATGGCCATCAACATTGTGGCCAAGTTTTGTATTGTTAGGTAAATAAATGTAGATGCTACACTGTAAATAAAGTGGAAAACAGCAATTTTGTCAAATTCAAGGGCACATAACTCCTGACTTCCAGCTCCGATTACACAGAAACTCAAACTCATCCAAGATCTTATAGTAACCAACGTTGTGGCCAAGTTTTGTCTTGATTAGTCAATAAATGTAGATGATACAGTGTAAACAAAGTAAAAAACTGCAATTTTGTCAAATTCAAGGGCAGATAACTCCAGGCTTCCTGCTCCGATCACACTGAAAATCAAACTCATCCAAGATCTTATGGTTACCAATATTGTGGCCAAGTTTTGTCTTGATTGGTCAATATTTGTAGATACTAGAGTGGTAACAAAGTCAAAACTAGCCATTTTTGACATTCAAGGACACATAACTCAGACTTCCTAGTCCGATCTGACCCAAAATCTAACTCACCCGAGAACTTATGGTCATACATTTTTTGACCAAGTTTGGTAACGATTGGTCAATATTTGTGGGTGCTAGAGTGGTAACACCAAAATGTAGACAGATGGACAGACAGACGCTGACGGACAAAAAGCGACCACAATAGCTCACCTTCGCGCTCAGGTGAGCTAAAAAACAATAATTTTGTCAAATTCAATGGTACATAACTCTAGTTTATTTCTGGTCCGATCATGATATTTTGGGCATCAAGCTTGTGGCAAAGTTTTGTCTTGATTAGTCAATATCTGTGTGTTTAGGTGTCCACCCCTAATGAGATTCAAGTGACATAAGAATTATTCGGGCAACATCGTAAATATTTGGTAGTGGAACATTCCACCATCGACTGTTTACATCACCCGAATAGGTTTCGATACATAATGTATGTTTAAACAGCATTGCACGAAAAATTCAGACGTCAGGTGAACCTCATAAGGATTGACCTACCTTAACCCTTTCGATGCCCCGGGACGGGTATACCCGTCCTGCGAAAAAAGTGTCAGCGTGCCCCGGGACGGGTATACCCGTATTTCGTCAAATAGGTTTTTGAAAAAAAAACAAACAAACTAGAAGACCTGAAGGTCTTGAGTCGCTCCACAGGCCTGAATTTCATGTAATATTTAATCCAAGTTTTTATTAGATTGTTCAATGCTTGTGTTTCATAGAGCAAAAAGAAAGTTACAAAACTAGATTGTTCAAAATGTGTGTGTGTGGTTCTTGAAGCAAAGAAAGTAAAACTATAATTATGTTTGCCATTTGAGAAAGGGTAAAAGGCAATTGGAGAACATTCCAGCTAAGGATGATACTAGCAATTAAAATTTTACTTCTTCCAAACAGATCTAAATTAACAGAGCATTAATTACTCCAAAATATTTCATATTTCTAAAAATAAATGTTGAGCTAAAAATAAATTTTGAGATAAAAATAGATGTTGGGAAATACCCTATTCCAAAATTAATGCAAATGGCAAACCTGAATTTATTGTAATATCAATAAAGTCCAAGTTTTGATTAGATTTTTCAATACTTGTTGCTCTAAATAAATAGAAATAAATAGTAAATAGAAAGCTGAAAATACATTCATATAAGATCTATTGATTACCAAGCTTTGTCTTTGTTAGAGCGAGTTTGGCTGTTAGAGTGTAAACAAAGTCACAGTTACCAATTTTGTCAAATTGAAAGGCATATAACTGAGGATTTCATATTCCTATCTAGCTAAGAATCACACTAAAGCAAGATCTTAACTTCACCTACATCTTGTTTAAGTTTTGACACGATTGTTCAATATTTGTGGATGTAAAGAGTGTAAAATCAAAGTCGAAAACAGCAATTTGGTCAAATTCTAGGGCAGATAAATCATGACTTAAGATTCCTGTGAAGCTGAAAATTATACCCATGCAAGATCTTATGGCCAGCAAGATTACATGAAAGTTTCATGTTGATTGGTGGATATTTATGGTTGTTTGAGTAAAAATAAGGTCAAAAATGGTAATTTTGCCGATTTCAAGGGCACATAACTCAAGACCCAATATTCAGATCAAGCTGAAAATTGCATTAAAGCAAGATCTTATTAGCAACAACATTCTGACCAAGTTTTGTCTTGATTGATCAATATTTGTAGTGGCTAGAGTGAAAACAAAGTCAAAACAGCCATTTTTTAATTAAAGGGCAGATAACTCCAGACTTTCTGTTTCAATCAGAATTAATTGAAGGAATCTGATAGAGGACCACCTAAGGATCATTCCTGTGAAGTTTGATTGATATCCATCCAGTAGTTTCTGAGAAGATTTTTAAAGAAAAAGTTGACGACCGGACGGACGGACGGACTGACGCACGACGGACACAGCGCCATGACAATAGCCCGCTGGCCTGAAGGCCAGTGGAGCTAAAAATCTGAAATTGAGACTAAAATGGTGGATTAAAAGATTGAAAACAAAACTTTGGTAAGTTTTATATGGTTTTCATAAAGAATTGTATAATATTTCAAGCTGATTTTTAAAGAAAATACCATTTTTTTCAAATTTCCTAGAAATGGCCTGGCAAATACGGAGCCATTTTGAAATAAATCTCTGGCAGCGAAGGGGTTAATCCTCTCCCAAACAAGACCTGGTATTGACGTCCTTAAAATAACAGTCTTGGGAAAACATTGAAACAAAAGAAGAAACTGCTGATAACCAGCAGTTTCTCCTTTTGTCTCAACATTTCCTTGGGATATTGTACATAAATCCTCTTCCTATCACCAGCTATTTAGTCGTCTGCAGCAGTTTTCAAATTGTACCTACCTAGAATTTTGTCGATTGGGAAAGGGTGAAGAAAGGAATAGACTTTTTGTGAAGTAAAAGTAAGTGAGTAAAGGTGATTATAGTCTCAAATTTATGAACTAGTTCTTATTCAAACTTTCACACTTAACTTCACCATCAAGTAAGCTGTTTTCAGTCGGCACTTCTGGCAGTCAAAGGACTTCAGCTTTGAACTCATTACTCTTCCTTTTACCAACTCATACAATTTGCTGGGTGAAGAGGAGCAACGTGGGGCAATTCTTTTGCTTAGAAAAATTCCTGTGGCACCAGCAGGATTTGAACCCAAGACCTCTCAATCCCGAAGCCTGCATCATACCACTCGACCACAGTGCTCCACTAAAAAGGGAATGTTTTATCAATGCTGCTTGAAAAATTCTGACGTCGGGTGAATCTCATTAGGGGTGAAATACCTTAACCTTTTCCCAAACAAGACCTGGTTTTGACGTCCATAGTAGAAAAGGTTTGGGTTTGGTTTATTGGGGTTTTACGCCGTTTTCAACAACTAGGGTCATATCGTGGCTGGAGCACCTAACCATGGATTCCTGTCGTTTCTCATACCAGTACTACAACAACACCCTTACCGAGCCTCCAGCTGCTCCCCCACATAGGTTCACGATATCAAACCATGGATGGGTGACATTTTTGTCAGTAAGGGTATTTGCCGCGGCCGGGTATCAAACCCGGGACCTCTCGTATGAGAGGCAGATGCGCTACCAACTGCACCATGGCCGTGGCCCAGGAAAGGCTTGGGAAAACATTGAGACAAAAGAAGAAATTGCTGATAATCTGTGCTATATTTTACACAAATTCAATGGTTTTCAATCTTTATTTTGTTGTCTTCAGCTGGTTTTAATTTAGATCATCCTAAAATTCTGTTGTTTGGGAAACAGTTAAGAAAGAAATGGACTGGTTGTGCACTTACTTGGTTTATCAGGTGTTTGTATAAAATGTTGATTAGTAAATGTTTTTCCATCAGGATATTTGATATCAGCTGGCAGTCTGGAGTCCATATAACAACAAAACATGTGTGTTATCAGCTGAAAGAGATATTCTAGAGATGAACAAGGCTAGCATGATTTTATCAGGTGTTTGTATAAAATGTTGATTAGTAAATGTTTTTCCATCAGGATATTTGATATCAGCTGGGAGTCTGGAGTCCATATAACAACAAAACATGTGTGTTATCAGCTGTAAGAGATATATGATAAATAAATGGGGCAAACATGATTTTATCAGGTGTTTGTATAAAATGTTGATTAGTAAATGTTTTTCCATCAGGATATTTGATATTAGCTGGGAGTCTCGAGTCCATATAACAACAAAACATGTGTGTTATCAGCTGTAAGAGATATATGAGAGATAATCAAGGCTAGCATGATTTTATCAGGTGTTTGTATAAAATGTTGATTAGTAAATGTTTTCCATCAGGATATTTGATATCAGCTGGGAGTCTCGAGTCCATATAACAACAAAACATGTGTGTTATCAGCTGAAAGAGATATATGACAAATAAACATGATTTTATCAGGTGTTTGTATAAAATGTTGATTAGTAAATGTTTTTCCATCAGGATATTTGATATCAGCAGGCAGTCTCGAGTCCATATAACAGCAAAACATGTGTGTTATCAGCTGTAAGTCAAAGAGATAATTGAGAGATAATCAAGGCAAACATGATTTTAACAAGAGCTGTCCATAAGACAGCGCGCTCGACTTTTCCAAGCTGCTTAGTATAAAGGGGGCATAACTCCAAATATAGTGGAGCCAGGGTCATGGGCCCTGGTAGTAAGGTAGAGGGTATGATGGTGAATAAGTATTCCAAGTTTGGGTTGAATCCCTTTGATAATGAAAAAACTTTAACCTTTGTTGCAACGCCTACACCAACGCCAACGCCGACGCCCGGGTGACAGTATAAGCTCTCATTTTCTTCGAAAAGTCAAGCTAAAAACTAGAAAGCCCTGAAGGGCTTGAAAATTGAAATGCGTCTTTTAATCCTTGTCCTGCTGACTTTAAATTTTGTTTAAAACAAATTGCTCATTTAAGATGTATTTCAATAAGATCTTTATTTTCTAAGGCAGGTTCCCTATTAGACAACTTGAAAATGTTGTTGTTGTTTGGTTAAAAGAGACAACTCATTTTAATGCATAAAATGTTTATTTTTGGGCCATATCAGTCATTCATTATCAGGAAGAAACCGGGCCGTTATCGGCACAAAACATGTATTATTCAGGAAATTCATGTGCAATATCTGCCCGCCTTTGCACTCAATTATCCTCGGGTGGTCGTATATACCCACATACATGTAATTATTTTACGGTGTTGAAGTATTTTGAATAAAAAGAAAATAGAAGATTCATTATATTGTTGTTTTTAATTTTTGAGTAACAAGCATCGTCTGCAAACAGCGTTTCTTTCGCATGTATTTTTCCTCCTTGGTGCAATCTTACAGTGAACCGACAGCAGAATGCTATCATCCCAGTTTTTCACACTTTTTGATCAAGATCTTAATCCCCTATATTGTTCTAAATGTGTTAATCTCCTAAATCGGGGGTTTGACCGACTAGACAAAGTGACTTTGTTAATCAGTTACCGAGCTGAACAGGTAGTTTTAAGGTGAAATTTTCATACTGACCGGCCAAAATAAATCGACTCATCCAATGTTAATGATTTTCTCAGGTCGACTTAACCGTTGAAATTTATATGAAACAAAGAAGGGACAAAGTTGGGACTTTAGAAACACTTCGACTCATCCAAAATATCGACTTATCTGATGTCGACACAACAAGTTTCGACTGTATATAAAAGTAACCAATCAACCAACTTACAGCTGAGTCTGTAGGTAGATGCTCGCCCCATGGTTTTCCATAAGTTCCAACACTGCCCCCTGATTTCCATGTAAACTCACTCACACAGCCATCCCCGCCAAGTTCTGAAAAAACAATATGAGTTGTTATGATTTGGAAACTTTGGCTTACCAGAAGAAAAAACCTGGGCCATAAGCAAGGATGTGTCATGTAACTTTGTCAAATACTTGTGCGGAAAATGTCAATGTTTTCACTTTGGACGACTTATATTAACCCTTTCCCAAACGACAAAATTTTTAACTTTTCCCATTCAGAGTCAACTGCAGACATCAAAATGGACGTTGATAAAGGTAGGATTTGTGTAAAATATAGCACAGAAAATATTGAGACAAAAGGAGAAAATGCTGATTTTCTTCTTTTGTCTCAATGTTTTCTCAGCAATTTCATTTAAGGACATCAAAACCAGGTCTTGTTTGGGAAAGGGTTAAGACTATTGTCAAGCAATCCCTTAGCTATAGCTACAAGCGAATGCTTATAGCTTGAGCTATTTATTTGACAGCAAACTTTAGACTGGTCCAAATTCAAAGATGTTCATACCACAATTTCAACTGAATGAAATTTTACAAATCTTGTCTTTCTAGTTGAAAAAATTTAGGGAAATAAAGAAATTCGAGCAATTCCTACATTTTTCACAATTTTTTTCAAAGCAATTATCTTGTAGGATTTCAAAAAGCGTCATTATGCAGGTTAAGCAGGGTTTAGGCAAATGTGACAACAGTTGATTTTGTAGAATATTCATGTGTCTATTAGCCTATAATCCTAAAATGGGAGTGATGTAGGCAGTTGTTTACCTATTCTAACCAAGTACACAATATAACAGTACAACAGTACATATCAAAACAGTTGCTTGGTTTTAACCCTTTCCCAAACAAGACCTGGTTTTGACGTCCCTAATCGAAATGGCTTGGGAAAACATTGAAACAAAAGAAGAAACTGCTGATAACCAGCAGTTTCTCCTTTTGTCTCAATATTTTCTATGCCATAATTTACATAAATTCTATCTTAAATAACACCCTTTTTGTCATTTGTGGCACTTTTTGAACTGGATTACCCTAAAATTTTGCCCTTTAGGAAAGGGTTAATGCTACAAACATAGTCATACATAGACCAATTTCCAAACAAGACCTGGTTTTGACATCCCTACCAGAATTAGTTGGGTGAAACATTGAAGCAAAAGAAGAAAATGTTGATTTTCAGCATTTTCTCATTTGCCTCAATGATCTTTTCTTACTATGATATTCACAAATTCTACTTCAGGTTTTACTATTTTGTTGTCTGTAGCAGGTTTTAAATTTGACTACACTAAAATTTTGTCGTTTGGGAAAGGGTAAAGGGTGGAAGCTTGTTTTTTGAAATTCAATGAAAGTAAAGGATATTTTACCTCTTATCCTTTTCACGAGGTACTCCTGGTTGGAAGAGAAATCTAAGTATGGCACAAGTTTGTTGAGGGTGGGTACGTACTGGCCTTTAGTCAAGGCTATCTGTTTTAACTGCGACACTCCAACTTCTGAAAAATATTTCATAAACTTATTGAATTCAGAAATTTGAGTTTTTCAATTTGAAAATACATTGTAGTTGCAAACAACAAAACTTATGTTAATAAAGATAGGATTTGTGTAAAATGAAGCTCCAGAAAATATTGTTGCTGATCAGCATTTTCACCTTTTGCCTCAATCATTCAATGTTTTCTCAAACCTTTTCTAAAAGGAATGAAATTTTTCTTTAACCAGCAGTTTCTCCTTTTGTCTCAATATTTTCCTTTCTACATTGTTCACAAATTCTATCTTAAACAAGGTCCATTTGTCAGCCGCAGAAGCTTTTTAAGTTGAAATTTTGAAAAATTGCCGTTTGGGAAAGGGTTTTGTTATATACCTCCAATTTCCGCGTCCTCACATCCTATCTTCCTTCATTGCGCGTTCACCGAGTCTATCTCTCTAGCTAGAGGCATCATTACTGTATTCCCTACCAACTTGAAGACACTGTGAAATCTAATGTCCCCATTAACCCTTTCCAAAAAAAGACAGGTCTGGCTTTGACGTCCCTAAAATAAATATCTGGGAAAATATTGAGGAAAAAGAAGAAAATGCTGATAATCAGCATTTCCTCCTTTAACCTCAACATTTTCCTGGCTATATTACACACAAATGATATCTAAATTATCATCAATATTTGTTCTTTGTAACATGCAGCAGCTTTTAATCCTTTCCCAAACAAGACCTGGTTTTGACAAGCATATTACAAATGGCTTGGGAAAACATTGAGACAAAAGAAGAAACTGCTCATGACAAGCAGTTTCTCCTTTTGTCTCAATATTTTCTTTGCCATATTTAACACTAATTCTCTCCTTAATACCATCCATTTTGTCGTCTGTGGTAGTTTTTGAAGTGGATTACCCAAAAAAATTTGCCGTTTGGGAAAGGGTTAAATTGGACAATTCTAAATTTTTTGTCTTTTGGTAAGGGTTAAGGTATATACCTCCAATTTCCGTGTCCTCACATCCTATCTTCCTTAATTGTGTGTTCACCGAGTCTATCTCTCTAGCTAAAGGCATCATTACTGTATTCCCTACCCACTGAAAATGTACAGATATTGTGCCTTATTGTGCCTAATTTAACTGTTTCCGAAACAAAAGAATTTGGACATGTCAAATTCAAAGATGTTGCAGACAACAATTTCCGTGTCCTCACATCCTATATTCCAGAATAGGTTACAATTCTATCCATTTAATTGTTACATAATTTCAGACAAACAACATATTTAGATTTCTAGTCGGTGTTGTTATAAAATCTCATAACTACGGCTTGATTCAAGCCGTAGTTACGAGAATTTATAACAACACCAACAGCTTATCAATATATAATGTTAAACCAAGTCTATTTTTAGCACAAAATTCATTGCTTCTGTTCATTGAGTCTATCTCTCTTGCTAAAGGCATCATTACTGTATTCCCTAACCACTGAAAATGTACAAATATTGTGCCTTATTGTGCCTTAAGGGGGAATGCTCCAGTTTTTCGGAACACTCGGTCATTACTGTAGTAAATTAAATGTTTCGTACCAATATGTTTCGCTACCATATTTTCAATTATATAACACATTATTACAATTTACCATTTTCGACAGTAAAATGTATTTATCATGCGAAACTGATTTCCTCAAGCTGGAAATCGATTATTTAGAGCAAGACAGTCGTAAGTGTGTATGCAGTTACCACTTTTTGCGTCATTTTATTCATGTGTAGTTGACAAAATGTGCTGTAATTCACTAATAAGTGCGTTGACCTATATATTTTCTTTTTGAATTATTACCAGGACATGTTGCTTAATACAATGAGGGAGTTTTATCAAATTCTATTAAGTAGAACTTGAAATATTTCCAAACATATGCAAATTTTGACATAAAACACTCCAGCTTCGTTGATCTAACCGAACACGTGAACATGCTGTTTTATACATTCACATGTTTATAATAGCACATATTTTGGTTTTTCTGTTCTTATTGAATGTAAGACGTTACTTTAAGTCCGTCTTCGGGACTAAACGATGAATATACAGCATTTTATTAGCATTTTAGTGACCTTGGACAGGTGCAAGAAATTGTGCATTTTTTCGATGTAGGGGTATGTGATATGAATGCCTATAAAATTCAAACAAGATCGCTGACCATCCATTTTTATTTCATTTTTCAATTGGTAATAACATGTAATTTCAACATACAAAATATAAATGAAATCTATTATTGGGAAAAAATTTAGGAAACTGGAGCATTCCCCCTTAAAAAATTTAACTGTTTCCTAAACAAAAGAATTTTGACATGTCAAATTCAAAGATGTTACAGACAACAATTTCTATGTCCTCACATCCTATTTTCCTTAATTGTGTGTTCACCGAGTCTATCTCTCTGGCTAGAGGCATCATTACTGTATTCCCTACCCACTGAAAATACATGAACATGTGAAAATAGCATTTAACTGCTTCCCAAATGTTAAAAATTTTGTGTAGTCTAATTACTGTATTTTCCACAATGATTTCCTTAGTGTTTTTTTTTTTTTTTTTTTTTTTTTTTTTTTTATCTTACCAGGGTGTCAATCTAGATTTCTTTACTAATCAAAAATTACAATTTCATAACTTAGCAGAAAACTCGGACACCACTTTTATCTAAGGATATCAAAAGTGTATGAAAAGTAATAGATATAGAGAACTTTGGTTTGGGAAACAGTACAAGATCACTAGAATTCATTAAAGCATGACATACCCAAGTAAGTCAACCATTTCTCAAACAAAACCTGGTTTTGACGTCCCCTGAAGGTATGGCTTTGGAAAACACTGAGTAAAAAGAAGATAATGCTGATAATCAGCTTTTTCTTCTTGTACCTCAATATTTGCCAAGCTATATTACATCAAATCCTTATCCTATCATATAAACATCAATTTTGTAGCCTGCAGCAGCTTTGACAATGAAATAGAATTTTTTTTGCCATTTAAAAAGGATTAACCGTTACAACTCATTGACGCTTTTTGATGCCATACAAGATAAAGGCTTTGGAAAACATTCTGGAAAATGGAGAAATTGCTTGTGCCAAGCAATTTCTTCATTTCCCACAATATTTTCTAGCCCAAAAGCATGTAAAATGCCATTCACTTCAAATTGTTGTATGCAACATCTTTGAAAATTGGACTGGTCTAAAATTTTGTAATTTGGGAGAGTTGAATGCCGACATTACCTTTCTCAGTTTTTCAATCCATATATAGAGTTGATCATCCGTTATACCAAACTGTCTCCATACCTTAAATGTTAAACAGTCAGAGAAATAGATAAGAAGTGAAGACATTCTAAATGTGTTATTCCAAATCCAAACCCAATTGTCTTGATGAGACAATTCAAACAAGAGCTGTCCGAAGACAGCGCGCTCGACTTTAAGTTGCTTAGTATAAAGGGGGCATAACTCCAAATATAGTGGAGCCAGGGTCATGGGCCCTAGTAGTAAGGTAGAGGGTGTGATGGTGAATAAGTATTCCAAGTTTGGGTTGAATCCCTTTGATAGTATGGAAGTTATTGATGTTTGAAAAAACTTTAACCTTTGTTGCAACGCCAACGCCGACGCCGATGCCCGGGTGACAGTATAAGCTCTCATTTTCTTCGAAAAGTCGAGCTAATGACTACCCACAACATAGGGTTTAATTGGTTATTAAGATAGAAGGCATTTCATTCGCTGTAAAATTATCTTTGGCATATCATTAATAAACCTGCATACCTATGATATTGGTAAATTTCTAATATGGGACTGTTACTATTTTAATTAAGATCACATTTGATTGGTTGAGAGGTTGTCATGCGTGTGTTATCCTTTTTTAACCTTTTAACTACCTATAGCGATGGATATTTCCGTCGCAAAAAGTGCTCTGCTTATTCTCAACTGTACTTAACTGCACCAACTTTATCATTATAATCGGCTGACTTAGATTTGTTTAAGGGAAAATGCTACAGTTATTTGGAAAACTTGGTCATTACTGTAGAAACTTTTCATTATCAGTGGACCCTTTCCAAAACAAGACCTGGTTTCCACGCCCAGAAAAGAAAAAGCTTGGGAAAACAATGAGGCAAAAGGAGAAAATGCTGATAATCATCATTTTCTCCTTTTGTCTCAATATTTTCTGTGTTATTTTTTCCACTACACTGTAGCATTGCCCCTTAACTGTGGTAATATCTCACCTCTGCACTGACATTATCATTATCTCCAGACCTTGATTTGTTTGACTGTACTGTAGAAACTTATAATTATCAGTGGACCCTTTCAAAAACAAGACCAGGCCCCGGTTTCTCGAAAAAACTTAAGTACAAACTCATGAGTCCATGCTCAAATTTACTACAACTTCAAAGGAATACTCTCCAACGTTGAAGGGTATTCGATTGAAGTTCACGTGGATGTTGTGCGATTTGAGCACGGTGCTCAGATTTGAGCATGAGAACGTACTTAAGTTTTTTCGAGAAACCGGGGCCTGGTTTCCACGTCCAGAAAAGAAAAAGCTTGGGAAAACAATAAGGCAAGCTAAGAAAATGCTGATAATCATCATTTTCTTCTTTTGTCTTAACATTTTCGGTGTTATATTTTCCACTACACTGTAGCACAAAACTTAAGACTGCCCCAAAGTCAATGATGTTGCAGGGGACCATTTAAAACGACTAATATTTTACATCTGTTGGTCTTTTTGTGTAGAAAACATTGTGGGAAATGAAGGAATTGCTTGTTACAAGCAATTCCTTCATTTTCCACAATGTTTTTCAAAGCATAATCCATTTTTCTTAAGAGGCATCAAAAAGCGTCCCTGTGTGGGAATGGATTAACTGTAGTAATATCTTACCTCTGCGCTGACGTTATCATTATCTGCAGACCTAGATTTGTTTGACTGTGGAGATTTACTGGCTAGTTGATACTGGTTCTTGCGTAGAGAGTAGTTTAGTGGGTCTACAGACGGACGACCGTAATTCCAGAATGACTGGTTACCAAATGTCATGTCCGGCGAACCTGCAATTAGTTGTATGGTTTGATTTATTGGGGCTTAACGCTATATTCAACTGCTTTGCTCATATCACTGCAGCTGGAGCACCTAACCATGGATTTCTGTTGTTTGTCATACCAGTGCTACCACAACATCCTAACCGAGCCTCCAGTAAGTGACAATTTTGTCAGAAAGGATATTTGCTGCAAAAACAGGGATCTAACTCAGGACATCTCAAGTTAGAGGCAAATCACTACCAAATGCACTATGGCTAAAAGAATGTTGTCAAAAATGGGCTTTATCTATGATATAGCTCTGAAAATATTGAGACAAAAGGAGAAAATGCTGGTTATCAGCATTGTCTTCTTTTGTGTCAATGTTTTCTTAAGCATTTTCCATTAGGGACATCATAACTAGGCCTTAATTGGGAAAGGGTTAATTCAAGAATGATTGGTTACCAAATGTCATGTCAGGCAAACCTGTGAATAGTTTATGATCAGAATAATAGGGCTACAACTGTACAGCACAGCTCTAATTTTTTTTGCCTAAAACACTTGCCAACCACAGTAAATATAATTTTTGAAAGGATTGATTGTATGGAGTTTTACGTCCCACTCAACAGCTAAGGTCATATGGAGACGGGACCTCGGTTTAAAGTCTCATCTGAAAGACTGGAGAAGCATGGGATCGAACCAGCGATCCCTGTGTTTCAAGTCCAGCCCGTTACCAATGCAACACATCCGCCCCAATTTATGAAAGGAAAACAGCAGGGGTCGTGGATATTCCTAACAAAATACCGCAATTCGAAGTAGTCACCATGATTTTTCAGTGTAACAGGAAGATATTTGAAGACAAGTGATAGATCGAGGTGGAAAATCTTTGTGATTCATGGGTCTGTAAGGAAAAAACATACATCACTACCGCCATCACAATTTTCCAGCCGAAACCTCTCAAAATAAAATCACAGTGAAAATAGGCAAAAAAACACATGTTCTACATTAACAGAGCAACAGATAGGAAGGGGTAAATACATTCTTTTGACCCAATTTTGATCTGGTCCTAGATTTCATTTAAACAATCATTTGGACCTAATTTCAGCTTGATCGGGCCAAAAAAGTGGCCTCTAGAGTGCATACAAGGTAAATGTTGATGAAGCATGAGGGATATCCGCCTAACCATGAAAGCTCACCATGAGCACTTCATGTTCAGGTCAATCAAAAACACCCATTTGAGATATAAATTATTTTGGAAACCTTGACAAGGCCCCGGTTTCTCGAAAAAACTTAAGTATATTCTCATGAGAACATGCTCAACTTCAAAGGGACACTCTCCAACGTTGAAGGGTATTCGATTCAAGTTCACATGGATTTCGTGCGATTTGAGCACGGTGCTCAGATTTGAGCATGAGAACATACTTAAGTTTTTCAAGAAACCCGGGCCTGAGCTCCAGATAAGAGGGGGTGATGACTTTTCAAAAAGAAATATTTCACTAAAAATTCATGAAACCCTATGTTGTGGGAACTCATTTGAATCGTCTCGATGAGACAATAAAAATGAGTACCCACTACATAGGGTTTGGGTTTGAAATAAAAAGCTTATCTGTAGCTCTGCCTAACTCACCGAGGGATGCTCTATATTCCTTCTCATCTTGATCTCTCAAGTACTGGGTCAGGGATTGTAAATCTGTCATCTTCTCTGATGGGGCTGAAATAATGGAAAACATCATAATAGGGATGATATGAAAGTAGGTAAAGCTTAAATACCGGCGAAAAGATATCTGCATGAATCCACTACCCATGTAAAATAAAATTCGGACTAGATCTACCTTGTTGTCCTTTCTGTTACTTAACCTTGTCCAAGAAACTGAAGTTAAAAGTTGCAAAATACAGCTGAGTTTTAAAGTCTAAAGATGCGTACTGACATTGATGAAAGGCCACATAATTTAACAAATTGACCATGTGGATTAACTAACAAGAGCTGTCCGAAGACAGCGCGCTCGACTTTCTAAGTTGCTTAGTATTAAGGGGGCATAACTCCAAATAAAGTGGAGCCAGGGTCATGGGCCCTGGTAGTAAGGTAGAGGGTGTGATGGTGAATAAGTATTCCAAGTTTTGGTTGAATCCCTTTGATAGTATGGAAGTCATTGATGTTTGAAAAAACTTAAACCTTTGTTGCAACGCCGACGCCAACTCGACGCCCGGGTGACAGTATAAGCTCTCATTTTCATCGAAAAGTCGAGCTAAAAACTACAATCGATCCTTTCCTTAAATGTACTAGCCACACTACAGGTCCAAGGGTAGCTGTTTTCACTTAAGCACGAAGTAAGGTTATTTGAGAAAGGTTACAGGACATTTTATGTTGCGCGGGAACATCGTCACAGAAAACTGGTTTGATGACGTCACATTAGTCTAAACCATTTCACAATCCCAATTTAGTGAAAGGTGTTGTGATTAATGTATAGAAAATTACACAAGCTAAGAACGCTTAACAAATACTTTCAAACCTAAATAGATGCAGGGTATATCGTCAGTGTAAATGCAAAACCTCGTATGTCGATTCTTGCGATTTCCAAAGTACAAACTTGTGTTCCTAGTTTAGATAATTCTAGTAGGTTTTGGGATATTTAACTATTCAGTATTAATGACACATTATTTGTGAACAATATGTCAAAATTTCAAGTAAAACATTTCTGTTTAGAAAAAGTTATTACAATTTTTTCCCTCTTCTTTGAAATTTTCAAAAAACGAGATACGAGGTTTTGCATTTACAAAGACGATATAATACAGTACATCTTGTATAATTTTTGCTTACAACACTTGCCCACCATGGACAAAAAAATTTAAGGTAGAAAATTGGGGTTATTTTCCATTACAACCACCGCGTTTTTCCACTCTTGATATCGGCGCATCATCGCGAATTGCAGTGGCCGGTGGAAAATCCTGATGATCACCGCAAATTTCCATTGCTAAGTGAAAATGCCAGGTATTGTCTACGTTTGTCCACGTAAATCACCATGATTCCTCAGAGATTGAGTGGAAAATTCCCTCTTTATCTGTAAATCTGAGTTTATATACCTACATGGAGATCTAAATGATGTAGACAATGAGAGTCTTGATCGTATACCACTGCTATCTAAACTTGTGATGGGTGAGGCAGTATTCTGAGAATATTAAGTGACCTAAATAGTGTACAGAGTTACAGAAAATACCTACATGGAGATCTAAATGATGTAGACAATGAGAGCCTTGATCGTATACCACTGCTATCTAAACTTGTCATGGGTGAGGCAGTATTCTGAGAATATCGTTGCTTTTAAAAAAAAAACCTTGTAACTGCAGCTTGTTTTAAGCTGCAGTTAGGAGGTTTTTGTTGAAGAGCAGGGATATTGAGTGACCTAAATACAAATGTAGTGTACAGAGTTAAAGAAATTACCTACATGGAGATCTAAATGATGTAGATAATGAGAGTCTTGATCGTATACCACTGCTATCTAAACTTGTGATGGGTGAGACAGTATTCTGAGAATATTGAGTGACCTAAATAGTGTAGAAATACAGAAAATACCTACATGGAGATCTAAATGACGTAGACAATGAGAGCCTTGATCGTATACCACTGCTGTCTAACTTGTCATGGCCTGGCTGAGACAATATTCTGAGAATATCGTTGCTTTTCAACGAAAACCTCGTAACTGCAGCTTGTTTAAAGCTGCAGTTAGGAGATTTTTGTTGGAAAGCAGGGATATTGAGTGCTCTAAATAGTGTACAGAGTTAAAGAAAATACCTACAAGGAGATCTAAATAATGTAGACAATGAGAGCCTTGATCGTATACCACTGCTATCTAAACTTGTGATGGGTGAGACAGTATACTGAGAATATTGAGTGACCTAAATAGTGTACAGAGTTAAAGAAAATACCTACAAGGAGATCTAAATGACATAGATAATGAGAGCCTTGATCGTATACCACTGCTATCTAAACTTGTGATGGGTGAGACAGTATTCTGAGAATATTGAGTGACCTAAATAGTTTACAGAATTAAAGAAAATACCTACATGGAGATCTAAATGATGTAGACAATGAGAGCCTTGATCGTATACCACTGCTATCTAAACTTGTGATGGGTGAGACAGTATACTGAGAATTTTGAGTGACCTAAATAGTGTACAGAGTTAAAGAAAATACCTACATGGAGATCTAAATGATGTAGATAATGAGAGCCTTGATCGTATACCACTGCTATCTAAACTTGTGATGGGTGAGACAGTATTCTGAGAATATTGAGTGACCTAAATAGTGTAGAAATACAGACAAGAGGACCATGATGGTCCTATATCGCTCACCTGAACCAAAAAGATATGAGCAACATTTTTGTTCAATTCAATTGATATATATGACTTTAAGACTGAAAACGAACTTATGATCAATAACATTGTGAAAATCAAACTCATCCGAGATGTAACGGTGCCCAACATTGTGTCAAAGTTTTGCTTTGAATGATAAATAATTGTAGATTCTAGAGTATAAACAAGGTTGATAACCGCCGAAAACAGCATTTTATCAAATTCAAGGGCACATAACTCTCGACTTTCTGATCAGATCCATTTGAAAATCCAACTCATCCAAGATCTTATGGTCCCCAAGAATGTGTCCAAGATTTGTCTTGATTGGTCAATAATTGTAGATTCTAGAGTGTAAACAAGGTCGACAACAGCCAAAAACAGCAATTTTGTCAAATTCAAGGGCACGCAACTCTCGATTTTCTGATCAGATCAGACTGGAAATCATCCTGAAAGAGATCTTATGGTCCCAAACATTGTGTCCAAGCTTTGTCTTGATTGATTGATAATTGTAGATTCTAGAGTGTAAACAAGGTCGAAAACAGCCGAAAATGGCAATATCGTCAAATTCAGGGGCACATAACTCTGGACTTTCTGATCAGATCAAACTGAAAATCAAGCTCATCCGAGATCTTATGGTCCCAAACATTGTGTCCAAGTTTTGTTTTCATTGATTGATAATTGTAGATTCTAGAGTGTAAACAAGGTCGAAAACAGCCGAAAATGGCAATTTTCAAGGGCACGTAACTCTTGACTTTCTCATCAGATCAAATAGAAAATCGAACTCATCCAAGATGTTATGGTCCCCAACATTGTGTCCAAGTTTTGTATTGATTGATATATAATTGTAGATTCTAGAGTGTAAACAAGGTCGAAAACAGCCGAAAATGACCATTTTGTCAAATTCAAGGGCACGTAACTCTGGACTTTCTGATCAGATCAGACTGAAAATCGAACTCATCCAAGATCTTATGGTCCCAAACATTTTGTCTTAGTTTTGTCTCGATTGATCAATAATTGTAGATTCTATAGTGTTAACAAGGTCAAAACCAGCCGAATATGGCAATTTTGTCAAATTCAAGGGCACATAACTCTGGACTTTCTGATCAGATCATACTGAAAACCAAACTCATCCGAGATCTTATGGTCTCCAACATTGTCTCCAAGTTTTGTTTTGATTGATCAATAATTGTAGATGCTAGAATGTAAACAAAGTCAAAAACGGCTTTTTTGGACATTCAAGGGCAGATAACTCAGCACATTCTGGTCCGATCTGGCCCATAATCGAACTCATCCGAGAACTTATGACCATACTTGTTTTGACTAAGTTTGATCAAGATTGATTAATATTTGTGGATGCTAGAGCGTAAACACCAAATTGTGGACGGACAGACGGACAGACGGACGGACGGACGGACAGACGGACAAAAAGCGATCACAATAGCTCACCTTGAGCACATTGTGCTCAGGTGAGCTAAAAATACCTACATGGAGATCTGAATGATGTAGATAATGAGAGCCTTGATCGTATACCACTGCTATCTAAACTTGTGATGGGTGAGACAGTATACTGAGAATATTGAGTGACCTAAATAGTGTACAGAGTTACAGAAAATACCTACATGGGGATCTAAATGACGTAGACAATGAGAGCCTTGATCGTATACCACTGCTATCTAAACTTGTGATGGGTGCGGCAGTATACTGAGAATATTAAGTGACCTAAATAGTTTACAGAATTAAAGAAAATACCTACATGGAGATTTAAATGATGTAGACAATGAGAGCCTTGATCGTATACCACTGCTATCTAAACTTGTGATGGGTGAGACAGTATACTGAGAATATTAAGTGACCTAAATAGTGTAGAAATACAGAAAATACCTACATGGAGATTTAAATGATGTAGATAATGAGAGCCTTGATCGTATACCACTGCTATCTAAACTTGTGATGGGTGAGACAGTATACTGAGAATATTAAGTGACCTAAATAGTGTAGAAATACAGAAAATACCTACATGGAGATCTGAATGATGTAGATAATGAGAGTCTTGATTGTATACCACTGCTATCTAAACTTGTGATGGGTGCGGCAGTATTCTGAGAATATTGAGTGACCTAAATAGTGTAGAAATACAGACAAGAGGACCATGATGGTCCTAAATCGCTCACCTGAATCAAGATGACAAGAGTGATAATGGCAATTTTGTCAAATTCAAAGGCATGAAACTTTTAAGGACTTTCTGTTTGGAAACAATTAAGAAATAATTTTGTTCCAATCGATCCTGTAAGGTTGGGTATGAATTAGCACAATTGTTGAGTTAGTTAATTTTCAACAATTATTTCATGATTTCTCAATATACAACATAGGGCTAATTTTCAAAGCATACTGATCTGTTAGAGATTGATCATTTATGATAGGCTCAATTAACAAGATTTTGTCTGTGATTGATAGAATATAGTGAAAGATTACCATCTGATAAGCTAAAGCTAATCCCTTATTTGTTTACATAAGATAAACATGGGGCCAGCTTGAGAGCAACAGATAAGGGAAATAGAAAATTGGCCCAATGGTTTATTTTTAAAGAATTTTCTTATGATTTCTCTAAGTCTGATAAGCCCTTCCTCCCTGCCATGCCCACATTTTTAGACCAATGGAAAAATTTGTGAACACATTTTGAAAAGAGTAACTCAAGGAACATTCCAGTAAAGTCTGGTTCAATTGGGCACAATGGTTGAATTTTCAAGAATTTTCTTATGATTTCTTTAAGTCCGATAAGCCCCTTCCTACCTGCCACACCCACATTTTTTGACGAATCAAAAATTCGCGAAAAAGTTTTGAGAAGGGTCACTCAAGGAACCTTCCAGCAAAGTCTGCTTCAATTGGGCACAATGGTTGATTTTTAAAGAATTTTCTTATGATTTCTCTAAGTCTAATAAACCCCTTTCTCCCTGCCACAGTCACAGTTTTTTACAAATGAAAAAAACTGTGAACAAATTTTGAAAAGAGAGACTCAAAGAACATTCCTGCAAAGTCTGCTTAAAATTGGCCCATTGGTTGATTTTTAAAGAATTTTCTTATGATTTCTCCAAGTCTGATAAGCCCCTTTCTCCCTGCCAAGGCCACAATTTTTTACAAATAAAAAGATTTGTGGTCAAATTTTGAAAAGAATGACTCAAGGCACATTCCTGCAAGGTCTGGTTCAAATTGGCCCAATGGTTGATTTTTAAAGAATTTTCTTATGATTTCTCTAAGTCTAATAAGCCCCTTTATCCCTGCCACGGCCATGTTTTTTTTTTTTCAAATGTAAAATTTCTGAACAAATTTTGAAAAGAATGACTTAAGGCACATTCCTGCCAAGTATGGTTCAAATTGGCCCAATGGTTGATTTTTAAAGAATTTTCTTATGATTTCTCCAAGTCTGATAAGCCCCTTTTTCCCTGCCACGGCCACAATTTTTGACAAATGAAAAAAATTGTGAACAAATTTTGACAAGAATGACTCAAGGCACATTCCTGCAAAGTATGGTTCAAATTGGCCCAATGGTTGAATTTTAAAGAATTTTCTAATGATTTCTCTAAGTCTAATAAGCCCCTTTCTCCCTGCCACTGCCACATTTTTTGACAAATATAAAAATTTGTGAACAAATTTTGAAAAGAGTGACTCAAGGAATATTCCTGCCGAGTTTGGTTCAATTGGGCCCAATGGTTGATTTTTAAAGAATTTTCTTATGATTTCTAGTCTGATAAGCCCCTTTCTGCCTGCCCTGCCCACATTTTTTGACAAATCAAAAATTCACGAACAAGTTTTGAAAAGTATCACACAAGGAACATTCCTGCCAAGTTTGGTCAAAATTGGTCCAATGGTTCAGGAGGAGAAGATGTTGAAAGAAATTGTGAACGGACGGACGGACGGACAGACGGACGGACGGACGACGGACAAAAAGCGACCACAATAGCTCACCTTGAGCACTTCGTGCTCAGGTGAGCTAAAAATACCTACATGGAGATCTAAATGACATAGACAATGAGAGCCTTGATCGTATACCACTGCTATCTAAACTTGTGATGGGTGAGGCAGTATTCTGAGAATATTGAGTGACCAAAATAGTGTAGAAATACAGAAAATACCTACAAGGGGATCTAAATGATGTAGACAATGAGAGTCTTGATCGTATACCACTGCTATCTAAACTTGTGATGGCCTGGCCAGGAGAGTAGGGCGAGTACATGCTGCCTGATGTGTTAGCCAAACCAAAACTCAGACTCTGAAATAAAGTGTAACAAGAGATATCACTGTGGATAATCACGTGATACAATATTTTCAGAAAATCTTCAATAATTTTGTAAATACTGGACAGGTTTGAATTCGATTTGAAGCAGAGAATGTGGAGACATCACGCATTAGATGGATGTGGTTGATTTTTTGAAAAATGAACTGATAAAAAAAATTATTGAAGATAAACCAAAATTTTGGTTTATCTTCAATAACTTTTTTATCAGTTCATTTTTCAAAAATTCAACATGTCCAGCTTATTCCTGGCATTTACCCACATTCTTTGCTTCAAACCGAATTAAAATTGGTCAAGTATTAAAAAAGATATTGAAGATTATTGGAAATTCTGAGTCACGTGATTATACACGGTGGATGTGTTAGTGAAACACTAATGCCCCCGAAATGGCTAAGCTTTAGCAGGCAGTATAGACTACAATCAGCCAGCACAGATGTGAAGTTTGATCTTAGACTACAATGTTTGTTTTCTATTGCGTAAATGTAGCAAAAACTTAAGACAAACTAGAACTGTCGCAAAGCGGACAAATACCCCCCACTAGCGCCTTGTCACTGAAAAAAGTGCTATAGGTCAAAAGGTTCTTTAGTTGGAGCATGGAAACAGATTTTAAACAAAGTCCAATTGTGACCTTGAACTTTGACCTTTGTGACCCAAAAACAATAGGGCACCTCCTTGGGTCATGGGAAACAACTGTGTAAAGTTTCATGATCCTAGGTCAACCGGTTCATGACTTAGAGCACAGAAACAGATTTTAAACAAAGTCCGATTGTGACCTTGACCTTTGACCTTTGTGACCCAAAAACAATAGGGCACCTCGTTGGGTCATAAGCAACAACTGTGTAAAGTTTATGATTCTAGGTCAACCGGTTCATGACTTAGAGCACGGAAACGGATTTTAAACAAAGTCCGATTGTGACCTTGACCTTTGACCTTCGTGACCCAAAAACAATAGGGCACCTCCTTGGGTCATGGGCAACAACTGTGTAAAGTTTCATGATCCTAGGTCAATCGGTTCATGACTCAGAGCACGGAAACGGATTTTAAACAAAGTTCGATTGTGACCTTGACCTTTGACCTTCGTGACCCAAAAACAATAGGGCACCTCCTTGGGTCATGGGCAACAACTGTGTAAAGTTTCATGATCCTAGGTCAACCGGTTCATGACTTAGAGCACGGAAACAGATTTTAAACAAAGTCCAATTGTGACCTTGACCTTTGACCTTCATGACCCAAAAACAATAGGGCACCTCGTTGGGTCATGGGCAACAACTGTGTAAAGTTTCATGATCCTAAGTCAACGGGTTCATAAGTTAGAGCACGGAAACGAAAAAGTCTACGGACGGACGGATGGACGGACAGACAGACAGACATGGTGAAACCAATATACCCCCCTCTACTTCGTAGGTGGGGGGTATAACAAATTGATATATCTCTTAAATTGGCAATTTCCATTTCCCAAACAAGACCTGCTTTTGAAGTCTGTAATGATAGTCATTTTCTCATTTTGCCTCAATATTTTTTATGCTACAAGAGGACCATGATGGTCCTTAATCGCTCACCTGCACCTAGATAGAATGAAAGTCCCAATGTTGTCAAGTTCAAGAGCACATAATTTAAGATGCCAGATTATGATCCAGATGAAAACTGCTTTCATAATCTTGAATGATCAATATTTGTAGCTGTTACAGTAAAAACAAAGTGGAAGAAAACAACAATTTTGTCACAGTCAAGGGCACATAACTCTGTTCTGATAAAGATATTCTCATCAACATTCTGTCCAAGTTTTTTAATTGGTTAATATTTATTGCTGTTTGAGAGAAAACAAAGTCGAAAACAACAATTTTGTAACCATCAAAGGCACACAACTCTGTTTTTTTTAGTCCAATCAATCTGACAAATTAAAACATTAAAGATATCATGGTCAACAACATTGTGACCAAGTTGTGTCTTGATTGGTCCATATTTGTTTGTTAGAGAGAAAATAAAGTCGAAAACAGTCATTTTATGAAAATAAAGGGCCAATAACTCTTGTTTTTCTGGCCAAATCAAGCTGAAAATTTAACTCATCAAGGATCTTATAGTCACCAACATTGTGGCCAAGTTTTGTCTTGATTAGACAATAAAATTTAATGTAGATGCTACAGTCAGTGTAAACAAAGTCGAAAACAGCAATTTTGTCAAATTCAAGGGCACATAACTCCAGACTTCCTGCTCTTATCACACTGAAAATCAAACTCATCCAAGATCTTATAGTAACCAACATTGTGGCAAAGTTTTGTCTTGCTTGGTCAATATTTGTAGATGCTAGAGTGGTAACAAAGTCAAAACTAGCCATTTTTGACGTTCAAGGGCACATAACTCCGGACTTCCTAGTCCGATCTGACTCAAAATCAAACTCGTACGAGAACTTATGGTCATACATAATTTGACCAAGTTTGGTTAAGACTGGTCAATATTTGTACATACTAGAGTGGTAACAAAGTCAAAACTAGCCATTTTTGACGTTCAAGGGCACATAACTCTGGACTTCCAGGTCCGTTCTGACTCAAAATCAAACTCATCCCAGGACTTATGGTCATACATGTTTTGACCAAGTTTGGTAAAGATTGGTCAATATTTGTAGATGCTAGAGTGGTAACAAAATCAAAACTAGCCATTTTTGACGTTCAAGGGCACATAACTCCGGACTTCCTAGTCCGATCTAACTCAAAATCAAACTCATACGAGAACTTATGGTCATACATATTTTGACCAAGTTTGGTTAAGATTGGTCAATATTTGTAGATACTTGAGTGGTAATAAAGTCAAAACTTGCCATTTTTGACGTTCAAGGGCACATAACTCTGGACTTCCTGGTCTGATCTGACTCAAAATCGTACTCATCCGAGGACTTATGGTCATACATGTTTTGACCAAGTTTGGTAAAGATTGGTCAATATTTGTAGATACTAGAGTGGTAACAAAGTCAAAACTAGCCATTTTTGACGTTCAAGGGCACATAACTCTGGACTTCCTGGTCCGATCTGACTCAAAATCGAACTCATCCGAGAACTTATGGTCATACATGTTTTGACCAAGTTTGGTAAAGATTGGTCAATATTTGTGGATGCTAGAGTGGTAACAACAAATTGTGGACAGACGGACGGACGGACGGACGGACAGACGGACGGACGGACAGACGGACGACGGACAAAAAGCGACCACAATAGCTCACCTTGAGCACTTCGTGCTCAGGTGAGCTAATAAAATGTGCTAATTTCAAATTTATCAATGGCAATAATCTTGTCAAAGTTTTCAAATTCAAACAGGTCAAAATCTTTGTTGTTTGGGAAATGGTTATAAAATTTAAAGTCATCAGGACAAGGGCTAAGATTCAAGCAATTATTTTGACTTACTCTGTCCAAAGACACATTATGTGAGGAGGTAGTCATAAATGAGTTTGAGGGACTGACAAAACTCTGTGAGAACGATCCTATATTGGTCGGGCTGGTGTTTTACAATGGAAGAAATAATCTTCAGATTCATGCCTTTATTTTAACCCTTTCTCATACAAGACCTGGTTTCGACATCCCTTATACAATATAGATGGCTTGGGAAAACATTGAGGCAAAAGGAGAAAATGCTGATAATCAGCATTTTCTCCTTTTGTCTCAATGTTTTCTGGGCCAAACTATTTACAAATGTTACCGTAAGTAAAACCCATTTTGTCATCTAAAGCAGCTTTCAAATTGGACCACCCTAAAATGTTGTTGTTTGGGAAAAGGAATTACTTACCCTGTCCAACGACACATTATGCGAGGATGTAGACATAAATGAGTTTGATGGACTGACAAAACTCTGTGAGAATGATCCTATATTGGTGGGTGTGGCATGTCCAAAGCTGCTGTACGGACTGGCGGACGGCGAGTATGCGCCGGAACTCCCGGGTGATGCACCGGAGAAGGGAATTCTTGGTGAGCTGGGAGATGCTTGAGGTTTCTTGGGCGACAAAACAAACCCGGAATCTGAAAAATACCAATTCTAATGGCACAAACTTTTATACTAAAAATAGACTTTATAGCTTTACTAAACCAAAGGTGTTGTTATAAAATCTTGTAACTACCGCTTGAATCAAGCCGTAGTTACTAGATTTGTAACAACACCAATGAAATACTACAGTTTGTCCAAAACTATGTCACTTTTAACAGGATAAAATTGTTCCCTATTCAATTCATTTATTCTGCAAATCAGCAAATAATGCTTTTGGCCGAAAATACTAAGTGAATGTATGATCTGGTCAGTTTAACCCTTTCCCAAACAAGACCTGGTTTTGACGTCCCTTATAGGAATGGTTTGGGAAAACATTGAGACAAAAGAAGAAACTGTTGATAACCAGCAGTTTCTCCTTTTGTCTCAATATTTTCTTGTCTATACTATACACAAATTTCATCATTATCAACACCAATTTTGTCAATTTTGTCATTTGTGGCAGTTTTTGAAGTGAATCACCCTAAAATTTTGCCGTTTGGGAAAGGGTTAAGAGAGAGATGATTTTTCAGAGCTACAGCTAAGAGGGGGTAATGGCTTTTAGAAATCAAATATTTCACAAAATATTCATCAAACCCTATGTTGTGGGTAATCATTAGATCACATTGCTACATGAAATTAACCTAGAAATGATTTCCATTTTTTTCCCTGATGTTTTAGCTGAATCTTTGAAATGGAATGATCAAGTTTTCTTTCAGAAACAAGGAAAAAGCATTTGTTTTGGGTTTTTTCTCTCTAGATTTAGGAAAAAAATGGACCCTTTTGGAATTGAGAACAGGTCCGTTTGACAGACCCTTTCAGAGAAAGAGAAAAATCGCAGCATGTTTCCCTCTATGGTCCTGCTTACCCCTTTCCCATACAAGACCTGGTTTTGACGTCCATAATAGAAAAGGCTTGAGAAAACATTGACGCAAAAGAAGAAACTGCTGATAACCAGCAGTTTCTCCTTTTGCCTCAATATTTTCTTGGCTATATCACACACACAATTTCAATTTTTATTAACATCCATTTTGTCGTCTGCAGCAGCTTTTGAATTGGATCTGCCTAAAATTTTGTCGTTTTGGGAAAGGGTTACCTTTATCTGTGACCCCCAATAATCTTTTCTGCTCTAACGTCACTTCAACTTGACTGCTGAACAAGTACTTCACATACTTTATAACATCAGCTATCAGGTTCAATACAAATACAGCAAATACTGCCAGTTCTGAAACAAACAGAAAGTCTTAAAAAGACATGAGAAACAACTCAAAATTCATGTAATTATCAAACGGCAAGACCTTAGAATTCAAAGGTACACATGTAATGCAAAATACAAAAGTAATTTCTTTGTTTTCTATAGATTTTTCCAAATTTATCTTTTGGGTCATCAGAAGGCATCAGTATGTGTGAATGGGTTATAAGTTTCTCAAACAAGACC
The DNA here is from genome assembly GCA_963680895.1 of Fragum sueziense. Taxonomy (NCBI): domain Eukaryota; kingdom Metazoa; phylum Mollusca; class Bivalvia; order Cardiida; family Cardiidae; genus Fragum; species Fragum sueziense. The sequence continues at coordinate 50,472,293 of OY804604.1, forward strand.
TGATTTGAACATCCCTAATAGAAAAGGCTTAGGTAAACATTGAGACTAAGGAAGAAAATGCTGGTGGCCAGCATTTTCTCCTTTTTTAGTTTTCACAATATTATCTGACCTGTAATACACAAATAAACTTTAATTATGTCATTTGCTACATATTTCAGATTGAAAATAGTCACAATTTCACAGCTCTCTGCCAGCCTAACAAGAATGAAGAACAGTCCATAAGCCAAATAATAACCCTAGCGGCATGGGTCACAAAATTGATATTGAAAGTCAAATTATCTCCCTTGGTTGACCTCAGAGAGCAAAGAGATTACTTATGCAAAATTTAATCCTTTCCCAAACGGCAAAATTTTAAGGTGATTCACTTCAAAAACTGCCACAAATAGTTACCAAAGATTAAATTTGTGTAAAATATGACGTAGAAAATATTGAGACAAAAGGAGAAACTGCTGGTTATCAGCAGTTTCTTCTTTTGTTTCAATGTTTTCCCAAGGCTATTCTCTTAGGGACGTCAAAACCAGGTCTTGTTTGGGAAAGGGTTAATGTCCATGCCATGTTGATCGTTCATATAAATTTTCATCACAATCTGTCAAGCCTGTTTGGGAGAAGTTGGGCTAACGAGAAATGTGGACAGACACACAGGGTGATTCCTATATCCCCCCAACATTGCTTGAGGTGTGTATAAAAAGTTAATGTTGAACAATGCATATAGAACCATTTCTTACCTATGAGAAAAAACACTTGAGATCTTTCACTGAAAACACTTCCCAGCACATAATAGTTCCTGAAAAATAAGAAAACAACAAGAGATGTTTGTAAAACATATATGCCCCCTCAAAGGCCTACATTTTATGTAGGTCAAAGTCCAAGGTCATGTTAACAAGGTCCAAGGTCATGGTCAAATATGAAAGGTCTTGGTAGGAAGTGTATATGTGTGAAATATCAAGGCTGTATATGTAAAAGTAAAAGGAAATATAGGCCAGGTTAAAGTTTTTAAAAGTAGGCCAAATGCCAAGGTCAAGGTCATGGTCAAAAGTGAAAGGTCTTGGTTGGAGGTGTCCATGTGTGAAATATCAAGGCTGTAGGTGTAAAAGGACATGATATATATGCCTGGTTTAAGTCTTTTTAAAAGTATGTCAAACTCCAAGGTCAAGGTTGCAATATTCAAGGTCATGGTCAAATGTGAAAGGTCTTGGTAGGAGGTGTCCATGTGTAAAATATCGAGACTGTATAGGTAACAGGACATGAGATATAGGCCTAGTTTAAGTTTTTTAAAAGTAGGTCAAACTTCAAGGTCAAGGTCCAAGGTCATGGGCAAAAGTGAAATGTCTTGGTTGGAAGTGACCATGTGTGAAATATCAATGCTGTAAGTGTAAAATGACATTAAATATAGGCCAGGTTAATGTATTATAAAAGTAGGTCAAACACCAATGTCAAGGTCACAAGGTCTAAGGTCATGGTCAAATGTTAAAGGTCTAGGTCGTAGGTGTCCATGTGTCAAATATCAAGGCTGTATGTGTAAAAGGACATGATATATCAGCTAGATTAAAGTTTTTATAAAAGTAGGTTAAAGTCCAAGGTCAAGGTCACAAGGTCCAGGGTCATTGTCAAATGTGAAAGGTCTTGGTAGGATGTGTCCACATGTGAAATATCAAGGCTGCATGTATAATAGGACATGAGATACAGGCGCAGTTTATTTTTTTTTAAAAGTAGGTCAAACTCTAAGGTCAGGGTCACAAGATCTAAGGTCATAGTCATATGTGATAGGTCTTGGTCGGAGGTTTCCATGTGTCAAATATCAAGGCTGTATGTGTAAAAGGACATGATATATCAGCCAGGTTAAAGTTTTTAAAAAGTAGGTCAAACTCCAATGTCAAGGTCACAAGGTCCAAGGTCATGGTCAATTGTGAAAGGTCTTGGTAGGAGGTGTCCATGTGTGAAATATCAAGGCTGTATGTGTAATATGTCATGAGATATATGCCCGGTTTATTTTTTTTAAAAGTAGGTCAAACTCCAAGGTCAAGGTCACAAGGTCCAAGATCATGGTCAATTGTGAATGATGTTGATAGGAGGTATCTATGTGTGAGATATCAAGGCTGTATGTGTAAAAATACATGAGATATAGGCATTGTTAAGAATTAAGTGTAAAAATCAACAAAGGGCAATAACTCCAAACAGTTGATCGGCAAAGTTATGGTTCTTGTGCACTGCACCTCTCCATAATGAGATCTATTCACCTGTAAAGTTTCATGATTCTACCTTACATACTTTTTGAGTTGTGCTCCGGACAAGAATCAAGTTACAAAATCAACAAAGGGCAATAACTCAAAAATTTTGATCGGCAGAGTTACGGTTCTTGTGCACTGCACCTCTTCATAGTGAGAGCTATCCACATGTGAAGTTTCATGATTCTACCTTACATACTTTTCGAGTTATGCTCCAGACAAGAATCAAGTTATAAAATTAACAAAGGGCAATAACTCAAAAGATTTGATTGGCAGAGTTACGGTTCTTGTGCACTGCACCTCTCCATAATGAGATCTATCCACCTGTGAAGTTTCATGATTCTACCTTACATACTTTTTGAGTTGTGCTCCGGACAAGAATCAATTTATAAAATCAACAAAGGGCAATAACTCAAAAATTTTGATCGGCAGAGTTACGGTTCTTGTGCACTGCACCTCTTCATAATGAGAGCTATCCACCTGTGAAGTTTCATGATTCTACCTTACATACTTTTCGAGTTATGCTCCGGACAAGAATCAAGTTTGAAAATCAACAAAGGGCAATAACTCCAAAAATTTGATCGGCAGAGTTACGGTTCTTGTGCACTGCACCTCTCCATAATGAGAGCTATCCACCTGTGAAGTTTCATGATTCTACCTTTAATACTTTTCGAGTTATGCTCAAGACAAGAATCAAGTTTGAAAATCAACAAAGGGCAATAACTTAAAAAATTTGATGGGCAGAGTTATGGTTCTTATGCACTGCACCTCTCCATAATGAGATCTATCCACCTGTAAAGTTTCATGATTCTAACTTACATACTTTTTGAGTTATGCACCGGACAAGAATCAATTTATAAAATCAACAAAGGGCAATAACTCAAAAAATTTGATCGGCAGAGTTACGGTTCTTGTGCACTGCACCTCTCCATAATGAGATCTATCCACCTGTGAAGTTTCATGATTCTACCTTACATACTTTTTGAGTTATGCTCCGGACAAGAATCAAGTTATAAAATCAACAAAGGGCAATAACTCAAAAAATTTGATCGGCAGAGTAAAGGTTCTTGTGCACTGCACCTCTCCATAATGAGATCTATCCACCTGTGAAGTTTCATGATTCTACCTTTAATACTTTTCGAGTTATGCTCCGGACAAGGTTTGGTCTACGGACAGACCAACCGACCTACGGACCGACCTTCCGACCGACACTTGCAAAACAATATACCCCCATTTTCTTCGAAAGGGGGCATAAATATATGAATATGTCTTGATGTCATTAAAGTACATTTTATGACTTCTATATAATCCAATCAGACATATTATTTTGAATTACACAAGAATTTTGAAGAAATATTAACAATTTATGAACATATCTGCATTGCTGTTCTTTACAAAAGGCTGTCTTAAATTGTAAATCTGTGATCATTCTGAATCTGTCGTTTAGTAAGTATACTATTATGTAACTTACATATCTAAATACAGTATAACGATGGCCACTATGTAAATGACAACCCAGGTCAGGGCTTGCTTAGCGCTCGTGTATGACAGACGTTTTCTCCATGCCCGATCAACCACGGTTGTATCACCATGAGAAGCCATAGTTGATGGTGAACTGCCAAGGTGCCCCATCCTTCCAAACTTCAGAATCTGAAATATTTTGATACATTTACAGGGCGTGAAGACATTCTAAAATTGTTATTTCAATTCCAAACCCTATGTTGTGGGTACTCATTTGAATCGTCTTGACATATTTTTGACTTACCGAAGACTTACTACACGTTTAGGACAAGAATCGTGTATCGCCCACTCGATCAAGACATAGATTATGCAATTGTTGTTTTAACCCATTACCAAACGGCAAAATTTTAGGGCGGTCCAAATTGAAAGATTCTGCAGACGACAATTTCAATTGAATGGAATTTTCTATTTTTTTATCTTTAAGCAGTGATTGGGAAAGACATTTCTTCAATGGGACAATGTCCCTTCCACTTACAAAATCAATGTGACCAGGGGTGTGGAAATATGGAATTTTTCCACTTGTCCTCGGACAAGTTGAACTCAAATTTCTACTTGTCCGAAAGCAAAGTTTACTTGTCCAGAAGAAAACAACACCTAGACAAGAAAATAATATTTAAACTTTATTTTGACTCTATTTTCAGTTAACATATAAAACTGAATGAACACAACTCAAACACATGTTTACCTTTTAAAATCAAAATGTGATTTGATTGAAATGGATTTTTCAGACGGATCGTGAGCAAATATAAGATCAAAATTTTGTTTTTATCACATTTTGATCCCCTTGATATGCACTTGCCCACGGACAAGCTCACTTGAAAAAAGCCCTTGCCCGTCCACCACAAAACCCAGGTCGGGCAAGTCGGCATGTGAATTCCACACCCCTGGTGACATTTTGAAAATTGATGTGACAATTATAGGGTAAAATTGCTCCATTCTCATATACAGCAAAATTCAATAGGACAAGGGCCCACTCATTAGCTAAACAATGTGACATTTGGAATTTCAATGTGACTATGGCACATGGCACAGACCTTTCCCAGTCACTGTTTAAATAAGGAAAACATTGTGGGAAATGAATAAATTACTTGACACAAGCAATTTCTTCATTTTCCACAATGTTTTCCATGGCCATTATTTTGTGGAGAGTCAAAAAGAGTCATTGTGTGGTAATGGGTTAAGCGTTTTGTAAGACATCGGTAAGTCAAAAATACGTCTTAAATGTTTTGATGAAACAGGCCCCTGGTAATTCTTCAAGACAAATTTGAATTTGGTTTGAGAAGAGAAGGTGGAAATGAGATGCCATGGTTGACAGTGAACTGTCAAGGTGCCCCATCCTTCAGCTTCACAGTCTGAAATTTTTAGAGCTACAGATATTAACCCTTTCCCAAACAACAAAATTTTAGGGTGGTCCAATTCATTAGTTGCTGCAGACGACAAAACAAATGCTGTGGAAGATGAAATTGATGTGTAATATAGCAAGAAAAATATTGAGACAAAAGAAGAAACTGCTGGTTATCAGAAGTTTCTTCTTTTGTCTCAATGTTTTCTCAAGCCTTTTCTATCAATTCAGGGGCGTCATAACCTGGTTTTGTTTGGGAAAGGGTTAACCCTTTTCCAAACCATATGTGTAGCCAGAAATTTATTTATATTACACCTGAGCCCCCAAGGCCCGAGAGGAGGAGAGTACGAGAGAGGTTATCCCGGCTCTTAAGGGGGTTCCGGGGTCGCCCCGGAGAAAAAATTGATTTGCAAGACTTGTTTTCGTGTGTTCTATACATGTACATTTTGAAATACAAAAACAGCTTAACTGACCTTTAAAACTATACAAAGCAACCTACAACATATTCACGATTTTCTTAACATTAGATTTACGCACATGCGTATTATGCGTAATGGGCGCTACGCCCTTGCAAACGACAAAATTTTGGGGTTGTTCAATATGAAGGCTACTGTAGACGACGAAATGGATGTTGACAAAGATGGGATTTATGATTCAGTATTTAGGCAAAAGGTGAAAATGCTGATTATAAACATTTTCTTTCATTTGTTTTAATGTTTTCCAACACCTATTGAGGCTATTCTTTTGACATCAAAATCAGGTCTTGTTTAGGAAAGGGTATCTATAAGGAGTTATGAATTTTCAAAACGCAAACGCAACAATTCTTTAATTGTTCATCTAACCCTTTATATTGTGGGCCACATACTCATTTGAATTCATTGTCCCATCGTGACTAGTTGCAATAAATGTAACCGAAACCTTTTGAATTTTGGTCTGGGTTTCGCAAACCAATCACAAACCAATATCCATCATCAAGTTTGTGGCTACGATATCGCAGCTAGGTTTGAACCTGAAGCATCCAGCTTTCAAGTCGTTTGCACTAACCTCTTCTCTAACCAGGCCGTTCATTATTGAGCACCATGAGGTCATAGGCAGTGAATGAGTGCCTTCAATAGATATACAACAGCAACTCTTATCTATACTTACTACGTCATCTCTCTTTGTTTATTTCTTTCTTTCAAACTGTCATGTAGTGTTTGTTCAAACGACCCCCCCCCTTCTGTAGCTAGATTAATTCATTTTCATGCAGAATTTCAGACACAATAGGGAACGATTTTATCCAATTTACCGTGAGGTAATTTCGGACAAACATCAGTTTTTCGTAGGTGTTGTTATAGAATATTGATTCAAGCCGTAGTTACGAGATGTTGTAACAACACCAAGGGTCTATTAAAAAATAACGTTAATAATAAACCTATCCAATTTTTAGCACAAAAACCTATCTATCTTTCCATACTGCAGAACCCTCTTTTGAGTATTTTGTGCAGTTGCGCTGTCTGTGCCAAGATAAAAGTGAGAAAAAGATAAAAGTGTGAAAGTGAAGTTTGATAAAAGATAAAATACTATTAGTGCAAAGAAGTAGAAAGCTAAAAGAGGTTAAAAACAGCGTATCTGCTAGGGTGCCCGGTGGTCAATCTCACAAACTCCCTTTTTGAAGGAGTTGAGATTGTCCAGTACTACAAGTTCGGGGGCAGTCTATTCCATAGGACAATTGCCGCGGGGTAAAAGGAATTTTGGTAGAAGGTGGCAGAAGTATGGATTTGTCGATAAGTCAGGGGGTGCATATGACGAATCAATCTAGTGGGTCTCTCGAAGTATGTTGGTAGATGGATGGCGACATGGCCATATATAATTTTGTAGAGCATAACAACTCGGGCATCAATATGTCTATTCTCCAACGACCTCCAGCCAAGCTCATTTATCATTTCAGAGGAACTTTCATATGGGGAGAACCTGCTTTTGACCCACCTGGCTGATCTTCTCTGAATCATCTCTATTTTGTTTATATTGTTCTTAGTGTGGGGCGACCAAACTGAGGAGCAGTATTCAACTTGGGGACGTACCAGAGATTTGTATGCTAGTTCTTTGATCTTTTCATTTTTGGTTTTCACGTTTCTTTTGATGGATCCAAGTGTCCTGTTGGCTTTTGACGTGATCGTGCTGATATGTTCGTTCCAGCTTAGGTCCCTCGAGTTGGTAACACCAAGATACTTAGCCGAGTTTGTAGATTCGAGTACCTGGCCATGGAGCGTGTACTGAGTGTTCAATGGTTTCTTGGCTCTGGTAATATGGAGTACCTGGCACTTACTTGGGTTAAACTCCATGTCCCAGGCTCGTTCCCATGTCTGTAGTGTATCTAGGTCTGCTTGCAAGGTGTCTCTGTCATCCGAGGAACCAACAGTAAGATAAACGGCTGTGTCATTGGCAAAGAGCCTTACCTGGGATTTAATATTCTGGGGTAGGTCATTAATGTAGAGCAGGAAGAGGAGAGGCCCAAGCACAGATCCCTGAGGCACTCCAGATGTCACAGGGACCTCCGCTGAGCTCTCCCCCTCCAGCACTACTGCCTGGGTTCTGCCAACGAGTAAGGCTCTAATCCAATTGAGGGTACTCAGTGTTAATTTTTAATTTTGGGGGAAGGAGGTCAGGGCCCCATAGGTGGGGGAAAATTTGCGTGTTTACGCCCAAAAAGAGGAAATTTAAATATATGTGACCCGTCGCGCTAAAAGGGACCTTATCGTGTGTGTGTGAAAAATATCGACCCTAGTCAGTCTGCGCAGTCCGCGCAGCCAGACTAGGGCCGACACTTTTCACTTGTATGTATTTTTTTATATCTGGAATGTTTTCCCTATCTTACTTTACCATCAGTTTTCGAATACAGTATCTGGTTGACCTATGCCGAGTCTGAAAAGTTTGTCAAAGTTTGGATTTTTGGTATTCGGATAAGGTCCCTTTTAGCGTGACGGGTCAAATATGCTTATAATCTCAAATACAGTGTTATAAATACATCTAACTTGCTTGTATATCATAAAGGAACATTCAAACAACCATTTGAACTGTAAGATATGCCTAGAATCTAAATATTTTTTTAATTTTTCTTTGCATTAGATAAATCTAGTTCCAGGAGGGGAAAATTTATCTGAAATGGGGAAAAAAGTATATTCCACAGAGAGGGGAAAGGGGCCAAATAACGACCGTTTTTTTAGGAAAAAAAATCACTGGTACTTCCTTTCACTCCATGCTTGTGCACTTTAACAGTTTAAAAAGGAGTTTGGAATAGCTGACCTTGTCAAGGGTGAAGTTCAAAAAAATGAAGTCAAAGTGTGACATTGAGGTAAAAAATCAAACGGCCTTGTAGATGTTTAGTTTTGCTATAAATCATTACTAAAGATGTTGAAGTTTCAGAAATTAAAAGCGAACACTCTCTGAAAGTATCCATGTTTCTGTAATTCATATGGTTTTGTCATTAATGGCACTTTATTTCAAAACAAAGTACTTCTTTAGCAGAGCGCCATTAAGTTGTTACATACATGTTTGAAATAAAACATTTGTAATGTTCAATTGAATATATCTTGGTTCATAATTCTAAAACGTTAATTTCAGCAAATTCCTTCAAAATATATTTTTTCGCCATGTTTTCATACATTTTACCTGAAATTCATTGTTTCTACCCATAAAAGTTATCACACCCATTTGATTTCTCCATATATATTGCAATTGATACAGGGGTGCGGAATTCACATGCCCGACTTGCCCGACCTGGGTTTTGCCGTGGACGGGCAAGGGCTTTTTTCAAGTGAGCTTGTCCGTGGGCAAGTGCATATCAAGGGGATCAAAATGGGATAAAAACGGAATTTTAATCTTATTTTTGCTCACGATCCGTCTGAAAAAATCCGTTTCAATCAAATCACATTTTAATTTCAAAAGGTAAACATTTGTTTGAATTGTGTTTATTCAGTTTTATATGTTAACTGAAATATTATTTTCCTGTCTAGATGTTGTTTTTTTCTGGACAAGTAAACTTTGCCTTTGGACAAGTAGAAATTTGAGTTCAACTTGTCCGAGGACAAGTGGAAAAATTCCATATTTCCACACCCCTGAATTGATATATTTTTATTTAACTTCAATACACTCCAAAACAGCTCTGAAAATTTCGAAGCGATACAATGATTAAATCTGGTAAAACATGACCTTCAAAAAGCTGCCCTTTTTTCCTCAATGCGTTGCACTTGGGACAAAAATATGTCAAAAAGGCTTCTTGTAGCAAAAAAGAACACTTTTCACTTAATATTTTAGTATCTATGTGCCGTATGTCGAATAATTAATAAATGTAAGAAATTTTAACTTTGAGCATGAAAAAAATTCAAAACAGCACACTTTATTCCCTTAGAATTGAATGCTTTAGTTTATGTATGCTTATCACGCTGGTTGTTTTCCATTGATTTGAAAATGATAGTAAATCAAAGAAATAAGTCATACTATTGTAAATTTGATATTTTCCTTGATCCTCAGAAAATCCTAAGAATGATCATCAACATATCTTTGGTAATAAAATGTTGCACTTGGGACAAAATTCAGATTCTTCGAATTTAAGGTTTCCTGGTTAAAAAAGATCATATTTTTATTTTATATAAACGTGATAATGAGTGAGGGTAACACCATGAATGATGATAAACGTAGGTAGTTGAATAATGTCAGTTTAGGTTGACTTTGGTACCATGCAAAGTATTCTTTAAAAGCGTCTCTTTGAAGTTTGTGTATTGTAGACATTTTGAAATCTCTTGAAATTGAATTTAAATCGATTTAAAGGCTTCTTTTGTTTAGTTTATTGATAAAAAGTTATGTAATTTTACAGGCTTGTAAAAAAGGTACTCTCTGCACATCAGTAAACGTTTTAACCGATGCAAATCTTGCCTAATCTGGAGATCAGTAAGAGATTTCATTGCCGAGTCAGAAGCTGTCAATGGAATAAAAATTAAAAGTCTGTTACAGTTTCCTACTGGGTTTATAAAGCTCATGTGACACCGTTAACTAATAAAAGTAAATTGTTTGAATTGACGAACAAGAAAATTTGATTTAATCCGATGATTATGAATGTTTGGATGTGTGTCACTCCGAGTATGTGATTACCATAAGCGTAGACTTTCAATGGATAATGCCAAATAACAAACATGACAAAGCAATTGACATCATAATATAGTAAAATGGGACAAATTTGATGACCTGACGACAAAGTTTGAATCAATCGATAAAATTGATAAATTCTGTACTGAAAATAGTAAAAAGCATAAATATCAATTATGTCTCAAGTGCAACGGTCTAACTGTAGCTGTATTGATCTTCTAAAAGTAACAACTGTGTTCCTTTGAGATTTTCTGTTTGCATCAGAAATACCAAACATAATCTACACCATTTAAAGCATATTCTGCACCATGAATAGACACTTGTTTCATTCTAAGCAGGCACATACCTAATATGAATCAAATATTTGTCTTGACTGGTTCATTTTATTATTTTGTGTCCACTTGTTTTCCTGTAAAGGGAAGTTTTACAGTTAGTTACTTCATTTTCCTTGCATATCAGCTCAATTTCTTTGGAAAAATAAAGATTCCTGCATGGATTTTCTTGTTTTAGATTTTTTTGTCCCAAGTGCAACGTTTCAAGGTTCGTTGTAATACAGTTACTCAAACATGTCAACAGACAGTTAAGCTTAAGTTATTGTTGCGACTGACAGCTACATTGAATAAGCGATAAATAAAAGCAAAAACGTATGTTTTGCAAGTTTTGAGTTCTGAAAAATACTCCACTTAATATATTTTTCGCCACTATAAGCTATTCATTTCCAAATAATTTCTCCGTACGTCATAACAAAGTTTTTCCAATGCTGTTACTTGATAGATATATGCTTTAACAATAAAATAAAACCAAAGTATGGCAAGTTCAGTTTGTTTTTAAAGTATTACAATGCTCTGTTTTTGCTTAGAAAAACCAGATGTACTAAAACCCGTGACGGCCATGATGTCCGTGACGATTATATCACGGGTTGTCACAGGTTTTGTCATGATCGTCACAGGTCATCATGGGTTTGTCACGGGTCATCATATTAATATCATGGCTTTTCTCTAATGTGTCACGGATAATGATCTTGTATTTTTAAATGAAATTGAGATTAGTTTTATAATTCTATTAATCATAAGAATCTACCGACGTGACGTTACAATCGCTAGCGTCATAGCAACGTCGTTTTTATTGTATGTTTCTAATTACTGGACGTTGTCACGATTTGGTTAAAATGTAGAAGAATGTGAAAATTGATGTAAAAAAAACAGGATAAAATGCATTTTTCTGCAAATGCAGTACTGGAAAACCTTCGAGATCCGGAGAATGAACCTGTTCTTCAGACGTTCCTTTGAACGTATTTATTTTACATCGATTGGGAAGCAAGTTTCTTCAACTTATTTTACTCCCTCTCGATTGAGCTTCCTGGAAATACACCAGTACTCGCGCCGAATGTGTGGGCCAATGAGAAGCCTTGAACAACCCCCACTACCGGGGATTGAACTCGGAACCTCTTAGTCGCAAGGCCGACGCTCTACCCCTCGACTACGGACACCACTTGATTCCCTTCCATGGAGACCGAAAGGAGGAGAAGTATATCTTTATAAAGCATCGACCCAACATCACAAGAATATAACAATGAACTAATGAGAGGACATCTAATTCATTGTTTAGAAAATGTCTCCATTTCCGGCACAATCACGATCTAGTCAAAAACCGAATGGTATTCGATATTCAGCTTTTCTAAAAGCAGGGATTTTGTTACCTGCGAGTCCCGAGTCCCTGACTCACATTTTTTTCTCAGGACTCATTGAAAAATATTTAGTGAGTCCCAGAATGCTAACATTTTCAATGTGTAATATACATTGTCTTTCAAAGACCCATATGTTTCAATATTGGACTCGTTGTTTTGGGAACAAGTGGGTCCCAGGACTCTTCCGCATAAATTTGTAACAAAATCACTGCTAAAAGTACACTGTTCATGCCAGATGCCGGACGCTGGCAAATATGTTAATTGCGACAAATGTAAAATTTGGTAGGCCTATCATCCAGAATGTGTAGGACTGTCCTCCGAAGAAATCCCAGACAATGATACACCATATTTTTGTAAGAAATGTCTAAGTGTTAAAAGGAAACGTAGATGAATAAATATTTATTGAATTCAAATTTTGAATTGTTGTTTATTTGTCTCAATCATACTTTTGTGATATAGATAAAATCCGTGATGGAACTAAATCCAGTGATGACTTTGTCACGAGAATATTTCCGTCACGGATATTAGGGTTTGGTGGCGTCTTAGACCGTCCCGGAAATTCTTGTGTCACAGGTTTTAGGTGATCCCTAGAAAAACGCGTTGCACTTGGGACATCACTTTTGTCAAAATTTAGGAAGACAGCATGCAAAGAATTGCAAAGAATTGCCTGTGAATTATATTTTCTGACTTGCTGATCTGAAAAATGAGGCAAAACAACATGTTAGGCAGGTAATGCTTCTTTTATGGATCTAAAACCTCAAAGCGTTGCACTTGGGACAAATTCAGGTAGCAATTTAAAGACGCTATTTTCTGACACATCTTGCTCAAGATTAGCTTATTTGCAATTTAACATTGATCTCAAGACATACTGCTATGCTTCGAATACCTTTCAAAGTGTATATTGATGACAAATTATGAAATATACTTGATCAAATTCTAAATTTGTTATTCGGAAGGATACATTTTTTACAGGGGGTATCATCATTAATGCTTAAATTTGAACTAGCAAATGTGGTGCCAAATAACTGAATTACATTAGAACCTTGAGTTTAATTGATCACTTTCCAATTGCAGGATCTTTTAGGTACATGAAGCATCGTGTTTTTCTTAAAACAACATTTGAAATTGGTGAATGTATCAAAATGTCACGCTTTTTACGTTGCACTTGGGACATTTTTGGGCATATTTTTCGCCGTAACTTTGATTTGGATGGTTCGATTTTCATGAAATTTTCCATGGTGTTTAACACCATCAAAATGCATAGTTTTAATCCAAAAAGAACATTATTCTTAAGAACATATTCATTCAGGCTCTGTTTTTAATAAAAACTTCATTTTTTTGAACTTCACCCTCAAATGCTTTACTGAAGTCAAGCAGGACAAGGTCAACCTGCTTTCCATCCACCAGTTGCCTGCCCAGGTCTTCAACAAGTTGGATGAGTTGGGTTTCGCATGATCTTCTTTCCCGAAAGCCACGTTGCAGATCATAGAGAATGTTGTACTGGTTAAAGTGTTTTGTGAGTTTGCATGCAATTATATGCTCCATCACCTTGCATAGAATACATGTCAAGGAGATGGGCCTATAATTGGCAGGGTCGCTTTTGTTTCCATTCTTGAAGACCATCCATTATTATTGTTGATCTAATCCGAGTCTTCTCTGATGTAAATACGCTCTTTGATATTTTGATTTTTCGCTATTTACATCAGAGAGCGTTGCTCTTTGAAAACAGCGGAAAGTTCGGTAATGTTACAAGTAACTTGAAGCTTTGTTTTTGTGTATCATATCGAATCACTCGGTAAAACACTGTAGGGTATAGATCAATAAATCATTTTTTGCCATACCTGACCAAAAATTTCATTTCAAATCGGCCTGCTCAGTGATTAATCTACCTTTCTGGGTCAGTGAGTCAATCTGACTCACTGATCTTGAAACTCTGAGTCAAATTTGAAAATCGTGAGTCAAAAATATCGTAATTATAAAAATATGGTTTAAGTTCATGATAATTTCATTTGGTGAATGAAAGTAATAAAGGAGAATGCTTTTTAAATAAAATTTGCCAAAAAAAGAATTTGAATTGTGAAGGAAAGAAAACATTGTGATTATCTTAAAAGCAGAAATATAACCTTTTCTATTTTCCCAATATAGCTTTCTCTATGATTTCAAGAGTATGACTTATGTTTTAAATGGTGCGGAATGATACCAAGTCAATCATTGGACAGTAGACAAATATAACCAAAATTGGATTAAGTTTTGTATCAGAATACCCTTAATATCCTTAATTAAGACAGATTAGAATAGTTATGATGCACTTCACTCGTAATTCAAACTACTGAAAAATTATATAAATGCTGGAAATGAGATTACGGAAAAAGGTACGTTTAATTTTGAGGACGAATACACAAAAATACGTAATTTCAGATCATGGTTCACACATCCAACCACAATCGCCCTAAAAATATTCTATGATATATTTTTAATCGGATCGGTCTGTTAAACAAACATCTGGATGGACATTATTTGTAAACTTGGTCGTAGAACCTAGCATAAATTGTCAATTTGTTGTCATTCGTTTCACTTCCGGTTTCGATTCATCTGCTCTGTCGGGTCAGAAAAATGAAAAATTAAGGCATTTTGCATAAAGAAACAAATGCAATTTCAATCTTATTTACTAGAAAAATGAATTTATAACTTCCATACAATAACTAAATTCGCGATCGCTTCTTTGAAAAGTTGGATTTCGAATTTTTCTCTTCCGATTATTTTGCCCGAAAACTCTTAGTTGATAACAAGTCCCGCCCATTTATGCAAATTTCTCATTTGGTTATCCTGCAACAGAGGTCCCATTCACGCACATATGTGCGTAATTCACGTACAGAAAAGAAAATTCACGCTCGCAAATTCTGGGTAAAGGGTGCATGCACGCACTGGTTTCATAGAAAGGAAACATCTGTCAGTGTTTATTTTTAATGTTGGGGGAAGGGGGGTCAGGGTCCATAGGTGGGGGAAAATTTGCGCGTTAACGCCCAAAACTGGGAAATTCCAATACATGTTTATACTCTTAAATTACAGTGTTATAAATGCATTTAACTTGCTTGTATATCATTTTGGGACATTCAAATGGCCATTAGAACTGCTAGAGATAGTAAGAATTAAAATATGATTTGGATTTGTCTTTGCAACAAAAAATCTAGTTCCAGGTGGGGAAAATTTATCTGAAATGGGGGAAAAAAGTATATTCCCCAGAGAGGGGAAAGGGGCCCAATAACGACCGTTTTTTTAAGAAAAAAAATCACTGGCTGTAAAACATATTTTCATGAAAAGGTTCTCTTTTTGACAGGAAAAAACATTTCTAAGTCAATGAAAATACATGTTGTTGGTTAAAACTGTTTAAGTAAGTATGTAATTGCCCCTTGATGCGTATAACTTTATTGTTTACATTTAGAATGTAATTTTCATGATGCGTAATTATTATGAGCACCTCAAAGACACTCGCTGATAGGCTTCAATAAACCAATCAACAAGCATATCTCAATAGTATTTGATTGTTGTGTCACAAACCATGCTGTCTGCTTGCTGTAGAAATAAATTGAAACGAAAATGTCAACAGAATGATTGTATTTTCCAAACTGTAAGCATAATAGCAACTGAAAAATGGATGGGAATGACAACTTGTGTTAATGATGTCCGCTGATTGAGTTTAGATGCAAGTTCAAAAAGGTAAAATAGTTTGAGCAATGGTATTTCTGTTCATGTCAACAAAACTCTGAAATTCTAACACCTGTCACTGGCCATTACTTAACTGAATCATTACCACACAATGGACAATACATTATAGCCTTTCTAAAAAACATTTTTATTGTATTTTAGTGCACCCCAAATTTTCATTTTGCACTCCCAACTTTTTACTCCAGGGAGTGCATGCACTCCCAAAAAAAAATTTGAGTGGGAACTCTGCTGCAATATGTTCCTTGTATGAAAAAAGACGAACATTTCGGGTTTTTTTACCAGACACCAATTGTGCAATAATTAGGACCTAGTATGCGTGGTGGTTGATACAGATGAACGTGCGTCAGATATACGCTCAGCTTTTTTTTCTTTGCGTCATCTTGAATTTTTTTGCGTAAATTACGCATGACGCAGAGGTAGATAAATCACTGCCTGCTGGATGAGTATATCCTTTTGTTTTGAATGGAAGGTCAAGGTAAACAAAGGCTGCTCAGGTGAGGGTTGTTGCAAAACATTGCCTATTAACCTTGTAGAAATACTTTTTGGTCGTAATTTTTTCAGCAGCCATAACAATAAATGGTTCATTTATCGATATCATCAGTTGTTTTAACGATAGCGTTCAAGATCGGACGGTGAACGATGCGCAACAATTTGTTGCGAACTTCTTGATTTTTTCAAAGAGCAACGCTCTCTGATGTAAATAGCGAAAAATCAAAATATCAAAGAGCGTATTTGCATCAGAGAAGACTCGCATTATTGTTGATCCTGCAAGGATGTCGAGGTTTTTCGATCAGATTCAGGACTAGAATTCTCAATAAAATAATTTCTAATACGTCTTATTAACCATTGAACAGGAAAATATTGAGATTCTACCACGTTTAAAAGAATAGTCGTTGGCAGAATTTATCAAACTAAACAAGAATGTCTAAAATTGAAACAAACCTGCAAAATAATTGACTCGCGAAAACCAATGATACCGCGATTCGGATAGCACTAAACGTCGTCTTATTGCAGACCATTTTAACCCCGCCCCCCAAAATCGTTTATTCTACGGCATATTTTGATACGTCCAAATTCACGATTTTTAAACAAATAATTTTTTTGGCACGTAGGAACAGGGGATAGATACGGTAAATTATAAATGAATAAACAAACAAGCAAACGAACAGACCGATGGACCGACATACCGACCAATCAATCAATCAATATGTCAATCGATCAATCGATCAATCGATCAATCAATCAATTAATCAATCAATCAATCAATTTGCACTGTAGTCAAAGTGATCAGACAGTATCGATATTTTCAAACACGGAGATTTTTGCGATATTTTATGTTTAGGATTCTATATAATATATATATATGGCCTAATAAACCAGGACCATATTATAACGAACGAGGCTCGAGCTAATTAGAGTATATAGAGGCATCAGGGCTTTTCTTCCTTCTATAACAGAGGCCGAAATTCGGTGCAAAAGGTCTCGTTTTTTCCCAATTTCAAAGTAAGAATTTCCCAATTTACATTTATAAATTCTCTTGTGTCATTACATTTTTCCAATTTGACAAAATTGCGCTAAAATTTCCCAAAATGCCTGACCAGAGCCCTTACCAATTTATTTGGGAAAAAAAAAACACACCCTAGAACATAAAAATCGGTAAAAAAAATATCCGTGGTTTCAAATAACGTATTTCATAACGTGAAATATATACAAATCTCAGCTATAAGCTGCACATAGGCATATAAGTCCTCTTTTAGTATGCCGATCCACATTTACATAAGTTAAGTACCAACTGTTACCCTCTATAAAATATCCCCTGCCTCCGAAAACATCCCATAAACATTCCATTTACAATAGACACAGAGAAAACACCCAAACATTAAATAAACTTTCAAACAATGGCTATCGGAAGGCTAGAATAAGATATTGGTGTGGAAGCAGATGTGATGGGACTTCGATTTAGTTCAGTGCAAAGCTATTGTAAGTGTATGGGATAATCATATGTACTTACAATAGTTTTCCACTAACTCATCGACATTTTCTTTGCAATATTTTGTGGTAAGTATTTCGGTAGACAATTTTTGTGTCATTACAAAAGGATAAATTTACTTGTCAGTAATTCAGTAACTCCTTAGTCGCATTTCAAATAACAAAATCAATTATCTAGGCCTGTTCAATTGTAAGTTTCGAAAAAACCGAAAAGGTAAAATTTTGCTGGTTATTCAGCAGATCATATTCGCTGATATGTGTTTATATATACCATTTGGTGTTAGGGCCTACCAGAAAAAGGCTTTCTCGTGATTTCAAAGAGGTTCACTACGGCATGTGTGATCTTTTGGGAAAAAATATAAACAACATCAACAACAGAAAACATGTTTCTTGCAATTGAAAACTCATCTTTGACTATTCTTTTATATAGCCTACCAAAATATTTTTAGGTTTTTTTTAATCTTTGTTTATTCTTTTTTTTTTCTAAATTGTGCCTACACGTTTCTCTGGTATTAATTAATTAGGCCTACATGTTGAACCACAAACGATTTTCTTCAAAATATCGTTTCTCAAGTGGAATAAAACCTGCAATTTCGAGTTCTTGTTTTTTAAGTTTCAAATTGGAAAGCAAATGCAAATACATTCTGATTTAGTTTTCCGTGTATCAGAATCTATTTGGACAAGCCTATCTTACGCTTGATAAGCTGGAAATAATAATGACAACAACACATACCAGGGTAGCTTGAAAAACCGGAATTTAAAGCAAATGATTATAACTCTGCATAAGCACAAATATAATCATTACCAACTCGAGAATGTCAATGTTTTTTTCTTCCCTGTTAAAATGACACTTAAACCCTGCTTTTAACCCATTACCGGACAACATTTTAGACTTGTCCAAATTTAAGGATGTGGCAGGCGACAATTCCAAGTTTATATTTTTTTAATATTTTAATTTTTTTCAATTTTGGATTAAATAAAAGGTGGTGTAAAATGAAGAATTTGCTTGATACCAGAAATTTCTTAATTTTTCACAATGTTTACCCAAGCATTTTTAGGGACACCAAACAGCGTCATTGTGTTTGAATGGGTTAAACTAAGACACTCTGCAGGAGTTCTATAGGCCTTAATGCTTCGAAGTCATTTAATCAAGGTGTATAATCACGCGACTCAGAATTTCCGATAATCTTCAATATCTTTTTAATACTTGACCAATTTGGATTCGGTTTGAAGCAGAGAAGGTGGAAACATGCCAGGAATAAGCTGGACGTGTTGAATATTTGAAAAATCAACTGATAAAAAAGTTATTGAAGATAAACCAAAATTTTGGTTTATCTTCAATAACTTTTTTATCAGTTGATTTTTAAAAAAAAATCCAATACGTCCATCTAATGCATGACATCTGTCCACAATCTCTGCTTTAACCCGAATTCAAATTGGTCGCATATTAACAAAATTATTGGAGATTTTCTGAAAATATTGTATCACGTGATTATCCACCGTGTTAATGTGTAGTGTTGAACAATTTGCATTTAGGTCTATGTTTGTAGAGCAGGTCCACTTCTATGTCGTTTTGCGGGAGTCAGCATTACATGGCTATAAATCAACCATACTAAACAACCCTTTCCCGAATAGATCTAGTTAATGTTTAGATCGTTCATATTTGAAAGCGTTTGTGGACCACAAAACGAACGTATGTCATTAGAAATGTATAATCTATGCATAATGCATCGTAAAACTATCAAGACAATAGGAGCAAATAGGCTACTGATAATCTAAATCAGCATGTTCTCTTTTTTTATTGTCGTTTGCCTCAACGATTTCCTTTTCTAAAAGGGGAGTGAAAACCAGGTCTTGTTTGAGAAATGGTTAAACAATGACCAACGAACAATGCCGTAGACATAAACATGAATTTATTGCGCCGTTCAGCCATCTGTGACTACTGTCCCATTGTTATGGATCTCAGCAAGATTGTATAAAATGTTGTAGCAGCCGAGCCTACGCCAGACCATAGGTCCCAAACCTAGATATATTATATAGTATATGTTAGTAGGATTTGTTGTATAGACTTTACAAACGTGATAGTTTTTATTTGCTTTATTTATTTATTTATTTTTACATTGCCATTTTTTTGCACGAAGACTGAGCAGCATGTGTCTCTTTTCGAGTTAATAGAAAACTGTGGACATAGGCCTTTAATTATCATTTTCATTTTTCGTCATCTACATGGTTGCGATATAGACATTTCAAACTTAGGAATCTTTGCCTAAAATCGACATTATATTACATTTTTTAATATCTTTTCACACAGTGCAACACAAAGACACTCTTTGACCCACAAAGAGATAAAACCTTTGGAAAGAATTGTGAAAAATGAAGACCTCACTTGTCACAAATTTCTTCATTTCCCACAATATTTTCTACACAAAAAGACAAAAAATACGATAAAAATAAATATATTGGGACCTAAAATGCATTCATGACCATCGTCGTCTGCAACAATTTTGAATTTGAACAAGTTTTGCCCTCTGGTAATGGGTTAAAGAAAATGTAATACATGCAAATTTATATAATGTCCATTAGAGGTAGAAATTCGGCTGCATCCCCATGTATATCTCACGATAAATGACCTGACAAATCGTCCTTTTGATATATAGAGATGCTGTGCCAGGTCATTCATCGTGAACTATATTTTATTTCAGTGAGATTTGTGACATAAACATTACGTACACTCGAGTATTTTCGACTGTTACTATAAATAGTCCGACCCAGGACCAGAATGGGTGACGTCACACCCTCTATATTCGGACTGATTCTATGGATAACGATATCGACACCGGCAACCGCACAAACTTCGTAAGTAGGCTACTTCCTTCTTCTATTATAAACAGTTTATATAGTTTTTCTTCGAAAACCTCGTAACTGCAGCTTGTTTAAGCTATAATTTTGATGTATTCGGAGAAAAACGGAGATATATCATTCTAGGTTGTAAAAATGTATTAAAGAAATAATATCGTATCGAATCGTAGGCCCTATATAGATCTATTTCCAAGGAAATTCCTAATGAAATTCGTCTAGTCCTTCTAAATCACGTCTGTATATAATTGAATTACCCGTACGTTATATTTATAGAAACAATTATGGGAAACTGGACCTTGGTTGATAGTCAAAGACTGGTACCAACTATAAAATTATTTTTGGCCCAAGATAATGCAATTGCACCACACAGCAACGCAAACTCATGTTGCTCTTATCCATGAATACATTGTATGTGTCCTTTTAAATATTTCCCACACATGCCTTCAAAACTACCAGCAACTTAAACGCCGACTCTATGATTATCAGGAAAGAATGCTTGCAAAAATATAGCAAAAATTAACAAAATGAAATATTTTCTAAAACCATTTCTCAACTTGCAAAAGGTATGCTATTTTACTTTCATTTATAAAATATGCAATCGATTGAATGAAATTCAAATCTTTGCAACTCATTAACTTGAAAAAAAGGTACATTATCATTCTGGCCATCACATAGGACCTACAGAATTAGTTTTAACCGTTTAAACCGGTAGACTAGCGTGTAATTTCAACCGTTCGTCATTATATTTTTTACATCTTATAAGAAAGTGTATTTCATTTTCAACACAATTGTATGATGTGCACAACCTTTGCTCCTCTGTTAACCTCGATATCTACCACGCTCTATTCGGAGTTGATGGTAACTCATTCTAAAAGCACTCAAGTATTTCCGTATATTTTTATCCCTTATATAATCAAGATATGTTTGAAATTTATTGCTTGTATATCAATAATTTATGCATCCCCGCACTTTCTGAACATCGTCTTGACCAAAATTACATAAACCTATCAGTAAATTTGCGCTTAATTGCACATTAAAAATCCCTTGAATTAAAGGTAAACTGGTTTTGCACACACATGTGAAAATCCGTTAATACGTATCCAGCCCTATTCAAGCCACGCCATAAACCCTCGGCGGTGCAGCATATCACTGCCGAATGTTTACGACGTCGCCCGAACAATTCCGTCTTCTCTCAAATTCCATTAGAGGTGGATAACCTTGAGGGAACTTTTCCCAGATCCTGATTCAAAGTTTTTTCTTACAGTGAGAATCTATGCGATGAGGTTGTTTATATCGTCGACTCAGTAACGACGGGCTGTTCTAACTTTACCGCCATGGCTATACAGTCATATAGTCTGAACCGCACGGCTTCAAACCTGGACTCTCTGACTGACGCAGAACTCCAGACACAGATTGTCACCTGGATGACCAACCCAGGCTCCAGTCCTGACTGTGTGTTCTCAAAGTAAGCCATTTTACAATTAAAAGTTTGATTTTGATTTGGTTTATTGTTTCCCCATAACATATTTTAAATTAGCCTATGTACCATGATTGCACATGGTGCCCCATTCCACCCCCAAAATGATGATTTTTGAAATGCAATATTCAGTTTAATATTCATCAAATACTATGTTGTGGGTACCCACAGCATAGGGTTTGAATTTGGATTTGAAATTAAAAAGTTAGAAAGTCTTCACTAAATCTGATCCGTGGCTCTGCCTAATTACGGTGTATAATCACGTGACTCAGAATATCCCATAACCTTCAATACTTTTTGAATACTTGACCAATTTGGAATCGGTTTGAAGCAGAGAAAGTGGAAAAATGCCAGGAATAAGCTGGACGTGTTGGATTTTTGAAAAATCAACTGATAAAAAAGTTATTAAAGATAAACCAAATTTTTGATTTATCTTCAATAACTTTTTATCAGTTGATTTTTCAAGAATCAACTACGCCCATCAAATGCGTGACGTCTGTCCACATATTCTGCTTCAAACCGAATTCAAATCGGATCAGTATTTACAAAGTTATTGAAGATTTTCTGAAAATATTGTATCACGTGATTATTCACCGTGCTAATGATGTAATACTCTATTGTAGGAGAATCGAAGAACACGAGGTTGGTTGTTGTCCTGGTTGGCATGGGGACGACTGTAGTGTGGGTATGTAACATTTAAGGTAGAAGACCCATAATTAGCACCAAAGAGCCAGAGGCGAAATTTGAAAAGTGCCAGTAATTCCTAAACTAAGTTACATTTTCATTCCAAATACAAACATAAGCATTTTGAATGGTTTAAAATTTTGAATTAATGCATACTTATTGAAATATTTGACAAAAATGTTCAAAATTACCTCCCTTGTATATGTATATAGAGTAAAATGATTTTTGTAAATTATTTCTTATTGAGGCATAATCTTGAAATTCGACATGGTGAATCAGCTTATGTGATCTTTATTTATAAGTATGGGTAATTTGATGCATTTCGTATGCATAGAAAGTGGTGTTTTAATGATGAGTTGTATACCTTAATCACGGTGGATAATCATGTGATACAGCAATTTCAGAAAATCTTCAATAACTTTATTAATACAGGACCGATTTGAATTCGGTTTGAAGCATAGAAGGTGGACAGACGTCACGCATTAGATGGATGTGGTGTTTCTTTAAAAACCAACTGATAAAAAAGTTATTGAAGATAAACCAAATAATTTGGTTTATCTTCAATAACTTTTTTTAAGTTGATTTTTTAAAAATCTACAACGTTCAGCTTATTTCTGGCATTTTCCTACGTTCTCTGCTTCAAACCGAATTAAAATTATTCAAGTATTAACAAAAATATTGAAGATTTTCAATCTTTCAAAAATCAATGCTTTCCTTTGACATCTACCACATCATACCGTTTTCTTATTTCTATTTCCAACCGAATGTCAACCAAGCTTTTTTTCATGACGGTAGCCTAACTTCGTCGCTCCTGTCGTGTGCGTCTGTCCAAAAGATTTCACTTTGTCGATTTTATTGAAAAAAAAAAAAAAAAAAAAAAAAAAAAACCTCGTATCAACAGTTTAACTGAAGCTGTAAATACGAGGTTTTGCAATAACACCAACGACTTGTATTGTTTCCAGCCGAATGTAAACCAAGCTGTTTTAATGGCGGTAACTGTGTCGCTCCTGGTTTATATCTTTAATATATCAATACCAAATCTTGTTTTATTTCCAGCTGAATGTCAACCAAGCTGTTTTAACGGCGGTAACTGCGTCGCTCCTGGTTTATGTCTTTAATATATCAATACCAAATCTTGTTTTATTTCTAGCTGAATGTCAACCAAGCTGTTTTAACGGCGGTAACTGCGTCGCTCCTGGTTTATGTCTTTAATATATCAATACCAAATCTTGTTTTATTTCTAACTGAATGTCAACCTAGCTGTTTTAACGGCGGTAACTGCGTCGCTCCTGGTTTATATCTTTGATATATCAATACCAAATCTTGTTTTATTTCTAGCCGAATGTCAACCAAGCTGTTTTAACGGCGGTAACTGCGTCGCTCCTGGTTTATATCTTTGATATATCAATACCAAATCTTGTTTTATTTCTAGCCGAATGTCAACCAATCTGTTTTAACGGCGGTAACTGCGTCGCTCCTGGTTTATATCTTTGATATATCAATACCAAATCTTGTTTTATTTCTAGCCGAATGTCAACCAAGCGGTTTTAACGGCGGTAACTGCGTCGCTCCTGGTTTATATCTTTGATATATCAATACCAAATCTTGTTTTATTTCTAGCTGAATGTCAACCAAGCTGTTTTAACGGCGGTAACTGTGTTGCCCCTGGTGTTTGTCTTTAATATATCAATACCAAATCTTGTTTTATTTTTAGCTGAATGTCAACCTAGCTGTTTTAACGGCGGTAACTGCGGCGCCCCTGGTTTATGTCTTTAATATATCAATACCAAATCTTGTTTTATTTCTAGCTGAATGTCAACCGAGCTGTTTTAATGGCGGTAACTGTGTCGCTCCTGGCGTGTGCGTCTGTCCAGAAGGCTTCACGGGTTATCGGTGTGAGGACAGACCCAGCGGTATGTAAATCCTTAACCCAATACCAAACGACAAAATTCTAGACTGCACCAAAATCAAAGATTTTGCAGATGACAATTTCAAATAATTGAAATTAAAAAAAAATGATTGTTCATTTAGGGTTGAAAACATTGTGGGAAATGAAGAAACTGCTTGTCACAAGCAATTTCTTCATTTTCCACAATGTTTTCCGAAGTCATTAACTTGTAGGGGGTCAAAAAGAGTCACTGTGTGGTAATGGGTTTATATTATGTGACCCATCACGCTTTAATGGACCTTAATCCATTTTTACACTTTGAATCTTTTTGCACCCTCCCCCCTCCTAAAGAAGAAAGGCTTATGAAGGCATTGTGGAAAATGAAGAAATTGCTTGTGACAAGTAATTCCTTTGGTGCCAAGCGAGCAGTTTTAATGGCACATTGACGACAGACCCAGCGGTAAACTCTGATTCCTTCTTTTTCCACAATTCTACCAAGGCCATTGTCTTGTAGGGAGTAAAAAAGAGTCATTAAATGGGAATGGATTTGTAATTTAAATGCACAGAAGATGACATCCTTAGGATCGATTATATGATATAGGGAAGACAAATTATATGTAGCGCATTTATATAGTATTTGGAATTAATTTTCATTCGTCCCTTGCATTTATCTATAATGTCACATAATAAAAATGTGGGTGATTATAATTTATTTTCAAATTGACATTCAAAATCTTTAACGAGTACTTTGTATATTCAAATTAGAGGCGGAAGCTAACGGTTTGATGTTCCAATACTGCTACGCTGCGAAGAACTGTTACGGACAAAAGTTAGAAGGTTTTGAGGGACTTCTAGAAGAGAAGACATCGTGTTGCGGTGAAGGTGGTGGTAGTTGGGGTATCAGTGAAACCATACACTGTGAACAGTGCCAGGTTGAAATGGAAAACGGTTAGCAAATTTTAAAACAAATCTGCAGTTTTGAGGTTTCTACTGTATTGAAAAGCATCGATAAATTCGATATTTTGACGTTATACAGAGTGTCCAAAAAAAAAAAAAAAAAAAAACGGAACCCATTTTTGAAAGTACATTTCTCATGTACCAATTAATATTTCTCCCCCAAATTTACAAATGCAATAGCAACGACAGTTTTCTATTTGCAGTAGAAATGTGGTTGAAAAATATTTATTACTTTTGAAAATATCGGCAATCAAATGGATGCACTCAGAAAGCCATTTTAACACGATATCGATTTTTCCGTTTTGCAGCGCGAACCTACAATCGTTGAATACATTGGTCAACGCGTCACAATTGTTTAATATATTCAATACAATACTAAGAGTGATTTTGAAACATTCTACTTACAATAGTGCATATTCATTTAATCTTTTCTGCTAATAAATAAACTTTTAGAGCTGCGATCAGTAACCGAAACAAAAAATGAATACAAACAAAATCAAAGTGTATAACAGATTCATAATACATGTAATCATATGTACTTATTTTATTACTGACCAATATGTCGGTAAACGCTCAAATGAGAATTAATTTAAAATTATTTCAAACAGCCACCATATGTACTCAGTTTTACACGTGTGACACTTGTATAGTGATTCCAGATT